>JAHVAK010000241.1:3000000-3533651 GCA_019845155.1 Luehdorfia chinensis | reverse complement strand
CCTCGTTTTGTTCTAAACAAGATCAAATAGAGCCGGTGAAATCGGTTAGACGAAAACCGAGATCAAATGATACATTTGAACTCAGTTAAGTAAAACGTGATTTTATTAAACTTGGTTTTCAAAGCGATCGGTGAAATCGGGTCTTAGAATGACAAGCGCGAAGTTCAAACAGCATCAGCTGTTCACTGCGCTCCAGACAACTTGTGGTAGGATTAGAGATTCGTTTTGGTGGGTACCACTATGTTGCACTTAGTTTTCAGATAATAATCAGCGTCAGGTTTGTTGTCAAACACAGTAATGTTTGCACACTACTGCTTCACGGCAGAATACCTGGCCCTGGGGCGGTACCTACCTATACGGATTCCTGCAGACGATTGAATAATTTTGCTATTTTACGCTATTATCTGAGCGCTTCATTTCCACGATCGAGCATACTAAGAAAGTACCGTCGATGTGTCTCTACTACGAAAATCACGCACTTGTGCTGTCATGTCCGTTTCAAACCTACGCGGAATTCGAAAGTTCCTTTGTTCCCTCTTGTTACATTCACCCGGCATTTGTTTTGCACAATAGTCAATCACATTGAGCTCTCACCCGCCCTAGCAACACCGGCCTCGCAATCACATATCGCCAGCACCTGAGACTTTGTCATTCACATCGTATTGCCGACCTTCCTAATTCGCAGTCCATTGACATGGCCTTAGAGCCGGCCATTTTTGAAGACTGTTGCAGAATAATTTACTTTTTTTTGTCTATCCATCAACATATCAAGATCTTTATGTATATGGTAATTTGAATTACGTATATAAAATCCGTAACGGGCCGTCGGTTTGTTTGTTTGGAAGGACAGCAGGAAGCACCTTTTTAGAACACACGGTTTTGCTAAGGTTGGGCTTGTCTCCACGCGGATCTTATTTATGAAATTTACTTATGTAGAATTTTGCTATGGCAGAAGGCAGGTATCGTCTTTCCGTCAGCAATCATATATTATGTGATTGTGTAATTTAAACCAAGGGCCGTGAGCAAATATAGTAGATTTTTAAAATAAATTCGTTCAGAGATCTAAAGTTTTAGTAACGAAGTTGATTTCGAATCAAATTTCACTAGCGAGGATGCATTGATTGATTGCAGGAATCAGTCTAGGTAGGTGCCACCGCAGGGCTAGTAATTCTGCCGTGAAGTAGTAGTGTGCAAACGTTGCTGTGTCGGTGTGAAGGGCACTAATAGGTAGTGTAATTACTGGGCATATGATACTTAACAACTGATTTCTCACGGGGACGACCGCGGTGTGGTGCCACACAGAAATGTTGTGGGTGAAACAGCATTTGTTATGGGCAGAGGTTGCACTTACCGTCGCTCGGATTTTTTTTCTGGTCTCGTACATTTTCACTTTCTCTTATGAGTCTAAAATAAGTCAATAACTAAAACTAAACGCCATTCGCCATTTAAACTGTTGAATGAATAAAATGAAATTCGAATAATTGCTCAATTATTTCATTATATATTTTTATTCTTACTTTCGCAAAGTTGGCGGTAAACAATGGTAAAACCGGACGCAAGACACTAGTGAAGAAAACACATTACGTTGTATGCAAATTTGATGAGGCGCCCTCAGCGACGCGAATTGCTTGTTTAATACAATCTATTGTAATAGCGATATCCAAAGGACAGGAAACCGACGACGCAAGGTTACCGGGTTAATATACACATTTAAATTAGTTACAGGAACATCAAACTATTTCGATATAATCGCCCTAATAGTACAGCGAATTAAAGACTGTCTGTTGGCAAACTGACTTTAAAAAACGGAAAGTTTCATCACAAAGGTTGTACTATATTTATTTCAAGCTGCACTAGGATTACACTTTTATTGTGTGTGCGCGTTACTCAACAACCAGACGCAAATACCAAACAAATTATGTACCATAAATGTTGGCAGCTGGGAGCCTCGGCATAGAAGTCC
This sequence comes from Luehdorfia chinensis, assembly GCA_019845155.1. Lineage (NCBI taxonomy): Eukaryota > Metazoa > Arthropoda > Insecta > Lepidoptera > Papilionidae > Luehdorfia > Luehdorfia chinensis. The sequence goes on along the minus strand of JAHVAK010000241.1, from coordinate 3,531,688 downwards.
GGTACTCTGATCTCTTGGCCGCTCGATCGCCACATCGGATTAATCAACACAGTACAAAAATTTCCAAGTTTACATTATCTAGTAGCCGATGGACGAACCGGGCAACGTATTACGTAAAATCTAATCAATTTTCTAACACTTTTTCGCAATTTAGTATATTATCATCTTTTTTTTTTTTAGGACTGATGGTCACTGTTAGCCCGAAGGCTTTTACAGCTTCGCCGGATTGAAAGGTGGCATAGCGCTGAGGGCGCTTAGCCGAAACCTTTATTTATGGATGACTGGCGCAAGGGCCCCCGAGAGGGGACCTCGGCTTGGACCGTCATCCTGTTCGCGAGAGTAACAGACTCGAGGGTGCCCAAGGGGGCCGGTCTCGGCTCGGTCAGTTACTGCAATCGGGAGGGGGAGGGGATATTATCATCATCATCATTTCAGCCTATGCTTGGCAGGCGGGCAGGTGGTTGATTCTCTTACGCTGCCACCACACGGCCATTTTGATCATTATTTCAGCCTAAAAAAAAAGTAAACAAAAAAAAAGTAACAACCGAAGATAAAAACCGTCCCGTTTTTCTCGTTGGTTAAAATAATGATTTTGTCTTATATACTGGCAACACGATTAGTGAATTTTATAGTTCGATGAGAAATATTTTTATTTTACTTGATGATTTAAGCCCATTTCTTTTTGTTTTTAGATAGAGCAAAAGCTTGGTGGGTACTATATAAAATAAAAACAAATTGTAAGTCGAAAAACTGAAACATAACTTTGACCGAAAATCTCAATTAAAATGTTTTTCACGCCATGATGATGGCATTATTGCTGATTTCGACACAGTGAGACGTTCTGATTAAATACGATCTTATGTGCGCAGTATATAATAGCGCTATAATAAATACTGCGCAGATGACATCGCATAAGCCGTGGTAGCCGGGTGCTCGCCTTTAATTTCATATATATATAACCTGGGTTCGATCCCCGGTGCCAGCACCTCTATAATTGTTCTACAATTTTAAGTGCTGATTTACCACGTGTTTAGCGGTGAAGGAAAACATCGTGAGGAAACCTGCATGTCCGAGGAATATAAATATTTCAAGGACATGTGAAGTCCGCCAAACCGCATTGGAGCAGCGTGGCGGGCTATTCCCAGCTCCAAAAACTCTCTCAGAAATGAGAGGAGGCCTGTGCTCAGCAGTAAGACATTTATAGGCTGTTACTTTTTTTTAGATGACATCGTATTAGTTCAAACACAGAGGCACTTTCTTGCCTTATACTAAACTAGCACCTGGGTTGCGTCAATACTTTTGCAAATGACGTGTCAGTAGCTTTATTAGTTTTCCAGTCATAATCATTCAAAATGAATGATAATTTTATTCCTAATTGTTTTCATCGTCATCATCATTTCAGCCTATCACTAGTCCACTGCTGAACATAGGCCTCCACCATAGATTGCACTAAAACATTGTCGCTCCCATTTTTGGGCGATTCTGCCGTAATTGCCACGCTTAACTGGGGCTGCCCATCTTCTGTTTTTTTTTTTTAATTTCTCTACTTTCACGACACCCGCGAGATGAGATAGGGTGGTAGATTCTTTTAGGCCTCCACCTCCCGGCCTATTTGTTTTAGTAAAAGTAAAGTTACAGCCTACAAATATCGCACTGGTGAGCACAGGCCTCTTCTCATTTCTAAGGGTTTTCGAGCCGGGAAGAGTCCGCCACGCTGCTCCAATTCGGACTGCACGTGTCCTCGAAACATTTTTAGATGCGTGTTTTCTCATAACGTATTCCTTCACCGCTGAGCACGTGGTAAACCAGCTCTTAAAATTGCACTGTTGTTTTAGAGGTGCCGACATCGGGGATCCGACTGAGGTCCTTCGCGTATTGATATTACGTCGATATTGCGTATTGATATTACACTATTAGATACGGCGCTATTGAAGCGAGCGCCCAGCCCCAAAGTTACCACGGCTCCGTTTTCATGTGGTGGTAGATTGAAAAAAATAATACTTTTGACAGACCAAATTCATATTTCTAACGATGAAGAATAAATAATTTTCATTTCATTTCATTTCACACCTGATCAGAAAGTCCATCAGCTAGCTACCAGCAGATGCCATAGTAACTAAAACCGGCCGTTCACGGATCTCTAATTTTGCAAACGTTTGTGTATCATGCATATTTTTGTATAAGTTAACTAAAGTTTCAGCCTATAAATGTCCCACTGCTGAGCACAGGCCTCCTCTCATTTCTAAGAGGGTTTTGGAGCTAGGGAGAATCCGCCACGCTGCTCCAATGCGGGTTGGCGGACTGCACATGTCTTCGAAATATTTTTTTTTAATTCTCAGACATGCAGGTTTCCTCACGATGTTTTCCTTCACCGCAGAGCACGTGGTAAATCAGCACTTAAAATTGCGATTAACAATTTTTAGTGATGCCGGCAGCGGGAATCGAAGCCAGGTCACTCGCATACTATGAAATTTAAAGCGAGCGCCTACCTAGCCCATTAGCTACGACGGTTTTTGTATTATTAAAAGTTATTTGTATAACAAACTGTATAATAATGACATGAATAATTATCTAGAGACCCATTAACCTCCAAATACGATCTCCCCTAACCAGGAAACCATTAAGAAAAAAATGCGACGCAAAATGTCGAGATTTTTAGAAATCATAGCGTGTTTGTTGCGGCCTACGTTTGATACGACTAGTTTAACGTACTCTCGCTGTATTTAAATTCCGGAATTAACTGGGCGTGGGCTTTCATAACAAAAGTCTTCCTTGGTTTAGTGTCTGTCTGTTGGATTGTAGGTAATAAATTATTTTAATGAATTCTGAATTTAAATTAAAAGTTCTTTTCTTTAGGAATAATTAGTAAGTTGCGATTAATGCGTTGTAGTGTAAGAGCTGGCCAATGCTGACTTCATATACCCTCAAAACATTTTTATTAATCAGTCGTGGAGGTTTCCTTGCCTATTATATGCGTGAAATAAAATGTTATATCATTTTCATTGATCCTATTGTAACCGTTTTTAATGATGGTAGGATTGCTATGCAGGAATACGTCTAGTAGGTACCACCGTAGGGCCAGTTATTCTGCCGTTAAGCAATAGTGTGCAAAAATTGCTGTGTTTCAGTCTGAAGGCCACTGGGAGCTAGTGTAATCACTGAGCATATGAGGCTTAAGGGCGCAGTGTGGTGCCACACATAAATATTCTGGGTGTCACAGCATTGCAATGGGCTGACGTTGCACTTACCAACTGGTGAACGTTTTGCTCGTATCGTCGTCTCTTTCTCCAATATTTTTTTAATAGAACGCTATAGTGTTTTAATGAACACGATATTAGTTCCATTCATATCTAGAACTTCGTCATTAAGAGATAAATTAAAATAAAATACACATTTACAAATCTGTATTAACCTAATCATTGCCGTCTTTCCATCGCTGTCAAAAGTTTGAAGATATGTTTATTCTCTATTTTCTTTGTATTGTTTTGCCTATAGTTAAAAATGCATTCTAGCAAGTATCAAAAGAAAGGAAGAAAGAAAAGAAAGAAACATTTATTTGTTACTCGCACACAATTCACAGAAAGATTAACCGTGTAGAAAAAAAAACAGACAACACAGAAAAAAAAATTTAATCCATCCGTTCATGGTGCAATGCTCCAAAAAGGACGGCCACTCATGATATGCTAGGATGCATGGTCCTACCCTGATTTTCAGTGGCGTCCAATAATATAATTATATATTTTTTTTTATAAATAACAGTGGAAAAAGATGATATATAATACACACATAATAATATATATTACTCACATATATGCTATATACACATATATATACAGATACATAAATTAAAAAATACTTATAATATAGGTAAAGAGTGTACGGGTCCTGTCAGAAGAACCTTATTAGGCAATGGTGAGACTACGTGATAGAGTATTATGTGGAGAGCTGTTTAAAAATATTACTTTCAATAATAATCCATTGTTAATAATCAATTGAAAATAATTCTACAAATGAAATTTAAATTTCTTACGAGCGATAAGTAATTTTTATATCATTTCATTTCTCGGGCACGTCCTTTAGTGCTAAAATTATACAGCGATAAATAAAAGCAGTATAATATTTATATAACAAAGGTAAGGTAGTTAAGACGCACGTCTATTTGTCTGTCTGCTCTGTTAACATTGAAAGTATTTTGAACGACCCGGAGCTGCTTCAACCAGTCTGAGAATTTGTATAATTTAAATGGAACTATATAAAACGACGAAGCTTTGACGTCGTTGAAGCGATTCGAACGTTTTTATCATTACTAGAAGCCCATCAGTGGTCGAAATTCGAACGTAAATCATAAACATTTACACACACAAATTAGCGACATTTAAAATACTTTAAGCCACTGTTTGACCAGAGACAATTAAATGTTTGACATTGGCAGTATAACGCAAACATACGACAGACTATCATGTGATTGACATTGTCAGTATAAACGTAAATAATAAATGTTTTATTCTATTAAATTTAATGTATTTGTAACACATATTATACATAAAGCTTCCTCGCTTATTCTCCATACAAACTTTAACTATGCCTAATCTCACACTCCTTCGTGCGCAATAGTATCATAAAAAGGGCTACAAAGTTTTCTATATACATATAAACATATAAATAACGCAGTTTCTTATATAAACGATTAAGTTGTTGCATTAAGACTTTACAATACTTGTACTGCAGGCATTTCAATCACCTATTAATTACTTCTTCTTGAAAAACCACTGCTGGATATAAGTACTGCCTCTTATATAAATGGGTAGGCAGATGCCACTCACATAGACCACTTGGGAAACGAGACGTGGCTGATGGCGAAACACATCGCCGCTCTTTTGGTTCATTGCGCTCCCACAAGCATTACAGCGACAGCATTGCATATTATGGTGTATGCTGCATGAATAAAGATTATCCGTAGAATACCTTAGTCGCCGGATATGACACCTCGGTAGGATAGAGTGCTATTCTACTCTGCCAGACTCCTATCGGATATCACCTGGACACGACCCTCTCCCAATTTCGAAACAATCGCCACACTTTGTAGGCAGATATCTATCACACTGCCAAACTTCGCTTCGCTTCGCACCTTCTACGCCACATGACGACAACTTGAGGCCGGGTTTTTTTTATTGCATAAAGTGATGAAACGAGCAAAACGTTCACCTGATGGCAAGTGCAACGTCTGCCCATAACAAATGCTGTCCCACCCAGAAACTTTCTGTGTGACACTACACTGTGCCCGTCACCCTGAGACATAGGTTCTTAAGTCTCATATGCCCAGTGATTACGCTAGCTCACAGTGCCCTTCAAACCGAAACACAGTAATGTTTGCACACTACTGCTTCTCGGTAGAATAACTGGCCCTGGGGTGGTACCTACCTAGACGGACTCCTGCATAGGAATCCTACCACCAGTAAAACGCCGGTATTCAACCACGGCGATTTAACGACGGCGAACCCACGACTGAAGCTATCAACTGCGCAGGAGATATTATAGTGCCACAAACATACCCGCAAACACAGAGGTACTCACTCGTCCTAGTAACGCGCCCGATGTACCACTCTAGCGATAAGATCGAAGGTAGGCAAGGAAACGGTGTCAGATACATAACAAAAACAAGCCCATCATCATCATCATCATTTCAGCCTATCATAGTCCACTGCTGAACATGGGCCTCCCCCAAAGATATTTGTGTCGCCCGTGTGTTAGCGGCTTAAGAGAATCTACCACCCCATCTTATCCCGAGAGTGTCGGAAAAGTCGACAGAGGGAAAATAAAAAACAGGCGATGGGAAGCAGCATCTTCCTGAAGCAACATCTGAATAAATAAACTGCGGTTGCCAACTCGCCTGCCAAGCGTGGGGACTATGGCAATAACCCCTCACAAACAAGCCCGAAAACCAACAAATTGTATTTTTGGACAAATGCTTCCTCCGGTCGGGATTCGAACCCTGTGCTCGCGGTGTACTGGTTAAGTACTCTGGCCACACGGTCGTCATAAAAAGTTTATACCCTTTTTGCAAGATAGGATGTAATCTCCTCACAGTATAATATAATCGCAGTGTAGTCACTGGTGGTAGGAAGCAATATAGACTACAGGAATCCGTTTAAACAGTTATCGCCGTGCCACTTATTCTGCCTTCAAGCAGTAGTGTGCAAACTGTGCTGAAAGCCACAGGAAATCTGATGACACAGGCTGAAAGACGGAGTAATGTGCCATACAGAAATGTTCTGGACAATTTTTGTAAGGGAGCGACGATGCAATTACCGTCAGGCGAACGTTTTGCTCGTCTTCTCCCTTCCATCTGTAGTAAACGTCTACGTCGCCACATATCAAGCTCATTGCGCTATTGAAGTTTTTGAGATATATATAATTCTAAAGATTCTTAAGATGATTTTAGAAGACGTCCTCCACTTTTCTTTCGGCATCCAAAATGGTAACCATCTTGATAGTAACAAAGCAGTCAGCGTTTTGATATCATCAATGTAGTCTCTTTTTTTTTTTTTTTCGGTGAAGTGATGTTAGCCTTTTGGCTTTTACAGCTTCATCGGATGCTGTGCTCGCGGGCCCGGGGCCCGCGTGCCAGGTTTGGTTTGACCCAAACATAAATACATAAATAGAAAGACTCCTACTAAACATCTAAATTCGGTCCGTTGCGTTCGCTAGCGTGCTTGCGCTACAGTGAATATCTCCATAAATTTATTGTCTAAAGTCATCTAATGACCGTCCGAGGGAGACTGCGGGCCTCCGTTCGGACTGTCGACTTGTGTGTCGGAAACTCTGGGCGGTGAGAACCGCCCTGGAACACGGGTGTATCTGGTGTACGCGGTGTTATTAACGATAGCTGCGCGCCGCTCTCTACGGCGGTCGCGCGTATGTAGTCTCTGTTTATCGCCACATGACAAGGTCAAGAAATATCTCATGTGTTCAACATCGCGCTATAGAAGTTTCTGAGATTCAAAACAACAACTTCTAAAGATTGCTAGTAAAAGGAGACGACTCCCCAGATCAGACCACCCAATATGGCGCGTCTTCAACATCTGCTGCTAAGCTACCATAAAAAATCCTGGCAATAACAGTTATATATAAAATTCATCAACTTTTGTTTATCAGCGACGGTGACCATCGCATAAGTAATGGTAATTGTCCATAGACACGGACGTGATCATCGCTGTGATATATTCCTTAGTATTTTAAAACCACCATCGAATATTAACTTGAGTCGTCTGGCTTCCTATTTCAATGTTAGGTTCGCCAACCGTTTGATGTTAAAAGGGATTTGTCTGAAAGATTTTTTTAATTGACTGTGTAATTTATTTCGTGTCGTGTGGTAGTCGCGCAAGAAAAACTACTACCCGTCTTATTATGTGGGAGTCAAAAGATTCAGTTAACGGGAATATCCTGGAAAATCTCATGAAATTAGATAATGGCTCAATGACCTATCTCTCAAAATGCCGATAGGTATTCGGCAGTGTAGAAAGCGCCTACCTCTTTCCTACCGAGGTATCGCAAGAAGCGACTAAGGTATTGTACGAGCAGCCTTTGTTCGTGAAAAATATCACTATAATATGCAATGCTGTCACTATACTGCGTGTGGCAATGCATTGACTTGTACCAAAATGGCGGTGACGTAGTTTGCCACCCGTCACGTCTCGTTTACCGCAAGGCCGAAAAGTGTGGGTGGCCTCTGCCTACTCCTTGTATGGGCAAAAGGCGTGACTGTATGAATGTAATAATGCCAGACGTGGTATATAAGGTGGTGACTGGCAGTCTCATGTGCGTAGCATTTGATACTGCGATCTCATTTATGCGATTAATGCAGTGCCTCCCTTTTTAGGAGAGTCTTTGTCCAGCAGTGGACTATAAACTGTAAATTTCGTCTACGGTAATACAACCGTTCCAGTTGGAACACATATAAATATTCTCTAATGAAGAAATTGAGAAGAGCGCCCAAATTTTCGAATTTTCTAGTGAATTCTCCAAAAATTTTCTTTCATACAAATTCTGTTCTGTCAATAACGAACACAACAAAAAAAAACGGTCAAATTAGCGGTCTTTCATACATGCGGCAATTGATTTTTATTTATATACTCCTAGATATCTTTGTACTCATCTTCCTGGAACATTAAGATATCACGTTTTCTGCAGTTAATCACTAGAATGAAAATAAAAACCAACCACAAAGTAAATATAAGACAATAGCTTATTTAGTGCATCGTTTATCTTCTTCAATTGTCAAATGTTTTATGCTCTTCCTGCAGCAGCGATCTTAAACAAAATTATAAAATCATTATCCCGGCCTATAGCACAAACTATATGCACCCTACACCCCATTAATATATCGCTTTTACCGTTTGTACGTGCCGTGATAATCTCCCTGCCCGCGCTCGCTAAGTCACCGATAAATCTGTAGCCGCCTTCCGCAATTTAAGAACTCCAACTATATCAAGAGAACTAATAATAAAATTAATCATTACGTATGTGTATCAGTAGTATTAATCGTTTGTTGCACTAGCTTTATGCTCGGCTTTATTATTCATTTAGCACAGCGTTATAATAACCATGAACAATAGTTTCCGGCCTACTTGTTTTCTGCAGAGAGCCGTAGCGGCTCGGGTCTGGGGCGCTCGCATTAATTTGATTTTACGCCAGTGAACTGCATGCATGGCGATGCGCGTGCGATGGCGGTTTAAGAGAATCTGCAACCCCATCTCGTCCCTTACGCGAATATAGTCGATAGAGGAAAAATGGAAACCAACTGAATAAACTGCGGTTGCCAACCAGCCCGCCGAGCGTGGCAACTATGGCAATATCCCGCCAAAATGGGAGCTACATACTTTTGTGTCAATCTATCGGGGCGGTCTATGTTCTGCAGTGGACTAGTGATAGGCTAAATGAAGTGATCTAAAATCGATCCCCTTTGCCGATATATCCAAAAGTTCAGAATGCAATTTCGGAAATAAGGATAACATCGTGAGGAAACTTGAAACAAAGAAAGAAAGAAACACATTTATTCACGGTCTAATCACAATAGATACAAAACCAAACAAGAAAAAAAAGAAAAAATAATGGAATTACACAAAACTTAAAATAATATTGCCCAAAATTAACAAAAGTGAAAAAATAATATAAAATGAGTCTGTGTAGCAGCATAAGACCGTGAAATGGACAGGACTAAAATCGAGATACAGAGACTTAAATTGCTCTGATCCCGACAGTGCATCACTTGCATGTATTAGAATTGAAAAATTTTGCGACAACTTGTGAAGTCCGACAACCCGCACTAGTAACAGTGTGGCGAACTCTCCTCGGCTCCAAGACTGTTTAAACTATTAAAAAAATTGCTAAATTCACTGGTGGTAGGATTTCTACCCAGGCATCGGTCTTGGTGGGTACCACAGCAGGGCCAGTTATTCAGCCGTGAAGCGATCGTGTGCAAACATTACTGTTTCCGTCTGAAGGGCACTGAGAGCTAGTGTGATTACTGGGCATATGAGACTTGAGAACTGATGTCACAGAGGGACGGGCGTAGTGTGGTGCCACACATTAATGTTCTGGGTGACACAGTATTTGTTATGGGGGGTCGTTGCACTTACCATCAGGTGAATGTTTTGCTCATCTCGTCACTTTCGGCTATAAAAAAAGGTTACTCTAAAGACCGAAGTGGAATTTGGGAATCATGTCTGCGACGTAGCGTGTAGAAAAGTTGGTGTTGGAGAAGTATGTAACAATCCCTTGGATTATTTATTCTCTAAGTTCCCTCCTAACACAGCCACGGTATGCGATAGCTCGATAAATTCTCTTGTGCTGTCACCACACTACTATTAAAACCATATTAAAACGTTCCATATTTCAGTATGTATACAGGGTCCTTTGTAATATCTTATACATCCCGGCAGGCTGGGCTTAAAAATATAATGAGCCTCGTAGCGTGATACCTGTAGGAGATATATGTCGACTTAAAGAATTTGCTTAAAACTCATGGACTACCCTGTTATACAGCTATTGAGACAAGGAATTCGTAAATTTAATTGGGCGTTTTTCCATTGAGCTGACATCAAAAGAATTCGCAAGTACTAGGATAACATGAAGCTTAAGGAAATCTGTTGCGAAGTAAATGACACCGTAGTAGGGTAACATAAATTAAATGGAGAAGAAAACGTAATTTAAATTTGTCTGGTTCGGGGCAACGACTTTTTGAGTTAGGGTCGCGTAAAGTTTTCCAAAACAAATAATTTTAAAGTTTTGTATGGACATTTTTAGTATTCAAATTTGTCATCAAAGCTTCACCGTTGGGTTTATCAGATGAAAGTAGCATGGGTAGGTGCCGGGATGTTACACCAATTATGAATAACGTTGTATATAAGACCTGTGATAGAATTGTGCAAACATAGATTTTAACAAAATGAATTACAAATAAAATGATCTAGTTATAAAATGCTGTCATTTATAGAAAAACTATTACTTCAACAAACTGATCGTCATTAAGGATTGAATAAGCTCATACATGGGTTAATTTCGAAAATTACAGGCATCTGATAAATCTCCTTAAATGTAACAAGAGCTTGGATTGCATTTTGCTGCTCGTGGGAACGCAATGGGGAGTAAGAATTTTAAGACTCGTACCAAAATGGCGGCGTCGTGGTTCGCCACCCGTCACGCCTCGTTCCCGCGAAGGCGAAAAGTGGGCTACGAGAGTGGCCTCTGCCTACACTTTTATGGGGAAAAGGCGTGACTGTGTGTTTTTATTAAAACGTTCGTGGACACAAGCTCTTGTATAACAAATTTCATGTCGCTCGACGTAGCTTTCTTAAAAACAAAGTAACGTACAGTCTCGAGAATAAACAAGTAGAATAAATCTGACATTTGTATCTTATTGTGACGGCATAAAGTTCATAATGTTTAAAACATGGATTCATTTTTTGCACGCGATTGTACGAGGCTTGCCTTTCGATGAATCCTCGGATTGTCTTTGAACCTTTCTTTGAAGATCAGTCTTTGAGATACTTCAGTGTATCGGTATTTTGAAGTGGACATTCTCTTATGTTTCTTAAGTAAAAGAATATTTTGTTTTGTATATTGTTTAAACTGTTTAACACAGTAGTATCGTCGTATTTAGGTGTCCGGCAGAGTAGAACAACACTTACCTCTTTCCTACCGAGGTGTCGAAAACACCCTGGATAATGCACAGGCTTTCTATGTATACTCCAAAGGTAACAGACACAATTGGTACAATACCTAGCCCTATCGAGTCTTTAGACGTGACTGCTTTTTAGTCACGGTATTAATACCTTGAATAAATCCATTTAAATAATTTTTAAGCAAATTAATTCATCATCATCATCATCATTTCAGTCTATCACTAGTCCACTGCTGAACGAAAGCCTCCCCCATAGATTGCTACAAAAGTTTGTAGCTCTCATTTTGGGAGGATTTAGCCATATTTGTCAGGCTTGGCAGGCGGGTTGGTTTATTTATTCAGTTCTTCCAGGAAGATGCTGCTGCCCATCTCCTGGTTTTTATTTTCCCTCCGTCGACTTTTACGACACCGATGGGATGAGATGGGGTGGTAGATTCTCTTAAGCCGCTACCACACAACTCGATTTTTTTTTACTTTGTTTTAATTGTAAAAGGAACATGCAACGATGCAGGTTTTTTTTTTATTGTATAAAGTGACGAAACGAGCAAAACGTTCACCTGATGGTAAGTGCAACGTCCGCCCACAACAAATGCTGTGTCACCCAGAATATTTCTGTGTGACACCACACTGCGCCCGTCACCCTGAGACATCAGTTCTTAAGTCTCAAATGCCCAGTGATTACACTAGCTCACAGTGCCCTTCAAACCGAAACACAGTAATGCTTGCACACTACTGCTTCACGGCAGAATAACTGGCCCTGGGGTGGTACCTACCTAGACGGATTCCTGCATTTTGTTAGTAAACATAAAGTTTTAAAAATTTTGATAATACTCCGTTGTATTTAACACAAAAAAATGTATCTTAAAGCCAACAACTACCAAATGAAAAACAATATGGCTCTTAGACTAAGGTCTAAGATATATTGCCCGAAGTTGTTGCAAGATCGAATAGCAACACTATTGGACTTACATCTTTATATTTTATGATATTTCTTTAACGTCGTGTGACGTGTGTCGGGTCGTTGATTTCCCTTGAATACGGTTGAGACTGCCACATGCTACCAGGTACTGATGGTGGAGGCTGGTCTGCTCGACTTATATGTTTATTATTGAATCTTGTCTAAAATTTTGTCATGAATCCTGCTTTGCTTTTCTAAGAAATTTTTCTTTGTAAATTTATTAATAATGTATTTTTGTCTAATATAAAGGAAAGGTTTACAAAAAAGAGGATACCTACGGAGTTTCTTTCGGCTGTTTCTTCTCCGTCAGAAGAACGTCATTACAAAACGGTGGTAGATTGTAAAAAAAAATACGTTTGTGAAATGAAATTTATATTACTTACGACGAAGGATGAATAATTTTCATTTCGTTATATCATTTTTTTTCTTATATAAATACAGTAGCCGAACACTACATGCCACCGTCTCTTCGCCGTCTCTATTTCCTAACGCTCGTGTCCGTCGTTTTGTAACCCCGCCTTTCGTAATCTGAATGGGTCAAGCGGAATTTCCCTAGACTATGACACGCGACCAGAATAGACCCGTGTCTGCGGCGGGAGCACGGGTTATGTATGTGAGGCGCATGGTTGCAAAAGAGAGTTTCTATTGTCTATGCTCAATTGTAGCATAAGGACATTGTGTTACTACAGTTAAGGTATTTTAGTAGTTTTTTTGTTAGAGAAAGAGACGAACAAAACGTTCACCTGATGGTAAGTGCACACTGCGCTCATGTCACCCTGCAACATCAATTCCGAAGTCTTGCAATTTTTTTTTAATTTAATTGATTAAGTGATGAAACGAGCAAAACGTTCAGCTGATTGTAAGTACAGAGTCTGCCCATAACAAATACTGTGTCACCCAGAACATTTGTGTGTGACACCACACTGTGCCCATCACCCTAAGACATCAGTTCAACGATTAGGACACTACTACTTCACGGCAGAATAACGTTAGGTACCATAGGCACCATGTATACACAGGTACCTAACGTACGTGCGTGCGCGCGCGTTTTTAACCGCATATTTTTTTTTTAATAAAAAGGAAAAGTATTCATGACCATTACCACCGTGTGGTGGCGGCTTAAGAGAATCTACCACCCCATCTTATCCCGTGGGTGTCGCAAAGTCGACAGAGGGTAAATGAAAACTAGTAGATGGTCAGCAGCATTTTCTTGGAACATCTGAATAAATAAACTGCGGTTGCTAACCCGCCTCCCAAGCGTGGCAACTATGGCAAAATCCCACCAAAATCAGAGCTACAAACTTGTGGCAATCTATGAGGGAGGCCTTTGGTCCGCTGTGGACTAGTCATGGTCTCAAATAATGATGATGATGAGCATTGCCGAGCGATTTTTTTATAAATAGACAATAATAAGAAACGAATTTCTCATGTTGTACTACTCTATTGATCTCTGCTAACGTTTTAGAATTTCCGTCTCGTTCATACATTTTCCCTACTATTTATACGCAAAAACTGTCAGCGCCTTAAGCTCGCTCGTTTGCTTGGCCGCCCACTCACGCCCTAACGCTTCAAGCTGCATATAGATTTATTCCACAATTAACCAGCGACCACACTCGACTTCGCGCGGTACATAAAATTCAACGAGACGTGGCTGATTAGATTAAAAGATAAGTCGAGTTAATCTTTGCCTTATTTATATTTGACGACCGCGTCGCCTATTGGTCAGAGTGCCTGACTTGCACGACGGGTTTCACAAATTGTTGGTTTTCAGGGCTGGTTGTGTTGGGCATGTAAAATTTGACTGTAATTTGCTCCGAATCTTTTATTGGTGGTAGGATTCCTATGCAGGAATCCGTCTAGATAGGTTCCACCCCAGGGCGGGTTATTCTGCCGTGAAGCAGTAGTGTGCAAACAGTACTGTGTTTCGGTTTGAAGGCACTGTGAGTTAGCGTAATCACTGGGCATATGAGACTTAATGTAAATAACTTATGTCTCAGGGTGATGAGCACAATGCGGTAAGTCACACAGAAATTTTCTGGGTGATACAGGATTTGTCATCGGCAGACGTGGCACTTACCATCAGGTGAACGCTTTGCTCGTTTCATCACTTTATCCAATAAAAAAAAATAAAAAAACATTAAAAAAACTTTAAAAGTGGACGCTTCTTTCCACTTTTAAATTTAGTGGTAGCTCAAGGGCTAGGCGCTCGATATAAATTTCATAGCACGCGTGTGAACTGGGTTCGATTCCCTGTGCCGACACTATAATTGTTAATTGCAAATTGCTTTACCACGCGTTCGGCGGTGAAGGAAAACATCGTGAGGAAACCCGAAAGTCCATTAAATGAAAAAGTTATAATTCGAAGACATGTGAAGTCCGCCATCCCCCATTGGAGCAGCGTGGCGAGCTCTTCTGTAATGTCTATGCAAAGCCGACAACTTCAACGTCTTTCTTTCGACATTTTCCCGGAGAATTTATCGGTTTTTATTGTTAAAAATTAAGTTGAAATTAGGGCAAAGGTAAAAAAGGCAAAAGGCTATTCTCGATGAAGAAAACACGTTATGTTACAATTAATTTTCCCTCCTGTTATTATATATAATTAATAACCCACGGGATGAGATAGGGTGTTATATTGTCATATGCCACCACAATACACGCGTTTGTGCATCAAATCTTTTGTTGTACAAACGGTCAACAAACTTTCGGTAATTTTGGGTAATTCAATCTGAAGGGCATTAAAAGATAGTGTAATTACTGGTCTATAATAATTCCTTCAGTCTCCGAGGCTGAAAACATTATGCGTCAGGGTGACGTGAGCAGTGTGGTGCTACACAGAAATGTTCAAGTGAAGGTCGTGTGCCTTCGTTATGATCATACGTAACACTTACAATCAGGTGAGCGATTTGACCGTCTAGTCTCCTTTATCCATAATAAAATATGTATGATCATCATTACGGAAAATTCCATATCTGCATGAGATATGGAATTTTCCGCATACGAAAAAAAAATATATTTTAAAATTTCCCCCGGAGATCCGTTAAGCTATTTATTATTCTTTAACACAGTTCTGTCTGTTGCCACCCGGGCGGTAGTTTCTTTATGTCGTGAAAGGCTATTTTGGCATCACGCGGCGCCGCGGACCGCGCCCACGTGGCAGTGTCACGCCTCGAGTTGACGGTTTGACTAAAAATGGAGACACGCGATTCTAGGCCAAAACGCGTTTCGCTTTCGTTGAGAAGTGAAATTTTATTGTTTGATTATGTTGATGTTATGCGATTATCTGACCCGTTTCAGTTGTTGCGACATGCCAGTTGAGATTTGAAAAAGATAAGAAGGCTGTTTTAGTTTTGCATAAGCTTGTGGATTTTAAATATTTACTTGACCTAGTTGTCTTGTCTGGCAAATACGAAGTACCTGGAAAGCGACCCCGGCCTCCCGGTCTACTACTGTCTCCTCCTGCTCATTCCGAGATAGTAATATCCTACATCTTGTAGTTTCTTTCCCAACTTGTCCCACCTTATCCCCTTTCCATCCTCTCCGCCAAGCCAGTGGTTGCCGTGTCAATGGCTAGCTAATCGTGGAATTGCAATGAATTTAAACTCCTACGGAAATGGCGCCGATGTAGTTCACCACTCGTCGCGTTTCGTTTCTCGCAGGTGCGAAAAGTGGGTTACGAATGTCGTCTCTGTCTATCCCGTTTATACAGCCATAAAAAAAACATATAAAGATGGTAAGTGCAACGTCTGTCCATAACAAATGCAGTGTCGCCCAGAACATTACGAAGTGGCAACTAACTCCGCTCGTCACCCTGAGGCAGTTTATACAGAGATAAAAAAGACATATGTAAAGATGGTAAGTGCAACGTCAGTCTTTTAAGTCTCATATGCTTACACTAACTCTAGTCCCAGTGATTACACTAACTCTCAGTGCCCTTCAGACCGAAACACAGTAATGTTTGCACACTACTGCTTCACGGCGGAATAACTTGCTCTGGGGTGGTACCTACCTAGACGTATTCCTGCATGAGAATCTTTATTTATAAAAAATCACTTTATTCCATAATAAATGCGATGGGGATATACTTACCAAATTAAAAGTAATATTCTGAACTGTCTAAAAGCGATAAGCCCTTTGAGCGCCTCTCGCACAACAGTTATGATATAACTCATTAAGAATACAGTCACGAATCGTATATGGCCATTATCAATACGAGGCAGTTATAGCTTCCTCAAATTTGTGTATTATATATTTACATATAAATTATTATTGTTTAGTTGGCGTTAAAAACCAAAGCACGCTTTTTTCTGTGTTAGCTGATGGCCACGACGTTGTCCGTGTAGATATAGGTTTTTAAATATAAGAACTATTTCTTTATCTGGGACAAAAAGTATCCCATGTCCGTCTCCAGGGCTAGCACCCTATATCTGCGCCGAATTTCGTGAAGATCAGTTCAGCGGTTGAACTAAGAAAAGGTACACAAAAGAAAAGAACAAACACACAGAGGGACAGAGATAATTACGCATTTATAATATTAGTATGGATGGGACAGTAGCACACCAACAAGCTTGGATTATATTGATTAGTCACCAAGTCTTATCGACTAGAAGAACATGATCATCAAGTTGCGGTAATTCACCGTTGAACTTAGGCGGTTCGCAATCACTTATCCCGATTTTCGTTTTCGCAAATTCAGTTGCTTCCAGTTACCTTATGGGTGTCTCCGCTCTATCTAGTCAGGGAACCCACGCTACGTTGTCTAAACGCGATGTCCAACTTAGGATTCGCTCATACTAGTGGTTGTCACATCTACGATATTTTTTTTCATGGGGAATTGCCTAACGAATACCCACCCTCGCGGGGACAGGGAGGTTGGCGATCAGCTCCGTACACAGGTTCCGGTCTCGAAAACGTTCAGATGCGCCCGCGATTCGGTTCTAGTTTTTACTATTGTTCATACATTTATACCTACATATAGTCACGCGTATTTCCCATTTAAAAACTGATTCATTCCCACGAGCATTATAGTAACAGCATATTATAAGATTATACGTTTACTTATATTACTGCATTATTCATAATATAAGCGAATAATATCATTTAATGTAAAAGTTTCAGCCTATCAATGTACCATTGCTGAGAACAGGCCTCCTCTCATTTCTGAGAGGGTTTTAGAGCTAGGAAGAATCCGCCACGCTGCTCCAATGCGGGTTGGCGGACAGCACATGTCTTCGAAATATTTTTTTTTAATTTCTCAGACATGCTGGTTTCCTCACGATGTTATCCTTCACCGCCGAGCACGTGGTAAATCAGCACTTAAAATTGCAATAAATACTATGAAATTTAAGGCGACTTATTTTAATAAATTATATCAACACATCATCTGCGCTACGCACAAACAATGTCGTTATCATCATTACAGTCCATCAATATTACCCTGTCGAGCCACCCATCCCTTATAAATGAGGAATAAAAGTCATGATTGCGAAGCTTAGCAGGCGGATTGGCAATCGCGAAATCACGATTTGATCTCGAAGAACGGCACTTCCGATCTGTGCTCATCTACTGTAATTCTTCAGCTTATTTATTCCTGGATTATTATTAGATTTGTATTGTTTTACCTTTAGCTACCGTGGTAGCTCAGGGACCAGGCGCTTGCCTTAAATTTCAAAGAACGCGGGTGACCTGTGTTCGAACCCCGGTGCAGGTAAAATTTATCTACAATTTAAATGCTGATTTACCACGTGCTCAGCGGTCCGTGGAATAATCATTCGGAAACGAAAGTCCGTCAACACGCATTGGAACAATGTGGCGGACTCTTCCTGGCACGTAAACCCTTTCAGAAATGAGAGGAGGCGGGAGCCTAACAGTGGGACTTTAATAGGCTGTTACTTTTCCGTTATTTTATACAGAATGCTCTAGTTTATCTTAAAAAAATGACAAAGTAATGTATAATAGGTAATGATTACAAATGAATGAATAGGTATGAGGTGTATTTGTAAAAGGATGTTAATAAAATTGACTCAGTATAAAGCTATAGCTCAGTGTTCATTGTGCTAGTGCCTATATGCATATATAAAGTCAGATTTAATTTGTTTCAACAAAAACAAAATAATTACATTACAACTGCCGAGTGATCCGGTTACAGGCGTATGCTCTTATACTGTACTCAGGTGGCCGAGTAAAACTCCGGGACGAGTGGGGGCGAAACGTGAGTAGATAATGGGTAAAGAGATCGCAAGGAGACATCTCCGTCGCCCTAACATTGTTCATGCCACTGGCGCCCGGTGTCGAGTACTTTTTTTTTGTATTCCGCTCACACCTCGCACAATATCTCCGGAACCCCACGGTTATTCCGTCACGCCCCTAATCCACGCGCCGTGAAGATATTTCCATGTACATGTAGGGCCACGAAACAGAAGGCTACGGATGCTATAGTTTAAACGCCACTGATTAAGTCATCCGATAGCATTTTATGACTGTTACATTAACACCAAACATCCAAATTTTATTGGTCAAAATTCTATTGACTGGCTTTATAAAAATAATGCTGCGACAACGATTTTCGTACAAATTTTCCAATAAAGGTAATAAGTAAAAAAGGTCAATAAAGGTCATTACATAGCCAACGTTTGTGTAAAAACACAAATTGTTGTTTTTCTGGTCTGGTTGTGTTGTGCATGTGAAATGTATGTCTGTAAAACGCACCGACGATACAGGAGAAAATAATACTGAATAATATCGTTTAAAAAAAAAAAAGATTTACGTACTAGACGGAAGGTGAAAGGTAGGTACAGCTCTGTAGCAGTGTCGTAAGTGATTCTATGAGCAGACCACCTCGCGGGTGGGCGAGGCTGTAAAAGTCTTGTGGCATCTGACAGATGGCCGAATATTCGATCATCGCGTAATCAGTTTAATTTTACAGGACCAGGGTGCGAATCCAAGCCGGAGCCGACATTTGTGCTAAAATACAACCGTGTTTCTAACACTGCATCCTAGCCTACCTCCAATCTTATCGCATCAGCGTTACATCGGGCGCAGGTAGGTTGGGACGAGTGAGTGCCTCTGCGTTCACGCGGACACTTGTGGCACTACTAACGTCACCTGCGCAGTTGAGAGAGCTCTCGATAATATTCGGAAGTTGTCACCGTGGTCGAAATCGACCAGGAGAACATCATCACAGTGGAGCTGTTTAACCCGTCGATTTCATGGCCACGACCAAACGAGGAATCGATTCGGCTATAAATCGGCGGCCCAGGAGTACATGACATGAATACTATTATAAATCGTATTTATTGCGGACTACGACGACACTGCGGGGACCGATCTTATGAAAAAATGCTTGATCACTTTGTCGCGGCTCTCCATGCGAAAAAGTGGAAATAAGTCACCAAACACGTCAAATAGCACGTACTGCAATGATATCGCGTTGGACACTGCGACCCGTAATGCTTTTTTTATTTTCTTATTTTTTTTTATAGTATAAAGTGACGAAACGAGCAAAACGTTCACCTGATGGTAAGTGCAACGTCCGCCCACAACAAAGGCTGTGTCACCCAGAATATTTCTGTGTGACACCACACTGCGCCCGTCACCCTGAGACATCAGTTCTTAAGTCTCAAATGCCCAGTGATTACCCTAGCTCACAGTGCCCTTCAAACCTAAACACATTAATGCTTGCACACTACTGCTTCACGGCAGAATAACTGGCCCAGGGGTGGTACCTACCTAGACGGATTAATGCATAGGAATCCTACCACCAGTAAAAGCTTCTAGGTAGCTATTGATTACCTAATCTATTAGTTTTTATGCATATATCTCGTCCCGTTACTGAAAAGTCTGTAGCGACATCTGTCACCACATGTATTTTATTTTGACTATATATATTTTCGGTGATGTAATTGCTGTTAGCCTTCTCGGCTTTTACAGCTTCATCGGATACTTTTATTTTGACTGATGGTCGCTGTTAGCACAACGGCTTTCACAACTTCGCCCGGATTGAGAACGCGGAGGGCCGAAACCTTTATTATACTAGTGAAAGGGAGAGGGGACCTCGGCTTGTTAGCCTGTGCCCGTAGGTAGTCTTATGTAGCTCGTAGGACAAACCACGGCTCGATCAGTTACTTCGATCGGGTGCAAGGTATTGAAGTTTAATCGATAGAGAAGATTGTTGGGTATAATTAATAAAATTAAATCGAAAACTATGCATCTACATAAACTATACATAGACTTCAAGGCAGAAACTGTAAGCTCATTTTGCGTAGATCAGACCAAAAATAATAATTGAGAGCTGAAGGTACCCCGGATTAACTATGACATCGGGACATCTGTCTCCTCAGTCCCCCGCTGACCATGGGTGCTGTAAAGCACTCGAAGCGTCGGGTTATAAATAATTTATAAATTAAAGGCTTTAAAATACGTAAAATTTTATTTATTAAATATGTATACGAGGTTTAGGATATACTCGTAGGAGGAATGGATAAGAAGAGATCAGTCTACGCTACCCTTTTCATTCTTAGATCGTTCAACAAAAGGTGACGCCGACATAAGACGAATATGGCAGACAGCTTCTTACGACCAGTTATGTCATTGGCAGCCTTCGCAGTCGTAGCAACCGGACTCGTTTCAGCCTATTACTAGTCCACTGCTGAACTAAGATCTCCCCCATAGATTGCCACAAAAATTAGTAGCTCTGGTTTTGGGGGGATTTGGCCATAGTTGGAGGCGAGTTGACAACCGCAGTTTATTTATTCAGATGTTCCAGGAAGATGATGCTGCCCGTTTTGGTATTATGTTCCCTCTGTCGACTTTTGCAACGCCAACAGAATGTGATGGGGTTGTAGATTCCATTAAGCCGCCACTACACGGCTGTATTATTAATATTGACGACCGCGTGGCCTAGTGGTCAGAGTACCGGACTTCTAAGCCGCGGGTCCTGGGTTCGAATCCCAGCCGAAGCCAACATTAGTGCTAAAACATAAACTGTTGGTTTTCGGGTCTGGTTGTGTTGTGATTGTCCCCGTGTTTCTGACACTGCAACCTAGCCTACCTCCGATCTTATCGCATCAGCGTTACATCGGGCGCGGGAAGGTTGGGACGAGTGAGTGCCTCTGTGTTTGCGCGTACACTTGTGGCACTATAATATCTCCTGCGCAGTTGATGGCTCTCGACAGTAGTCGGCAGTTGTCGCCGTGGTGGAAATCGGCTAGGAGAACATCACATCATCATCATCATAACCCCAAACAGTTTATCTGTGTCCTTTGGATCTTTAGCATTTCTCAACATAAAATAAAACTGACTGATAATGCTTTAGTATCATTAAGTCATACTTTTTATACTTTTAAAGTAGCCAAAGATGATTAAAGAAAAACATTTGCCGAAACATATGCAAGCAAACATTCTTAGTGGCAATTACAAAAAATGTAACGTCATAAAATAGCACCAGATGTAGACAAGATAATTTTAACAGGTGTACTAATTGAGGAAGTTTTGTTTTAATATCGAATAAATATATCAAACCGAAAATCGGTCTAGACAACAAAGGCACCATGGGGTCTAGCAAGCAGCGTCTCGCCGGACAGGTGAGGTTCGATGACCGTCTGCGTCCATTCACGCAATTTTCACACTTAATTATATTGTCTAGGATAGTCATAGAAGCGAAGTTACTGTGGATAAAAGGTCAATTTCCAAGGTGGTGGTTACCTGATACAATCGCTAATTTCTAGACCATAATTTTGAAACGGTAATTAAGTATTTCGTTATATTTTTGAAATGCATTATCTTAGCACGATTTCTAGATTACCAAGATTACCTACACTAATAATTCGTATTTTTTTTATCGTAAATATATCAGCCATATTTCTGTACTTCATAGTGCATAAATATTTTTTTTCATTCAGTATTTATAACACGTATAAATTACACAGCATTAAGTTAAAAATTATAATTTAATAGATTATAATAATTTGAACCCATTATAGTCTATGGAGGAACATAAGCTATAACATTATTATGTTGCGGTCTAAAATGCACTGATAGCTAGTGTCATTATTGGGCATATGACTTAAGAGCTCATATCTTAGGGTGACGAGCGCAGTGTGGTACCACAAAGAAATGTTCTGGGTTACACAGCATTTGTTATGGGCAGAAGTTGCAATTACCATCAGGTAGACGTTTTGCTTGTCTCGTCCCTTTGTACCGTAAAAATAACGTTTTATCAAACTTTGCACTGGTGTTATGTGAAGATGGGGTTTTCGTCAACTATCATGCAAAATCCAGTAGCGCTTTCTATTTGAAGGTATTCTGGGAGGGCATTGATCTATGCCGGTCGAGGAGATCGACTAACATTATACTCACAAGCAAGACCGTAGCCAGGAATTCGCTTCAGGCCCTCCCTGAAGGTATTTTTAATGGATTAAGTGATGAACCGAGCAAAATATTCACCTGATGGTAAGTGCAACGTCTGCCCATAACAAATACTGTGTCACCCAGAGCATTTCTCTATAACACCACACTGTGCCCATCGTCCTGAGACATCAGTTCTTAAGTCTCACCTGCTCAGTGATTGCGCTTGCTCACAGTGCCCCTCAAACCGAAACACATTAATGCTTGCACACTACTGCTTCACGGCAGAATAACTGGCCCAGGGGTGGTACCTACCTAGATGGATTCCTGCATAGGACTCCTACCAACATGAAAAATGTGTCGTCTGTCAGCGTCTGTCTAATGTGAAACGAATTTCTCAAGTGGAATTTATATTTCCATAGATTAGCGCAATCGTCATCATCAAAACTCTCGAACTTTATTATAATAGTTAGATAAGGTAAAGACGTAAAAAGTTATTATTTAATCAAAAATCCGACTTCGATGCAGCAACTCCAAACATTTTTATGCTAATATAACAGTTTGATGATTTTGTCATGGATTCTATTATCGACAATCATCGAAATCGTACCACGTGGTTCGGAATTATCGCTGTGTAAGCCGTGTGGTGGCGGCTCGTTCGTTATCGAAAAGAATACTACCACTCCATCTCATCCAATGGATCTCGTAAAAGGCGAGTAAGGAATTAAACTGCACTGTGCACCCAACAGCGCATGGTGGCGATGGGCTCACCACCTATCACACCAAGTGCATTATATTGTTTCGGTGAAACGTGGATTGTGGCAGTCATCTGTTTTTGCAGTGAGTGCCCAGTCTCTGACTACCCCTTATGGAATACAGTCGTGATCTTATTGCTCGATGCTTTATGTATGTATGTAAGCCGTGGTAGCTCAGGGGCTAGGCGCTCGCTTTAAATTTCATAGTACGCGAGTGATTGTGTTCGATTCCCTGTGCCGGCACCACTAAAATTGTTAATTGCAATTTTAAGTGCTGTTTTACCACGTGCTCGGCGTTGAAGGAAAACATCGTGAGGAAACCTGCATATCTGTGAAATAAAAAAATATTTCGAAGACATGTGCAGTCCGCGAATCCGCATTAGACCAGCGTGGCGGATTATTGCTAGCTCCAAAACCCTCTCAGAAATGAGAGAAGGCCTGTGCTCTCTCTGAAACTTTACTTTTTTTACATAGAAAAATATTCCGACAAATTGAGAACCGTTTCCTTTTTTTGAAGTCGGTTGAAAAGAACTTTGAATTTACTACACTTTCTACTATATCTATGCAAATAAATGAGATTGACGACCAAAATGCAAACTAAAGCCTGCTATCAGGAACCGTATTTTCTGAAAAATATAGCTTTGAAAATTCCTCTACCTGCTACCAAAAGTCCCGTCAATATCGTCTCGGTCGTTTCGGAGACTCGACCGGACGAACAAACAGACACACCGACAAACATTTTTAAAACATTTGGGAGTTTTAGTGTCTTACAAATAACCAAATGAGATTAGAAAAAAAAATCTTTATTGCGAAATCACGGACAGACACTGTTTATATATAAGCATTTATTATTTAAAAAGAGTCGAAAATATTTAAGTATATATAAAATGGTGGGTTGGCTAAGGCATTTCGGAGGGGGGAGCGGTTGAACCCCAAACACTCCCCTGGTTACGGCCCTGCTCACACTTCCTCAACCATCCAGGCTTTTTCGACCATGGCGACCACTTACGAAAAGTGTCTGATGCTATCAATTGCGCACGTAATATTATTGACCTTCAAGTGTACCCGCCCCAGATATGACGCTCATGCGATATGATCTAAAGTAGACTATGATCTGTGAAGTGTTCAAGAGACACGGAAGCAATCACATCACAACCAGACCTGAAAACTAACAATTTGTGATTTAGCACCAATGCTGGCCCAGCTGGGATTCGAACCCAGGACACGCGGCGAAGTAGACAGGTACTCTGAACACTAGGCCACGACGTCGTAAGTACTTATATAAATTTAAAGGCATGTTTTTTTAAAACACTCGCTGTGCCCTGCGGTTTCACCCGCGTAAAAAAGCTAACCCGATGGATGATATACATATGTACTTCCCTATTTGAATCAAGGGTTCTATAAAGGCTTTTAATTTTTTTTGCGCCGTAACCTAATTATTTTTCTAAAATTTAAGTAGCCCAAGTTACCGGCTCTAAAAATAGCTACCTGTCTGTGAAAGTCTAGTCGAAATCGGTCCAGCCGTTTCGAAGATTAGCCGAAACAAACAGACAGACAGACCGAAAATTTAAAAAGAGATAATAAAAAAGGCAGACCAAAAATTAAAAAAAAATCTTGTTAGAACCGTATATTCGTAAGCATTGAGTAAAAAGCTGCTATTTTGTTATTACAAACAGACACTTCAATCTTATTTATTTGTATAGACGTGAATGTAACGGCACGATCAAATACAGGCTAAAGTTTTAAAAGCGCGTGCATTATAAACATCTCTTTCATTTTGTTTGTATTCCAGGCACACAAAGGAGGCCCCATATCGCCCCAGACTTTGAGTTTCAAACGAACGACAATTTAATTCCTCGGCCCCATCCCCTCGGTTAAGGAGAAACGCGGGGGGACGAGGGAGCTCTATCTCCTCGCGTTTTCTTTTTTTTCAATGCGAACAACTAAAGATTAGAAATGTCTGCCGTCTGTACTCCTATGCATGATACCATCTATAAAGACGTAAATCCAGGATTTCTTTTCCTGGACTTATATTTCATCCCTCTGTTCGCGACAATGTTAATGCTCTGTGAAGTAGGAGAAGGGATACTCGTAATAATATAAACTAATACGTAAGCACTTTAAACAATGCCATAGGAATTGTCTTGTCATGAAGAAATCCTTATTAGTCCATACTAAAATTATAGATGCGAAAGTAACTCTCTCTGTCCCTCTATCTGTTTGTTACCTTTTCATGGTTCAACCGCTCACCCTAAGCTTGCATCCTGTAGTACTTTTTATCGAGGAACTTCAAATCGTTCCTACGGGAAATTTAAAAACTCGAGATGAAATTAAAAAAAAGCGTTCAATACATATTTATATAGAGAACAAAGATGTGTGGAAATAACTTTTGCTATTGTTGTATTGTATTGTTCCTAAAATTTTCCAAAGTAATTTTTTTTTATAGAAACTGTGAAAGGCTATGGACGACGCCTGTATTTGCTAATGAGATTTCTTGGGATATCTTAAAAATATTATAAGTTTATCTTAAAAAATATCAGAAAGCACTTCTTGTCATTATGTCGGTAGTCACAAGTATTTTGTTTTATTTGTTATTCATCACCATCTCAGCCTATCGATAGGCCACTGTTGAACATATGCCTCCACTATAGGCCACAAAAGTTAGCCCTCATTTTTGGAGGATTTTGCCATAGTTGCCACGCTTGGCAGGCGGGTTTGACAACCGCAGTTTATTTGTTCAGATGTTCCAGGAAGACGCTGCTGCCCATCTCCAGGTTTTTATTTTCCCTCTGTCGACTTTTACGACACACACGGGATGAAATGGGGCGGAAGATTCTCTTAAACCGCTACCACACGGGTTCCTCTACCACACGGGTTATCAATTGAATTTTATTTAAATTAGCCTGATTTTAAATAATAAAAGTTTGATAATAAAAGTTGTTTAAATAATTTAAGCGATTTTTATTAAATAATTATTATACATTCTTAGAATAAGAAACAATTTATGGACTATGCCTTGTTTTAAAAGGCCAGCAAAGGCGCCCGCGGCTCCTCTGGTATTGTTGATGTTAATAGCGGCGGTGATCTCTTACCATCAGGTGATCCTTGAGCTTTAGAGCTTGATCGTTTGGCTCCCTCTTCTATGAAATAAATAACAATACATTATTAGAATTTCTAAATGACATTGTATAACATAGGACGGCAATAAAAACTACTCCAGACGTTATTCAGTTATTCTCATTTTGTAAGAGCTTTGAACAAGACAAAGTCAAAGTATTTATCTAATATACAGTCTTTATTCAATGTAAATAAATTGGCCTTTGACATACACAATCGTATTTAAAAAAAACTCTCATTTTCTACGAGTGTCCGTGAAACAATAATTAAATTCGTCGTATTGTTTATTTTAAAACAAAAATGGTATACTCGTATATGTATTCCAGTAAATATCAGAATATGTAAGCATAGTGCATATACTTGCGCAAATAGAGGAGACATTTACTCGTCCTAACGTTTTCGTCTCTGATGGTAATCCTAAGTGATGCAATCGGTGGAAAGTTTGAATGCTTCTCAGAAAAACTTTCCATATCCGGAACGCCGCAGACCCGGAGAAAATAAATCATTTCTTTTTATTTATCTTACTACTATAATAAAACTGGAAAGTTTGTATGTTCGAACGCGCAAGTCTCAGGAAACACCGGTTCAAATTAATAAAAATATCTTTGCACTGGACCACTGAGATTATTACGTCGCCACGCTGGCCGGGAGATCGGCCATCGCAGAATCTAAATACACCAAACACTGCTGCTCGTCACTGGTCAGGATTTTTTATTATGTCTTTCACCTTATAATTAGTGCGGCGCCTGCTAATAACAATGCTATATAAGACAATTTACACTGAAAAATTCTTTGGAGGATCGCGCTCGTCACCACGGGACATCGGTTCTTGTGTGGCTCCGTGTGGCCTAGTCGTTAGAGCACCTGACTATAACGCCGCTGGTCCTGGGTTCGAATCCCAGATGGAGCCAACGTTTGTGCAAAAACACAAATTGTTTTCGGGTCTGGTTTTTTTTAAAGAAGAGGGGGCAAATGAGCAAACGGCTCACCTGATATTAAGTGATCACAGCCGCCCGTGAACATCGGCAACACCAGGAGAATCGGGGGTGCGTTGCCGGCCTTTGAGAAAGGAATAGGCTCTTTACTTGAAGGTCCCTAAGTCGTATCGGTCCGGAAAAACCGCTGGCGGCTGCAAGTTCCACAGAGTAGTCGTGCGTGACAGAAAATTCCGCGAAAAGCGCACAGTGGTGGAATGCCAACCATCAAGGTGACGTGGATGGAATTTGGTGCTGTGCCGCGATGTACGGGGGTGAAACTCAGCGACTGGATAGATACCGAACAATTCCTCGGAACACTCCCCATGGTTATCGCAAGGCCAGGGGATTAAGCTGATATAAGCGGTCATAATTCTCAAAGCCTCCGACATCTGTACTTGAGATGGGGAGAATTGTCTTACACATCTACCACGCATGTTAACTTTGTACCAGCAAAAGACAGATCATTTGTAGAAGATCATTCGAAAATCCTAGAAGGTCATGGCGCATGACTGGTTTAAAAAAAGCATTTAAATATTTTTATGAAGACAGTCGGGCTCGCTTTTCATGTAAAAAAAAACATATAGTATATTTTTTAAACTTTATTATTGCCTAGTAACAGGATTATTTTAATCAACTGTTAATTGATTAACTCTTTCATTCGCTGATCGCAATTATAACGAATAATAGTCGCTGCATAATAAATCGCTGGTGGCGATACCGATCATCCAATTAAGTTAACTACGTTTTGCCCGAAGCGCTGTCTGTTGTTCGCATCTCATCGTAAAGCGCTTTATTGCTAAAAATGATCATACGAAGGCCATAAACCTATAAATTGATAATATTAAAAATGGAAATAGTTACGTCTTGCAATGAGTAAAAATAGTAGTTAATAATGGAACACGGGCCTTTATTATCGTCGGTGTTGTTTGTTGAAGTTATTTTATAGTATTGTAACATGTCATCCCGTTGCGGAGTATTAGTTATTATATATATTTAAACAGTTATTTTTTTAATGAAAATATGTTACTTGGTACATTCATTTCCATGAGGAGTTACTACCGCTAACAGCTAATAGTAGCTACAACAAGCAATATAACCGAGGAAAAATTATCGGGTCTTTTTATTTAAAAATTATATATATTGTTAGATAATAAATTACTATTAGCTGATCACATCAGCTATGTTACGGAAAAGGCATACAAAAATTTAGGATTCGTCATGCGGGCGTGTAGACCATTTCAAAATATATTGGCAATAAAATCGGTATACTACGCGTACGTTCGTAGTACGTTAGAGTATGTAAGTCCGGTATGGTCTCCTTCATCTGCCGTGTACAGGAATCGACTTGAGCGACTCCAAAAAATCTTTATAAATCATATTAATTATCGTTTCCACAAACCTTTCACGTCTTATATTGAATCATGCGACGATAACGGTCTTATGACGCTCGAAGAGAGGCGTACATTAATGGATATGTGTCTTCTGTACGACATTCGGGAAGCATAGGAAAAAAGACTGCACTGCTACGTTCGTCACCATGAAACATCGTTTCTTATGTAACAAAATACTCCTATAATTTCACTACCTTCTTCAACAGCTTGTAAAAGTCTACTGATGAACACAAGCGTCTCCCAAGTTGGGAGGATTTACCGTAATCGCCACGCTTGACGGATACTTTGTATCTTAGACGTCCTCGGTCAGTATAATTTAGGTCTGACATTTCTGATAGTTATTCCGACATCAATGGTCATGGAATTTTACTAGCCTTTCCCGTAGTCGACCTTTACGACACCCACAGGACGAAGCCAGGGAGTATTTGCCGCAGTTGCCTTGTAAGGCAAATAGTAGAGTGTCGAGCGACCTTGTGGTAGCGGTTTAAAACAATCTACCACCCCATCGCATCCCGTGGGTATCGTAAAAGTCGACAGAGGGAAAATTAAAACCAGAAGATGGACAGCAGCATCTTCCAGGAACATCTGAATAAATAAACTGCAGTTGCGAACCCTTCTGCCTAGCGTTGGAACTATGGCAAAATCCCCTCAAAATTAGAGCTACAAATTTGTGGCAATCTTATAATGAAAACTTAAGCTAACTGTTTTGTCACATAAACGATAAGAAATGCTGAGGGAGGCCTATATTCAGCAGTGGACTAGTAATAGGCTGAAACGGCGACCGGGTAAGTGACCGAGTTATCGAGTATCCTAAACTTTATAGTTCCTTTCCCAACTTCCGCATTCACTTCCCCAAGTCCATTTCTTACCTTACCTTATAATTTACCCTTCCTCTCCGCCAAGCCTTGCCGATGACTGCGTAGCTAGGGGCGAGTCTCGTCGTAAGCGTGGCGATCTGCTCTAGCATTCGAATCCTACCATCGATATCGTCACTAAGTTGCGAGGTTTTCCTTAACAGCCACGCTTGACCAGCGGCTTGGCGATCGCCGTAGCAGATTCTGTGCCTTAAACGCTCCTCCGAAACTTCAGTCTAAGTGCCATATTCATCACCATCATTCCAGCCCGTCACAAGTCCACTGCTAAATTAAGACGTTCCCAAAGATTGCTACAAAACACACTCCTGAGCCACCGTCATCCACCATCATCATCATCATCATGATCATTTAAGCCAATCACTAGTCCACTGTTGAACATAGGCCTCCCTCACAGATTGCCTCAAATTTGTAGCTCTCATTTTGGAGAGATTTTGCCATAGTCGCTACGCTTGGCAGGCGGGTTGGCAACCGCAGTTTATTAATTCAGATGTTCCAGAAAGATGCTGCTGCCCATCTTGCGATTTTAATTTTCCCTCTGTCGACTTTTACGACACCCACAGGAGGAGACGGGGTGGTAGATTCTCTTAGGCCGCTAACACACAATTCTATCTCGCTGATAAACATCGAACACAGCTCTTTCCATACCTCGCTGTGCGACTCTGAGCTTCCTCGTGCGGTCCACAGTGAAGGACAACGTCGCGGTTCTGCCTGTCATTGCCAGTAGATGACAAGAACGACACTACTCGTCTTATTTTGGTCACATATTTCAATGGTCATGATGATCACTAGACCTCGCGGTCGTCGTTGCCCTTTTTGGATAAAAAAAAATTGATAATAGTGACGGAAAGAGCAAAACGTTTGCCCATAAGAAATACTCTGTCACCCAGAACATTTCTGTGTGACACCACACTGCGCCCGTCACTCTGAGACATCAGTTCTTAAGTCTAATATGCCTAGTGATTACGCTAGATCTCAGTTCTCTTCAAACCGAAACACATTAAAGTTTGCACATTACTGTTTCACGGCAGAATAACTGGCCCTGGGGTGGTACCTACCTAGACGGATTTCTGCATAGGAATCCTACCACCAATTGTTCCGTCCCTAGATGTTTATATGCAATTCATATATACTAGCGATCCCAGATTTTAAGTTTGTGTATTTACATGTCGGAAACATTTAAAAATTCTTTGACAACTCTACTTTGTGCGACTGTTTGATAACAGACTATCATGCGTTTGACACTTGCAGTACGAAAGTAAACAAATAACAGACTATTATGTAATTGACATTGTCAGTATAACGTAAATAATGAATGTTTTTTCGTATTTTTTTCAAGGTAATGTATTTTTAACATATATTTTATATGCATTTTAGCTTCCTCTCACCTTATCCATACAAACTTTAACTAAGCCAAAACTCACACTCCATGTCTTTTCTGTGTTTACTTTTCTAATCATACATAGTAATTAAATTAAAAAATTAATATTATTTTTTTAATTTAATAACTATGTTTATTTATTAATAATTAGATTAGAAAATAATTTATTAATAAACTATTAATATTATATAATTAATATTAATGAAATTTTAATTAAATTATACATAGTATAATACTTTAAGAAAGGGCAATAAACACATTTTCATTTAATTACTTAAAGTTAAACATCATAAATCCTAAAATGTGGTCTTCGTACGTCGAATTTCCCGAAAAAAAAGTTTTCTTCTACAACTTGAACTGTCGAAGAGAATTAGCGAATTAGGCGGGAGTCTGACTGTGCCCTTCATCCACCCCTGTCTGCGGACCTAGACCTCCGTACTATGCCCTTTGACATAGAGCATTAAACTTTCGATGGCGCAGACACTGCCGTACAGTTTCTATAGGTAAAAAATGCCTTTTTTTATAATAAGTTTTCCCATAACGGCGTAGTGTCGCCGTTTAACAACAGAATAACTAGCACTACTGTGGTAAAAGCTTTCAATTTCATAGAACGCGATAGACCCTAGTTCGTCGTCACTCCCAGCACCACTAAAATTGTTAATCAGAATCAGAATCAGAATCATTTAATCCTTAGAAAATGGTTACAATGTTGGTGTACGAGTCAGGTTAGTACAAGCATCTTCTGCCAAAATTGGCGTAAGAATTAGGAGCTAAATTAAATTACATTACATTACATTTCGATTCATAGTTACATGTCACATAATTTTCAATTTAAGATTTAATTTTATTAATAATGGTTAATTACTTTCTATAATTTATATTACAATTTGGTCATGGTTATAATGTCAGCTTACGAGTATTGTCATAATAAGTATATTTAAATAAAACTATTTTTTACGGATTTTATCGCGTTTAATTTATTATTTTTAGTCCGATATTAAGAATAATTAAAAGCTGAAGGTACTCCGGGTTAACTATGACATCGGGACAACTGTCACCTCAGTCCCCCCGTGACCATGGGTGCTGTAAAGCGCCCGAAACGTCGGTCTATTTTTATAGTTATAAATTAAACGCGATAAAATCCGTAAAAAATAGTTTCATTTAAATGTGTAATATTCGCGTAAATAAAAGAAAACATTATAATAAGTATATTTAATTAATCAGTTACACAGTTACAATATTTATTTTATTTAAAACATTTGTCAATTAATTGCAATAAGTGCTGATGGCGGTGAAGGAAAACATTGTGAGGAAACCTGCATGTCTGATAAAGTAGCGTGCGGGTTGCATTGAGTTGAGCAGTGTTTCGGATTCTTCCCGACTCCAAAAACCCTCTCAAAAAAGAGAGGAGGGGTGTTCCACATTTATAGGCTGTTACTGTTTTTTTTTTTATTGTGGTACCTCGATAGGCGTTAGCTGATAGTCAATTAACGTGGTTAGAAATTACAATGTGATAATGTTTTATCGTGTATCTTCACGCTTATAGTCTTACGATGTAAGAGACGTAAACGTATTGCAAGGGAATCACCTTGATTATTAGAACAACTTACTCCTTTTAATATCAACTCTGTATCTTAATCTTCTAGACGATTTGCTCATCACGCGTTGATCTCGCGCATTAGCCCAACCGCTTTCTTGTACCCCAAGCTTTTGCTATATGATTTAGCCAGTATTAATAAGGAACTGTGAATAGAAGATGGACTGTGAATTTTTCATATGTCATTGCTTTGACAAGCTTTTATCCTGCGATGATAATGGCGACAACGTCCTTACCGGTTTTGAAAACAGCGACATCTTCCGGTTGACAACCAAAAGTTTTTATCAACGTGGGTAAGTATAGTATAGTGGTATAGTGCCGTAAGTATTAGTGCAAACACAAAGGCACCCGTCTCCGATATTACGTTCAATGTTTAAACCCTATACGAAATTCAGAATTGAAGCTTACACATATAAGTTTAAAATAGTGTAGTTACTACTTTTTCTGTCTGACGCCTAACTAATTACAAGCGAGAATTCTCATGCGTCTGTTCTATCTGTTCTTTGACCGTCTCGCAGTTCCCAGTGCGGGCGCACTCAGCCCATCCCTCGCCCGCTCCGGCCGCGTCTGCTCGGTTTATTGATACGCAAATACTATCGGTGACTTTGCTCCGGCACAGCGCCCTCCAATCCGTCAACCTTCACTTGACAGGGCGCGCCTCATCCCACGATGTACACGGAATCTGGAGCGGAGGTTGATAGATGCGAGATGGATTAGGATTCGTTGTGTAATTTCGCTCGTACTGGAAATTAGATTAATCCGGTTGTTGGGTTTCATTTATTTTCGGGGATCAATTCCGTTTCGTCAGTTGTCAAGGTTAATTTTCGTATTAAATTAAATCTAAAGACTATATTCACTCTCTCTCAGACTCGCAAGTGTTAAGCAGAGACCCTAGCAAAATGTTGCAACCCTTTCTACAACATGTTAATATGTAGGTTTGCTAAATTCTAACTTAATAAGAGCAGAAATTTAAACTAAATGCTCTTTTATTACCTAAAGGACTGTAAAGCTGCATCTGTTTACGTCTGACTTACTTCTTGATTTAAACTTTTATTTTAGACTACATGTGGGTTCGAAGTTTGTGTAAAAACTCTAATATTTGGTTTTGAGTCCATTCCTCCGATCATGTCGCATGAGCGTTACATCGGGCTAGGATAGGTTAGGTCGAGTGAGTGCACTCGTATGTGCTTACGCGCACACTTCTGGCACTATAATCTCTTTTTCGTAGCTATTTTCCGACAGTATTAAGAAGTTGTTGTACTGGCGAATTCCTGCATATGAATCCTATCCCTGGGGTGGTACCTCTAGGTAGGTACCACACCAGGGCAAGTTATTTTTACTGTGAAGCAGTGTTGTTACAGTATTTCAATTTAAAACATAACAGTGTTTTAGCTTAAATGGCACCGTGAGCTAGTGTAATCACTGGACATATGAGACTTAAGGAACTGATGCGATGGGCGCAATGTGGTGTCACATTGCGCCCATCTTATATGTTTTGGGTAACAAATACATCATAAATGTTTTGGGTAACAAATAATTTGCTACGGGCAGACGTTCCACTTACCATCAGGTGAACATTTGAAAAAAAAACTTGACAACCTTTTTTTTTATTCTGGTCCATAATCGCCCAGGAATACCTCATCATCGTTGACTTCATATTATCCCTGTATCTCGGACACTGCAACCGAACCCTTTCAAAATTTTATTGCTTAACTTTTTGCCAGGTAATAAGGATGTGCGTGAACAACACAGACAATTCTAAAAATATATGCCGCGCAGATAAAAATATTGATTGTGAATCAGAAGATATCGGCGTCGTTGATATTAACCCGCAAAATTGTATCATATTTATACATACACTTAGCATACATTAGAATAACATATCTTGGCATGAATTCCACTAACCATATTATGGATGGCTGGGCCAGGCCATACGGGGCCATTCTTCACTGGTGGTAGGATTCCTATGCAGGAATCCGTCTAGGTAGGTACCACCCCAGGCCAGTTATTCTGCCGTGAAGCAGTAGTGTGCAAACATTACTGTGTTTCGGTTTGAAGGGCACTGTGAGGTAGCGTAATCACTGGGCATTTGAGACTTAAGAACTTATGTCTCATGGTGATGGACACAGTGTGGTATCACACAGAACGGGTGACACAACAACTGTTATGGGCAGACGTTACACTTACCATCAGGTGAACGTTTTGCTCGTTTCATCACTTTATCCAATAAAAAAAGAAGTCTTTTTAAAAGCTGGAGTCTCATATAGCTATCGCTCATATAGCTAGAAAATCTCAAAATAAGATCTGCTTTAGTACGGCAGCATTATTTTAAAGATCGCGGACAAAATTTTTTGTGGATTTCTTTTACAAATTTATATCGGACCATTACATTACGTGTATTTCTGTATATGTATGTGTGTAAGTATGTTTGTTTATATGTATGTGCATATTTGTGTATTGTTGTATATTAATCATAATTATATACTGCTATGTATTTGTTTAATACGTATTTTGAGTATTTTTTGTAAATTTATTTATTAATAGCTCAAAAGGTTTCACTAATTAATTTGTTGTGGATTTTTCACCTGCCACAATGTTTCACTACGCCCTGGGTTGACTGGCAAAGAATACCAACTGGCATTAAGTCCGCCCATTGTTTTACGGTAAACAATAAAGTACAGTGGCGAGTGTGGCGGCGGCTTAAGAGAATCTACCACCCCATGTCATCCCGTGTGTGTCGTAAAAGTCGACAAAGGTAAAATAGAAACTAGGAAATGGCCAGCAGCATCTCCCTGGAACATCCGAATAAATAAACTGCGGTTGCCGACCCGCCTGCCAAGCGTGGCAACTAGGGTCAAAATCCCCCAAAACGAGAGTTGCTAACTTTTGTGGCAATCTATGGGGGTGCCTATGTCTAGCAGTGGACTAGTGTTAAGCTGAAACTAAATAGCTGAAGTCCCAAAACTTTATTCCAGACATGGCTGTAAGCAACCCTAACTTCGTTCCAGACATGGCTGTAAGCAACCTTAACTACGTTCCAGACATGGCTGTAAGCAACCTTAACTTCGTTCCAGACATGGCTGTAAGCTACCTTAACTTCGTTCCAGACATGGTTGTAAGCAACCTTAACTTCGTTCCAGACATGGCTGTAAGCAACCTTAACTTCGTTCCAGACATGGCTGTAAGCAACCTTAACTTCGTTCCAGACATGGCTGTAAGCAACCTTAACTTCGTTCCAGACATGGCTGTATGCAACCTTTACTTCGTTCCAGACATGGCTGTAAGCAACCTTAACTTCGTTCCAGACATGGCTGTAAGCAACCTTAACTTCGTTCCAGACATGGCTGTAAGCATCCACTGAGTGAAGACTTATGTAATGTTCATGTCTGTGCCCGGTTAACTGTAACTATCAATACCTGGGTTTTCTTTAGGTATAACTGACATACTTATGTAGCACTTATAACTTCTCAAACAGACATTATTAGAAAAAGCGTACTATAAAATAGATCATTACATAGAGGACAAAGATGTGTGGAAATAACTCTCACTCCGCACTAGCAAACCGCCTGACTACCAAATATTGTAATTAAATAATGATTTTTATACCCCAGAATTTCTTGCCGGTTCTTCTCTGAGGTTTTATTTTATGACCCGTTGTAGATTTTGACATTCATAAGAGCTTTATGCAAGCCTATACTGAATAAAGAAATTTTGACGTTGACTTTGACGCATTGGGATGGAAACATTTTTTCACCAGCGTGGCAGAAAGGCATGGAGATTTGACTTTGACTCGAGGTCGATGACCTAGTAAGTGGCAACATTAAAGCGCCTTTCGAAACGATTATCAACCAAAATTCCTTTCATAATTCCGTGCATTATCAATCAGATAACCCGCAAACTGGGTTGACGTGCGTACGTGGCCCTAGTGTTTTTTCCGCTGCATTTATCTATTTTTATACTGTCTTCTTTCAACGCCCGTCGCGGAGCTATTTGGGCCAGATGTTGACTCGTTGGTGCGTTTATGTGTTTTTTTTTAAATAACGATAATTTTTACGTTAAATTTAAGTTATTTACTGTATTTTTTACAGAAGTGAGCGATGAGACGCAACGACGATAAATGCAGTGTAACCAAGAACATTTCTGTGTGGCACAAAACTGCACTTCGCCCCGAGACATCAGTTCTTATGTCACATACGAGTATCATTCATCATCATCATTCCAGCCTGTCACTAGTGCACTCGATCCAGGCTACACTGTACACATAGTTAATAGCTTTAATATAACACGCACCACCATCGCGACCGCCGTAGGCCCGCGGCCTCCCTCGGACGGTCATTAGAAGACTTAAAATCATTTGAGATATTTGAAATCGCGCAAGCACTCAGCGAACGCCTGTGTCGCGTTCGCTTCGAATTTCGAGATTTTGTAGGAGTTTATTTAAGTATTTATGTTTGGTCAAACCAAACCTGGCACGCGGTCTCCTGGCTCGTGAGCACAGTATCCGATGTAGCTGTAAAAGCCAAAAAGGCTAACAGCAATTACATCACCGAAATTATGTACTAGTGCACTGCTGAACATAGGCCTCCCCCAGAGATTGCTACAAAAGTTTGTAGCTCTAATTTTGGGGGGAATTTCGCCATAGTTGCCACGCATGGCAGGCGAGTTGGCAACCGCAGTTTGTTTATCCAGGTGTTCTAGGAAGATGCCGCTGCCCATCTTCTGGTTTTAATTTTCCTCTGTCGACTTTTACGACACCCACGGGATGAGATGGGGTGGTATATTCTCGTAAGCCGCTACCACACGGCAACATTGCACTAATTAAACTATACTGTTTGACGGCAGAATAACTGACACTGCTGTGGCACCTACTTGAATGGCTTCCTTCATAGGAATCCTAGAAGCAGTAAATGTATCTTCAGCTCAGACACAAATACCAATGACAGCTTTCGATTCATTTTGTGACAAATCTCTCCTCTTCCGAAATTAAAGAGACGAGATGGAATGTTAGATTTCTATTGCCTCTATTGTCTCACTTCCGAAAAATAAACTCAATAACTTGCAAATAAAAATGGTTAAACAATTATTGTTGCTTCACGGCAGATTAGACCTGTAAAATATATTTATATTTTTATTGGATAAAGTGATAAAACGAGCAAAACTTTCACCTGATGGTAAGTGCAACGTCTGCCCATAGTAAATACTGTGTCACCCAGAACATTTCTGTGTGACTCCACACTGCGCCCATCACCCTGAGACATCAGTTCTCACATGCCCAGTGATTACGCTAGCTCACAGTGCCCTTCAAACCGAAACACAGCAATACTTGCACACTACTGCTTCACCGCATAATAACTGGCCCTGGGTGGTACCTACCTAGACGGATTCCTGCATAGTAATCCTACCACCAGTAAATTTTGCTCGCCTCGTCACTTAATTGCTCATAAAAAAATGATAAAACTTGTGCCTGCGCTCACAACGATTTTCTTTTATCTATCTCTATTCTTATCTTTTCTATATCTCTATATATATCTCTATTTAACAATACAACAGTTAGCCGTAAAACCGACGATGTGAAACGTTCCCCGTGAGATAAACTGCAACGTAAGCACGTCGTAATTAATACAGCGACGACTAGAACGAAATCAACTTTCAAGTTAGCCGCCATCGGTAACGGGAGACCCTCGTTTTATGTTCCCGTGCGAAACTGTATGATAACAAAAGGCTGCCAGCTGATACATTATATTTCAACGAGTGTTTCAAAAGCCGTGGTGATGACATATACAGCGTGGGTGTTGCAGGGAGTCGACTAAGAGAAATGCCTGCGAACTCTCGTCACCTCTTACAGATGACGGTGATGATGATGATATTCTCCTGGCCGATCTCGACCACGGCGATAACTTTAGAATACTGTCGAGAGCTATCCACTGCGCAGGAGATTTTATGGTGTCACAAGTGTACGCAACAAAAACACAAAGGCACTCACTCGTCGCAATCTACCCGTGCCCAATGTTACACTGATGCGATAAGATCGGAGGCTAGGATGTAGTGACATTAACACGGGGACGATCATAACTCAACCAGACCCGAAAACCGATAATTAGTGTTTTAGCACAAATTTTGGCTCCGGCTGGGATTCGGACCTAAGACCCGCGGCGTAGAAGTCACGTACACTGGCCATTAGGCCAGGCGGTCGTCAAACGCTGGTAAACGTGTATCAGATGTGCCAGACCTAACGTGGCAATACGTCCCGCCTTCCCCAAAATACGTAGTTGTCCCGAATTGACAAAACAAATTCATGCCATGTTTATTTATTTATCTACATATATATATGAAAGATATTCATTCTCATGAACCTTATTAAAATATCTAAGATATGTATGACATTATATATTGAAAATACAATGTAATTTAATCATAATTAATTAATATATTGTATAATTGTGTTATAAAATATATTGTGTAATCGTACATGTTAGAACATCTTCGTGTATTGAATTTATAACGTATATGAATTTTATTCTACGAAAAATATTAACAAATAGACATCTTTACAAAGTTACATCAAAATACGAGCAGTTCAATTTTACCATCCAAACAGCCCACTGGGACACATCCCACGGTTCCACTTATACATGTATGGACAGTTACACTTAACGAATGGCCCAGTATCTTTGTTTGTTGGTGAGGTATATGAAAAAAATTACTGGTGGTAACATTTCTATGCAGAAATCCGTCTAGATACCACCTAAACGGCCAGTTATTCTGCCGTGAAGCAGCAGTCTGCAAACATTACTGTATTTCGGTCTAAAATGGACTGAGAGCTAGTGTAATTACTGGGCATATGAGTCCTAAAAATAGATGTCTCAAGTTGACAGGCGTTGTGTGGTGCCACACAGAAAAGTTCTGGGTGACGCGGCATTTTTTATGGGCAAACGTTGCACTTACCATCAGGTGAACGTTTTGCTCGTCCCGTCACTTTCTCTTATTAATAAAAATGATTATGTAGAAAATATCCAAAATATAAATGAAAGATTTGGGACATGAAAACTCTTGTGTTGGCGTATGCCCGGCGATAGTCGTATTGATGCATGTTGCATTTCACGGTACTTTCTATTTGCAGCGGTTGCTTGCAAATCTCGTCAGCCACTATGGTTGCGTCCTGCGTCTTGGTTTGACTCACGCCTTATAAGTCTGCCCAAGTCGAATCCCTTCTTGAAGGGGCTGCAGACTGTCTGCTCTCCAATTTAAAAAGTAAAAAGTAAAGTTTCAGCCTATAAATGTCCCACTGCTGAGCACAGGCCTCCTCTCATTTCTGAGAGGGTTTTGGAGCTAGGAAGAATCCGCCACACTGCTCCAATGCGGGTCGGCGGACTGCACATGTCTTCGAAATATTTTTAATTTCTCATACATGCAGGTTTCCTTACGATGTTTTCCTTCACCGCCGAGCACGTGGTAAATCAGGACTTAAAATTGTAATTAACAATGTTAGTGGTACCGGCACCGGGAATCTAACCCAGGTCACTCGCGTACTATGAAATTAAAGCGAGCGCCTAGCCCCTGAGCTACCACGCCTAATGTGTAACCACAAAATTAAATGCTACTCTCTGTAACTTTAACCTTCCACGAATGGTCAATGGCGACCTCTTGGTGGCTGCAACGAACTCGATCGAAATACACAATACTCAACGTCAGTTACTCTTAACCTATCTGATGACTTTTATATAACTCCCTAATGACTTATTCATAATTATAAAAAATGGCAATATCCATCATTGCAATTGTTTGGTGGAGCATAATACGTCCGCAATTGCGATGATCTGGCAATATAGTGGTATGCACGGATGGCTTTATTTATTTATTGGGCCAGAGTGCCCGTGCCAAGACTGGATTTAGCTCTATACGTGTTGGTGCTTACGAACTACTAAAGGGCTGCCCTCTTCATGATGGTACGCCAGATTTGCTATGGACTATTGTCCTTTCTTCAACTTCACATTTTTTTTTCGGGGAAAGCTCCGTGCTTGGTTGGAGTTCACTGCACAATGCGTTGATGTGTGTTCTCCACAATTTTGCGAATACCTTGTATAGAGTATTTATTAAATAAATATTGTGAGCCCTTTCCCAGAGGGAAGGAATTAGTTGCGTTAGTATTCGGACGCCGTCAATGGCTTACGACCTCTCTAGTGAATGTTAATCCTCCCAAGAAACACCTAAAATAGGTAGTTACTACACAAACCCAACTTTGTTATGGTTATAAAACGATCACGTATTATAACTATATATATATATAATTTTTTTTATTGTATAAAGTGACGACACGAGAAAAACGTTCACCTGATGGTAAGTGCAACGTCCACCCACAACAAATGCTGTGTCACCCAGAATATTTCTGTGTGACACCACACTGCGCCCGTCACCCTGAGACATCAGTTCTTAAGTCTCAAATGCCCAGTGATTACGCTATCTCACAGTGCCCTTCAAACCGAAACACAGTAATGCTTGCACACTACTGCTTCACGGCAGAATAACTGGCCCTGGGGTGGTAACTACCTAGACGGATTCCTGCATAGGAATCCCACCACCATATATTATAATAAACGGCCTTACCTTTAGACTGATCCTAAGGATAGATCGATTAGTTTTCAGATCACGAATATTTTAAAGGCAATAGTTACAGTATATAGAACATAAGTATGCTTTAAGTTTCTTAGCCTATTAACATAATTAATTTCATCCATATGCCATTTAATTTCGATTTTATTCAATAAGATAAGATTAGCTTGACAGAAAAAAACCGGAACACAGGACAGTCGGAGCTACCGTATTTTTTTTTGTACTAATACTATCGCGGTAGTTTTGATAAAATATTTAAAAGCTTAGTTAATTACGGTAAATTCGGCCGATCACAGATTTGATAGAATTGATTTCTATCAAAGTTTTCGTAGCAATCCTCATACATTTCTAATCGGACAGTTTAATAACGTCCTCTGGAATTTAAAGTTAAGAAAAAAATTTTAAAGTTTGGAAGTTAAAAATACAGCTAATACGCCGCGTGTGACAGCCCTAATACTATTATAAACAGAAGAATATGATTGTATGAATAATTAAGAATTGCAGCAAATAGAGTAATTAACTGTCCACGTTGGTCGACGCGGGGGCTTTTACTATTGTAATTTTATTTCCTAAGAGGAGGTATTTTATTCTTGTATTTTTTAGTCTGTTATTTCTACCCAAAGCATCGTTTATTTTGATGATGATTGATGTCCTCCTGGCCGAGTTTCGACCGCGGCGACAACTACCGAACACAGTGGGAAGTTATTGACTGCGCGGGTCGTATTATAGTACCACAGTGGTACATACTTAGGCGTATGACGCCCATTCATTGGTTAATGTAACGGAAGCTACGCACAAAAACAGAGGCACTGGTTCTTCCTTATCTGTCCGCGCTTGATATAACACTCATGCGATAAGATCGGAGGCAGGCAAAGATGCAGTGCCACAGGGGCAATCGCAACACAACCAGACCCGAAAACCAACAATTTGTGTTCTTGTACAAATGTTGGCTCCGGCTGGGATTCGAACCCAGGACCCGCGGCGTGGTCAGTCACTACTAGGCCACACGCTGGTCTAAGGTTTAAGGTTAGGTGTTCTGCCTCCCCCAAAATACGTAAAAATGCCCCGCCTTGACAATACAAAATCGCCACATAAACAAGCCAAGCCAACAGTTTCATTCATATTTAAAAACTAAATCCGATATATAAAAAGCAATTACGCGGTACTTACCATCAGGTAATTGATTTGCTCATCTCGTTACAAATTGTTGGTTTTCGGGTCGGGGGGGGGGCTACTATGTAACTGTGGTTGGTTTCGTGATCGGTTTGATCCCATTAACCAATGAATGAGCTTCATACGCCATTAAGAATCACAACAAATGAAACCGATCACGAAACCAACCACAGTTACACAGTAGATTGGGTCTACTGGGTGTTGTGATTGCCCTCGTGACTCAGGCACTGCATCCTGTCTGTCTGCTTTCGATCTTAAAGCATGAGTGTTACATCAAGAGAAGTTAAGAAGTATATCAAGAGAAGTTGAGAAGTATATCAAGAGAAGTATGTTATAATAAGAAAGAACCAGTGCCTCTGTTTTTGTACGTACACTTTTGACACTACAATATCTCCTGCGCAGTTAGTAGCTTCCAACCCGACCGTCGTCAAAACCGACCACAATCATTCATTGGATCACATTAACATGAATGAGCTTCATACGCCAAAGTAAAGCTCATTCATTGGTTAATGGGATCAAATGGAACCGATCACGAAACCAACCAGTTACGCATTGGACCCATACCCCCAGGACACATTGGCATCTCACGCACGTCCATACTGCCGAACTACTTTTTTTCTAAATATAGTAAATTATTTCTAGAACAAAAACATACGAAG
Source organism: Luehdorfia chinensis (assembly GCA_019845155.1). Taxonomy (NCBI): domain Eukaryota; kingdom Metazoa; phylum Arthropoda; class Insecta; order Lepidoptera; family Papilionidae; genus Luehdorfia; species Luehdorfia chinensis. The sequence continues at coordinate 3,488,675 of JAHVAK010000241.1, read as the reverse complement.
CTCAATTAGTGTAAGTGCTTTTAAGCAGGGCAAGATAAAACAAAATTCATAATTATTACCCAGGAAATAATGACCTTGTAATTAAAATGCACACCATTTTAATTGCAATTATAGATTGTGAAATGGATACTCAGTCAAAGCAAAAGCAACTCCTAAAACAAACATCGTAATCATCGGTAAATTGGTGAGCTTGATTTCAAATCGCGGAGAACGGCTCGACTTAATTTCATATTCGGCACAAAGAATCCGCGCTCCCATCGTTTCGATTCTCTCCGTCACCGACCTCGTCCCAAATACATCGCCCATAAAACGAATACACGAAATCTACCTACACACAGATATGAAGTTAATCGTAACATCTGGAATTCACATAAATACAGAAATTATGCGTTTGCAAATGCCATCGTTGTGGTTACTTTGTTCTTACAATATAAATACATATTATTACATACGAGTACATGCATACAATCACGCCTTTTTCCCATATAAGAGATCACAGCGACCACATCCGTAGCCCTCTCTCCGCCCCCGCTGTTGGTTTTCGGCTTTGATTGTGTTGAAATTGTCCCCGTGTTACTGACTACATCCAAACCTACCTCTGATCCCATTGCATAAAAGTTACATCGAGCACGCGTAGGTTGGAACGAGCGAGTGCCTCCGTGTTTGTGCGTGCACTTGTCGCACTATAAAATCTCCTGATAGTTACGAATCGGCAAGGAGGACCTAATTTATACTAGGTATCATTTTTAACATATATACATTTTTTCTACTTAATCACCTTCATAATTTCAGCCTGTCCACTGCTGAATATGGGCCTCCCCTATAGATTACCAAACAACAAACACAAGAACAACTGCATGCCAAACAGATGTTTATCCCGTGGAGTCGAACCCGCGCAAAAGTCATTCCCTTAGCCACTGCGCCTACCAAGACAACAAGTTGAACTTACTTAATAAACAAGCTATACGTCAGTTATTAATTTATCTTTGACAGCTGATAAAAATATGAAAGTATTTCATAAATGTACATTCACTACGGCCTATTTGTGCATATCGATTTCGATATTTAAGTGAGGAGAAAAGCAAGTAACATTCGGAATATGTTTTGAATTCATAGGCATCCCTGCCATTAGTTTAACGGTTATGCTAATGAATTGAGCATGGGGGCCCTTTCGGCCGCCCCCATAACAGCGCATAGAAAGCGGGGAAATCCCCACGGAAACAAATTTTTCGCTTAAAATTTTCCTTTTATTTCAATGCCGCCCTTATCCCGTCTTTGCGAAATACTTATTTCATAATTACTTCCTTGTACCTTGCTAGAAATACCTCAAGTTTTATTTAAAAAGATCTTCTTTTCACCATAGCAATACTTATATAGGTTTGTTAAATTACAATAATAGTTTGGCAGATGTAGTGCCAGGGGAAAACGATAGCTACCTGCCAGATGGTCTGATCTGAATAAGAAGTCTACTCCAACTAGTAATACTCGTATTCATATTTTGTATATATTTAGTTATCATCATCATCATTTCAGCCTATCACTTGTCCACTGCTGAATATAGGCCTCCCTCAAGATTGCCACAAAAGTTTGTAGTTCTCGTTTTGGGGGGTTTAGCCATAGTTACCACGCTTGGGAGAGCCGTGGTAGCTCAGGGGCTAGGCGCTCGCTTTAAGTGAATAACGATTCCCGGTGCCGGTACCACTAACATTGTTAATTACAATTTTAAGTCCTGATTTACCACGTGCTCGGCGGTGAAGGAAAACATCGTAAGGAAACCTGCATGTCCCAGAAATAAAAAATATTTCGAAGACATGTGAAGTCCGCCAACCCGCATTGGAGCAGCGTGGCGGTCTTCCTAGCTCCAAAACCCTCTCAGAAATGAGAGGAGGCCTGTGCTCAGCAGTGGGACATTTATAGGCTGAAACTTTACCACGCTTGGCAGACGGGTTAGCAACTGCAGTTTATTTATTAATATGTTCCAGGAAGATGCTGCTGCTCAACTCCTGGTTTTTATTTTCCCTCTATCGACTTTTACGACACCCTAGAGATGAGTTGGAACGGTAGACTCTGTTAAGCCGCCACCACACGCCAAATTTACTTATTATTCATAAAATTTCAATAGCACGTTGTAGGGCGTATGATCTATTTGTTGACCTTCTTATGTGGTGACATAGGTGATGTAGTGCATCACTTTCGCGCCAAGATTGTAAGTCGCGGTATGCGTGGAGATCTTGAGACGTCAGGTTATGTTGTACAGTATGGCAATGCAGTTAAACTGTGTCCAAACCTTCGGTACGTCAAGACGTTCGGAGACAGAGTTGATGCCGCGGGAGTCAGCCTGAGGAGAGGGGGCTGATGATCCTCAATAGCTGAGAGACTAGGAAGCACGCGTTGCGCCGACACTAGTCTGGTGCTGTGAGTGCCGATGACGTTTTTACTTTGGTTGGGAGAAGCTGAGTTGTTTCTGCGTTCTTTAAATCACGTCAGGATCACCATTTTTTCAGATCAGATCGAGTCGATGTTCTGGTGAAGATGTCTCCTCCAGCCAATAATCTTTAGATGTTGTATATAAACTCATTCAGTAGTTGTATAATTGTCAGGAACCTTAATAACGCGATGTTGGACGTATGAGATATTTCTTGAGCCCCACATGTGGCCACTGGGTTTCACATTTCATGGGTGTCGGTTTTCGTTTGAATTTTTTTTTATTATAGAAATGGCACATTTTATTAAACATGAAGCATTATTTCATCCAAAGTATGTGATGTGGTGGCGAAAACCTGTTTTATCCTGTGGGTTTTTTTTAATGTAAGAAAGAGAGGAGGCGAGCAAAATTTTCTCCTGATGGTAAGTGCACCGTCAGCCCATAGCAATGCTGTCACCCAAAATATATCTGTGTGGCAACACAATGGCGCTCTTAGGCACGGTGATTACACTAACTTGCAGTGCCCTTCAGACCGAAACACATCAATGTTTGCACACTACTGCTTCACGGCAGAATAACTAGAATAATAGGTGTCATAAAGTCGACTAAGGGAAACACAAACAATAAATCTCTAAGTTACGAGGTGTTTGATTATTTACGATTACGACACAACCTACCTCCTTTCTTGCGAGACGCCTTTCCCCAGCAGAGGATCAGGCTGATGACGGTTATTAACAAGTTTAAATAAATGCAAAGGTCTACGACCTACGATGGTGTCTACGACACAGTCTTGTAAATTGTAATTCAATGCAATAAAATTGTTTATATTAAATTACGGCCGATAGGTGTCCGGCAGAGTAGAATAGCATGTACCTCTTTCCTACCGAAGTGTCGCGAGCGGCGAGAAAGGTGTTGTACGGACAGCCGTTACTCGTGCAGAATAACACTATAATATGCAATGCTGTCACTATACTGCTCGTGGGAACGCAAGTTGGAGTAAGAATTTTTTGACTCATACCAAAATGGCGATGAAGTGGTTCGGCCACCCGTTACGTCACGTTTCATGCGGGCGAAAAGTGGGCTACGTATGTGGCCTCTACCTGCCCCTAATGTGCAGTGATTGTATGTATGTATAATTCTTTATAATTTGTATTTAGATCCTTTGTACTTTCCGTAGACTGTCTCTTAAAATTTCGCACAAAGGAATCTCATAGCAGTAGTAAAAGAAATTAAGAAAATATATACTCGTAAATAATTCGTATGTAGAAATAATGCGCGATATATTAATATACTTATATATAGTTTCAATCAAGTCTCTAACTTAAACAGATATGGCCCTTTTAAAAAGTCCTACCCTCACTTGCCCCACATTTTCATTTCAAGTAACTTTCAAAAGTTTAAAGACACTGCTACGGAACTCCGTTAGCCAAACTCCGCTCTCTTGTTCGATATTTTAAATAAACGCTACATGGTCGGTATTTAAAAGATAGATTATACGAATATAAATATAATCATTTAATTATCATAATAATTGTGATATAAAATTAACATCAGGAACGTGCTTAGATATTATATTATTAACAATGCATTTATGTAAATAGGGACCTCCTACAAAATAACCGTCCCGTTAATAATCATGATTTATTTATTTCACTGTCTCACATCGTTCCGTCAAAAGGCATAATGACTTTAAAGGTGTGCAGCGACTCGTTTCTGTGCTCGTAACGTTTGAAAGGGCGCTAGATTGACGCTATGAGCCCATAAAAAGATAATATGAACGATAAGGTGCAACTGCGAACGCATTCTCAACTATCAAGATATTTAAATCTAAACGATGACTTAACTTGCGAATTACGCATTCTTGAGAACGTTTTTTTTATGGAAGCAGCAAAGAGACGAAAAAATCGTTCACCTTGTGGTAAGTGCAGCGTCTGCCCAAAACTAAGAGCCATGTTAAATAATAGTTTCAGGGTAGTGATGAGGCTGCCAGCTTAAGCGATAACTTAGCGATTGGATAGCATCTCTGATGACGCGAACGCGAGTTCGAATCAAAATTCAAAATCTTTATTGCATTCCTGAGTAAAAAGAATGCAGTGCTCACAATTGTCACATCATGAAACCCTGTTATAGGGCAGTGCAAATATATTTTTTTTATATGATATAGTGACTAGACGAGCATAACGTTCACCTGATGGTAAGTGCAACGTCTGCCCATAACAGATGCTGTGTTACTCAGAAAATTTCTGAGACATCAGTTCTTAAATCTCATATGCCCAGTAATTCCACTTGCTATCAGTGCCCTTCAGACGGAAACCCAGTGATGTTGGCACACTAGTGCTTCACCACAGAATAATTAGACGGATTATTGTATCGGAATTACTCTACAATTTTATAATAAAATATGCTTGAACATTACTACGTATAAAATCATATTTCGACACTCCCTTAGTTACAAGTCGCGGAAAGATATCATTAACCTCAAGAAGCATGTACTATTATACTAATCGTTATATTATGTAAACATGTAATGTAAATTATGTATACATAATTGAATTTAAACCAACATTAAAGTAACTTTTTCATATCATCACCTACACTTCTTAATCTCTCATATTCGAGAAATACTCCTTTCGAAGCAAACTCCACCTTTTTGCATCTGTTAATATGTAACAATTTTCTGTAAGTGTTTGAATAACTTTTATGGATAATGACTTAGTTTGTTTAATATACGACAGGAGAATTTGAGTTAATTATTTCTATGAATATTCATTAGAATAATGATGACCGCTTATGTTTATTATATCAAATATATCTAATTACTTAATTTTTACGATTACACTGCAAGACATTTTTATTAATACAATATTTTTGTTTTCTTTCTGAAATTAAAAATGGAATAAAACGTGGCCGAAACATTTCTAGTCATGTTGTTGCAATCCTAGTAATGCTTTCACTGCCATCATCGCTTTTCTCCAAACAGTCAACTTCAGGTTCCAAGTTGGCAAGATTTGCCGAAATCGTGTTGGCTTGTTAGTCAGGTGATCCTGACGCGATAAAAACAACGCAACCAACTCTCAACCACGGCAGCGTTATCGCCTGTCGTCATCATATCACTGAGGATCATCAACCCTCTCCTCAGACTGACTCTTGTTCTCTCTGGCTTCACCAGTACCTACCAACCTTATAAAAGTCTCACACCCCACTGGTTTCGCGACAGTGTTGTGCCACACGGAAATATTCCGGGTGACACAGCATTTGTTATGGACAGACAAACGCTTTTTTTGACAGCAGTCCGTTATCAGTCTGGATAACTTAAGGCGGCATTTCCCGTAACTGACTTTAACATCATCGACGAATAAGGATGGAAGGGTAAATTCTCCTTCTCCGCCGACACACGATAATAATATTGGGGGAAGTGTTAACCTATGTCCCAGCTTTTTAAAATATCCTTTTGTTTAAAAAACTAGGACATCATCCTGTTTTTGCATCTGCTATTCCTCTGGTATTGTAGATGTTCATGGCCGGCGGTGATCACTTACCATCAGGTGAGCCGCTTGCTCGAACACTCTCGCCACTGCTCTGCCAAAAATTTGAAAAATGAGCTATGTGACATAAAATTTACAATGTAACCGTGATTTCATAAACTGTTGTTCAATATAACAGGTTATATGTAATTATTGAGGGCGCAAACAAGGACGTTTACAATTTAATTCGACATTAAAAGTTTACTTTCACAGTAAAGAATTCGCAAAAATGGCGGAACTGAAAGTAGTTTCACCAGTGCGTTATCGAGACGTACCCATAGCGAGACAGTGAGGCCGTAAGAAAAATATTTAAAATAAAGCAAGCTAAGAAGGTCAGAGTGATTACGTATGAAATACTTTATCTTGCAGCGCATTCTTTCTTTCTAAAATTTGCTCTACGGCACTAGAATTTTCGTGCTGTTTTAGAATCTAAGACAAACACCGTTCACTTATTCTGTGACCAACATCAGCCTGTTAACAGTCCCAGCTGTGGACTTGGCGGACGTGGGCATAGGACACTCCCAGGAATTAACGGTAGTCACTGTTTTGTATTTTTTCGGACAGGTATTTTTTGAGATGATTATTCGTCTGTTATTACTAGATTACTACTAGATTATTTACTGGTGGTAGGATTTCTATGCAGGAATCCGTCTAGGTAGGTACCAACCAACCCAAGGCCAGTTATTCTGCCGTGAAGGAGTAGTGTGAAAACATTACTGTGTTTCGGTTTGAAGGGCACTGAGAGCTAGCGTAATCACTGGGCATAAGAGGCTTAAGAACTGATGTCCCAGGGTGACGGGCACATTGTGGTGTCACACTGTTCTGGGTGACACAGCATTCGTGGGCAGACGTTACACTTACCATCCGTTGAACGTTTTGCTCGTTCCGTCATTTCTATTAAATAAAAAAAAGAACAGAATCCATCCAATTTTCCACGCAATGACATTTCATAATACATTTATTATATTTATTCTAAAACTAGCTGCGCCCGGGATTTTACTCGCGTGATAAAAACCATACACACGGCCCTTTCTCCGTAATTTTCGGTTCTTAGCGTTGAGCTCCTTATAACCTCAGCACAAACTTTAATAGCCTATAACCTTCTTTTAGAAGTAGGCTATCTAATGCAAAAATAATTTTTCAAATTGGTTAAGTGTTTCCTTGGTAACTGGAGGTAGGATTTCTATACAGGAACTCGTCTAGGTAGGTACCGCCTAAGGCCAGTCATTCTACCGTGAAGCAGTAGTGTGCAAACATTACTGTGTTTCAATGAAGTGCACCGAGAGCTAGCGTAATCACTGGGCATATGAGACTTAAGAACTGATGTCTCAGCGTGACGGGCGCAGTGTAGTGTCACCCAAATATGTTCTGGGTAACACAGCATTCGTTGGCAGACGTTGCACTTATCAGGTATGGTATGAGGTGAACGTTTTACTCGTTTCGTCATTTTATCAAATTAAAAAAGAAATCAGTTTTATAATAGCAGTAAGATAAACCGCACAGAAATGATTTACTCAATATTATTGATATTAAGTATTATATGAAATATGTTTGTTCCTTTTTATCTGCACTGCATTGCAAGAGTATTGCAGGCCAACGACACGACATCGAAATATTTGAATGAACATAGTCAAGTACATTCCTAGTCGGAATCATACCATTTTGTTCCCTTGTGAGATAATAATTAAAGCGGTTTTGGATTGAGTGATCTTGACGGGCGCAGTTCAAATGATTTATATCTTTTAAAGTCCCATGTTTAGAAGTGGGCTCCGGTGCATTCAGAAATATTATTATTTTATCGCCTAATTGAAACGTAAACTGCGTAACGTTTATTTTTTTTAATTTCTTTTCATCCGGCTTATCACAGAAAAGGTGGAAGACAGAAATAAATTATCAAAAAGATACAGTAATGAGGCGACCTTTCCGGTGGGGAATGTTTATGCTTTTATTTTATTATTGTGATAAACGTTAAATCTAATTTCGTAATTTACGAATCCTAAGCACACAGACGGGAAACGAATCTAAGCCTCGCTGCGGTACATGAATGGGTCGGCTTAACCGGGAAACTAGTCTTTCACGCAACAGCAGCATAAAGTCGTTGTGTTGCGTATGGCAACATTATTTTCCCACATAGATATCTTCATGCGTGTTTTTATTTTAATTTTACTCTCTATTCTACCAATCACCACGGTACTAGTTATTCTGCCGTGAAGCAGTAGTGAGCAACCATTACTGTCTCAGAGGTATTGGCGCAGTGAGGTGGCCACCCACAAATGTTGTGGGTGGCACAGCATTTGTAATAGGCAGACGTTGCACTTACCACCAGGTGAACGTTTTACTCGTCTCTTCACGTTCCCGTATAAAAAATATAATACATGTTATGTAAAATATCAATGCTTAAAAAAATGTGTTGATTTTATTTAATAAAGTGATGAAACGAGCAAAACGTTCACCTGATGGTAAGTGAGCAGACGTTGCTGCCCATAAGAAATGCTGTGTCACCCAGTACATTTCTGTGTGACACCTCACTGTGCCCATCACCCTGAGAAATCAGATCTTAAGTCTCATATGCCCTGTGATTACGCTAGCTCTCAGTGCCCTTCAAACCGAAACATAGTAATGTTGGCACACTACTGCTTCACAGCAGAATAACTCGCCCTGGGGTGGTACCTACCTAGACGGATTCTTGCATAGGAATCCTACTACCAGTAAAGTGTTAATATCCCCGTGTATCTGATACTTTATCGTTGTCTCCAATCTAATCATACGAGCGTCACACGGGGCGGGGGTAGGTTGGGACAAGTGAGCGCCTCTGTGTTTGCGCGTATTCTCAGCAGACACAGCACCGTTACATCCGATCTCATCACATGAGTGTCACATCGAGCGAAAGTAGATTGGGACGAGTGTCTCTGTGTTTGCGCGTATACTCGTAGCACTATAATATCTTCAGCGAAGTTGATAGCTAGAAGTTGCCGCCGGAGAACATCATTCACTGTCCTCCTGGCTGATTTTGGCCAAATGAGACATAATTCGGGAATTGATCGTCATGCATCATCATCATTATCAGTGCTGAACATAGACCTCCCCCATAGATTTCTCTCATTTTGGGGTGATTTTGCCATAGTTGCCAAGGTTGGCAACCGCAGTTTATTTATCCAGACGTTCCAGGAACATTTCGTCAAGCATGCGGCCTAAGAAATTGGCTAGCAATGTTTAGAAGGGCTAATTACACCCTATGTTATTTCCAACGGTACATTACTCCATGTTCTTCTAGTAAATTAGTATACCATCGTATATAACGAGCAACAAGCACATACAGTCACCTCATTTTGTTTGAACGTATATATTAGATCCATGTAATGTTTTCCTTTTCACTCTTAATATTTCTTTCTTCCTCGGCTTTCGATTGCGCAGCAACATTTCTGAAGTTTAGACAAACGCTAACGTAAGCAAATCAACCTGCGAGTCGACTTGCGGTTGCCGCCATCTGTCGCAAGGCATATGGCATGCTTTTTTATGGCCCTACGATTTGTTTGTATACCTAGCTCCGTCGCTCCGGCGCGCTAAGGTAGCCCTTTCCCTTTCCTTCCCAGTTTTCCTTCAAGCCACGGGGTAATTGAAATTGAACACTGCATGCGGGTAAGTGAAAGGACTCCTTATAGATTAAAATGATATAGGTGTGCTGGAATTTGTTTTTTTTTACTAAACATCGTACATTAGCCAGCAGCTTTTCACTAACATATTATTTTACTAATTTATTAATTTCTAAAATTTATTTATAATTATAATACATTTCTTAAATTTCTTTCCAATTTAAGTGCAGTAACATTAGAGCCGTGACAGCTCAAGAGCCGGGCGCTCGCCTTTAATTCCATAGTACGTGAGTGTTGGAGGCGGCTTAAGAGAATCTACCACCCCATCTCTTCCCGTGGGTTTCGTAAAAGTCGACAGAGGGAAAATGAAAACCAGAAAATGGGCAGCAGCATCTTCCTAGGATATCTGAGTAAATAAACTGCGACTGTAAACCCGCCTGCCATGCGTGGCAACTATGGCGAAATCACCGAAAATGAGAGCTACAAACTTTTGTGTTTCTATGGGGGAGACCTATGTTCAGCGGTGGACTAGATAGGCTGAAATGATGACCTTAGTTCGATCTCCGGTATCGGCGCCTCCAAATTGTTCTGCAGTTTTAATTGCTGATTTATCACGTGCTCTGCGGTGAAACAAAACTTTCGTGGGGAAACTTGCGTGCCTGGGGAATTAAAATATTACGAGGATATGCAAAGTTCGCCAACCCTCATTGGAACTCCGGCATCAAAACTGTTTCAGAAATGAGTGGCAGTCAATAGTGGCATATTTGTGGCCTGCTAATTGTCTTTTAAAATTATACCAGTTATGAAGGCTCGGTGTTTTGTGGTAATCTGTGGAGGAGGCCTTTGTTCAGCGGTGGACTTGTGATGGGCTGAAATGATGATGTTGATAAGTTATGAAGATATAAAGTACATTTTAAAACTATTTAGATACGCTAGTTTTGAAAATTTTAAATGAAAATGTTTAAGTCTTGTAGATAAAAAGCTATCACTGCCCTCAGAGAGTATTTCAAGCTGTAGGTAAAGTCTCTAACCATTCTGATCACTTTAGTCTTTGAATGACCACGCGAGGTCTGTTGACCCATCCGTCTAGGACCACCTTAGCCATGTCGCGAGTCAAGTCAACATCTTAAGATAATAAATAAAGCAAATATTTTGAATATTCATGCGTTTAAAATTTTTAATTACCCCCAGACCTTTAAAAGAAATTTTATGAACGCATAAGTGGATTTAATTTATGTTAAAATGTTATGGTTAGTTTATGTATCTAGTTAATGTGCTTATAATGGAATCGAAATACGGTTGAGAGCTTTTTTACCCTTGGATTTTTTTATCTGTTTTATTAAAATAATGATGGCGACATCACGACCGTTTTTCTTAAGGATCTTAGCCCGTAAAATTAAATTAGACATAGGCTTGGTTTAGTTTGAAGAAAGTCTCTACATATCTACTCTGATTATCGGTCGGTCGTTCTGCCACTCTAAAAATGTCTCTGTTTTCTCAAATCACGAATTTTGAACATTTCCCCACTGGGTAGGACCACGGTCGCACATAATACCAGACTCTACTCTGGTTTGTATTTGCGCTGTGTTTGCGCGTACACTTAACTACAATATCGGGCACTATAATACCTCTTGCTTAGTTGATGGCTTCCGACAGTATTGGGAACTTGTAGCCGTGGCCAAAAATCATTCAGGAGGACAGTCTGCTTCATTTAGTCGGAAAGATGATCAACTCCTCAACTTACTACTTCCGTCGTAAGAAATAGCGTTAACACAGATGTTTGGCGGATGATATTGCCAAGGAAAAGGGTAGCTATCCGCCAGATCGAATGGTCTGATCTGGGAAGGACGTCTCCTCTTACTAGTAATATTTAGATGTTCTATATATAGTTCGCATCTCAGAAAACTTTCATAGCGCGATTATGAAGGTATGCGAATATTTCTTGAGCTTCTCATGTGACGACATAGATGTCGTTACAGATACATAATCGATGGCATCCGTAACGACTCTTAACCTTCTCGATACGGTAAGATTTGAGGGGCAAGGGCCAGATACAATGTCACAAATACGGAACGATGACAGTACACCCAGATTAAATATTTGATAATTTTTATGTAACTGAAATATAAGCTTTGGCTAAGATTAGAACCCGCGACACGAGACTTGATCGGCAGGTAGGCATATACAACTTATTTCGCTTTCGCCGCAAGGTCAGTTATTCCACTGTGAAGCGGTAATGTGCAAACGTTACTGTTTCGGTCTGAAGGGCACTGTGAGCTAGTGTAATCACTGGGCATATGAGACTTAAGAACTGATGTCTCAGGGTGACCGGTTGTGGTGCCCTGGTGGCCCACGCAGGTGAATGTTTTGCTCGTCTCGTCACTTGATGATATAAAAAAAAACATTACGACAACATTTTGCTACGCTTCTTAGAAGCAGCATTTTAAACTGAGAAATCAAGTAAATAGATCTAAGACCACTTTAATTTAACAAAATCATTGCTCTTTACTAGAATCAGTCCGAGAGTAGAATGTCTTGTAAGAAACGTAGACTACATTAAAGCATTTTACCTAGAAATACTAAAGAATCTAGATTCAAATTACGCCTACGGGGAATTTGTAGTAGATTATTATTTCCAGGAACATAAAAGAATTTTCCATAGTAACTGCTGTTGGTAAGATTTTCGTGGGAAGGTATTACAGTTGGTAGGATTTCTATACAGGAATCTGTCTAGGTACCACCACAGTGTCAGTTATTGGGCCGTCAAACAGTGGTGTGCAAACATTACTGTGTTTCGGTCTGAAGGGCACTGAGAGCTAGTGAAATTACTGGGCATCTGAGACTTACGAGTATGTCTCAGGGTAATGAGCCCAGTGTGTTGTCACACAGAAATATTCTGGATGACACCGTACTTGTTATGGCCAGACGTTATACTTACCATCACGTGAACGTTTTGCTCATTTCATCACTTAATCCAATAAAAAAAAGTTGAAAATGTATACTTTTAAAAAGCGTACTTTAAAAAAAGTAAAGTTAAAGCCTATAAATGTCCTACTGCTTAGCACGGGCCTCCCCTCGTTTTTGAGAGGACATTTGAAGAGTTCGCCACGCTGCTCTTAAGCGGGTTGGAGTTTCACATGTCCTCGAAATATTTTTATACATGCAGGTTTCCACGCGATGTTTTCCTTTACCGCACGTGTTAAAATTAATGGCCAGCATCCGGTTCCTGCACTTTTCTTAAAAGCCTACTTATCACTATTGTAATAAGGCACTCCAAATTACGAGTATATCGATCTGGGAAGACTGACGCCGGCAAAGCTTACCGTTCATTTGATATGCGTACCAAATACGACATCGCAAATGCATTTAGAGCGCGTCTGGAGAACGAGAAGGAAGAAGTATAATCTCTCCGCATGCCGAGCGACGGAAAGGGAATGGTGGAATACATCAACCAACCTTATTGATTAAATTTCTTATTTATTTCTTTATATAACTTTACATACATGATGTATATAGGCGGACTTAATGCCTGAGGCATTCTCTACCAGTCAACCTTCAGGGTGGTTCATATATTGAAGGAAATTATGAAGTTCATAGATTTCTGTTCACTCACAAACGTAAAAGGAAAATATATTTCGTGCAGATACGCAATAACGGCCCCAAACACAACAAGACTGCATAGAACCGACTGCATTTACCGCTCCGGACATACGGACGCCGGGTCGCCGTTGCGACGCTGGTACAAACACGAAACGACAGGCAAGCAGGCTAAATGGCGTGCGGAAATGTTGCAAGCGACGTAAATACGTACAATGAAAACTGTTCCGCGGCAGGCATAACGTAAACAAAATCTTAGTAACGGTTAAGTCTCATATGCCCAGTGATTACGCTAGCTCACAGTGCCCTTCAAACCGAAACACAGTAATGTTTGCACACTACTGCTTCACGGCAGAATAACTGGCCCTGGGGTGGTACCTACCTAGACGGACTCCTGCATAGGAATCCTACCACCTATATAATATTAATGTCAGTAATTATAAATATATATGTTAAGTATAACTTTTATATCCGTTACAGCATAGGGACGAAAGAGTTAACATTATTAGTGAATGATCGTGGACGCACTGGGTTCGTATCCCATCTAGAGTACTTTAAGTTTTCTTTGGCTACCTGCTGAATCGTGGGTCCTGATTTCGAATCTTAGACGGGGCCAGCATTGTGGGAAATCAAAAATATTGTTGCATGTGAAATTTATCTGTAAACCGCACCAATGTTTCAGGGCAGATCCTAGTATTTTTTTTATTTTTAGATAGTAGTGACGAGACGAGCAAAACGTTTACTACAAACAGTGACTGCAACGTCTGCCCATAACAATTTTTTGTGGCACCACACTGCGACTGTTCCCCTGAGACATCAGCTCTTAAATCCATATCACTAGCTCTCAGTGCCCTCCAGACCGAAACACAGTAACGTTTGCACACTACTCCTTCACGGCAGAATAACCTACCTAGACGGATTTCTGCATAGGAATCTTATCACCACTAAAAGGAGGGTGCAAACATTACCGTGTTTCGGTCTGTAAGGTAACCTAGTGGAATTACAACGGACATGAGACTTTAAGAACTATTCTCATGGTGACGTGCTCTTTCATAGTCATAGTTTCCTACTCTCTTTCTTGGCGTAGTGCGGTGCTACACAGAACTCTTCAATGCAAAGTTCTGGGTAATCGCAACTGTTATGGACAGGCGTAGCACTTGACAATTAGTCCGTTTCGCCAGTTAATTTCATAAAAATCTTTTTATTTTGTTACATAATGTGAGGTAAGTTTGTGGACCCATATCCTTCTTTACCGAGGACAATATATCTCCTGTTTCGGTTCGAAGAGCACTGATAGCTAGTGTGATCACTAAGCTTATGACACTTAAGATCTTATGACTGAGGGCGACGGGCGCAGTGTGGTCACAGAGAAATGTTCTGAGTGACACCGCATTTGTTATGGCCAGACGTTGCACTTACTATCAGGTGAACAATTAGCTCGTCGCGTCACTTCATTGAATGAAAAAAAAATATGAATAATATGTAACTAATCCTTAGTAGTTTTCGACAGGAAACAAATACAGTCATAAAAGTATTCTTGGAACATCGCTAATATTGCGTCACGACATGAACAATCAAAAATCCCACCACTTTCCGCGAACGGTGACCGCCTTTGCAGTCTCGATACTAATATCGCCGTAAAACATCGGCATAACGCGCGACCATTATCGATGACATCACTGGACAGGCCTAAAATCGACAATCGTATTGAACAACACTATCGAGTCTTTTAAATTTCGATATATGTTTATTAAATAAACGATTTGTCGTCGACTTTATTGGTAACCGTGAATCGATTTGAGACAAAAACGTTATGACAGAACACAGATGAAGTTGGATGGGTTTCAACTTGTCGATAAAGGAATAACCACATACATACAATCATGTCTTTTATCCATATAAGGGGTAGGCAGAGACCAGACCCGTAGCCCACTTTACGCCCCGAAGCAAACGAGACATGACCGGTGGCGAACCGCGTCGCTGCCATTTTTGTACGAGTCAAAAATTCTTACTCCCCAATGCGTTCCCACATGCAGTATAGTGACAGCATTGGGTATTATGGTATTATTCTGAACGAATAAAGGCTGTCCATACAATACCTTATTCACCTTTTCCAATTTACAACACCTCGGTAGGAAAGATGTAGGTGCTATTTTACTTTCCCGGACACCTATCGCCTAATCGGAATTTACACATCACTATCTTAAGACCACTGCATGATATTAAAAATCAAATAAATCTAATTTATACTGCTCCAATACAGGTTGGAAAACCGAATGAAGAAAGAATCGTAAATAAAGAACCGTTTGCCCTAGTGGTCAGAGTAGTTGACTTCCACGCTGCGTGGCCTGGTTTCGAATCCCGGCCGCAACCAACGTTGTGCTAAAAATACATATTGTTAGCAAGCTGTGTTGAGATTGACCCAGAGTTTCTAGCACTGCGTCCTAGCCTGCTTTTTTATGGGGTAAGGTGAAGAAACGCGCGAAACGTTCGCCTGATGTTCAGCGCAACATCTGCCGATAACAAATGCTGTGTCACCCAGAAAATTTCTGTATGTCACCACAATCCGTCCGTTTCCCTGAGGCATCAGTTCTTAAGTCTCATATGCCCAGTGATTACGCTAGCTCTCAGTGCCCTTCAAATCGAAACACAGTAATGTTTGCATACACGTTTCACGGCAGAAAATCTGGCTCGGGGGTGGTACCTACCTAGACGGATTCCTGCATAGGAATTCTACCACCAGTAAATGATCTTGAATGCTTCCGATCTTATCACATGAATGTTACATTGGGCACGGGTAGGTGAGGCCGAGCCTCTTTCCTTGCGCGTACACTTGCGGCACTATAACTTTTCCTGCGCAGTTGATAGCTTACGACAGTATTCGAAAGGTCGCCGTGGTCGCAAAACAGATATAACTTTGTGCATTCTTTTTTTTTTTGATAAAAGTGACAGAACGAGCGAAACGTTCACCTGATGGTAAGTGCAACGCCTGCCCATAACAAATGCTGTGTGACCCAGAACAGTGTGACACGACAATGCGCTCGTCAACCTGAGACATCAGTTCTTAAGTCTCATATGCCCTGTGATTACGCTAGCTCACAGTGCCCTTCAAACCGAAACACAGTAATGTTGGCACACTACTGCTTCACGGCAGATAAACTGGCCCTGGGGTGGTACCTACCTAGACGGATTCCTGCATAGAAATCCTACCACCATACGAAGAATCTATGTCCACCTGCGGTATTTCCTGTTACCTTCCACTGTGGAGTCTTCAAGAATAACATCTACATCCACATTGAAGACCAGCAACACTCCAACAACTTTTCTGATGCTGCATAGGTGATAGGCCGATAGGTGTCCGACAGAATAGAATAGCACTTACCTCTTTCCTAGCGAGGTGTAAGAGACGATAAGGTATTGTACGGGCAGCCTTTTTTGGTGCAGATTAACACCATAATATGCTATGCTGTCTCTATACTGCTCGTGGGAACGCAACGGAGAGATTTTTTCTGTCTTGTAACAATTTGGTTCGCCACACGACACGTCCCGTTTCTCGCGGGGCCGAAGAGTGGGGTACATGTGTAGCCTCTGCCTACCCCTTATATGGGAAAAAGGCGTGACTATATGTATGTATGCATGCATAGGCTTTAAATAGGAGTTAATCACCTACCAGTAACCTACATACTCATTTACCTCTTCTGAAATTTTCTGTGTTAAAAAGTTCTTTATTTTAAGTTCACGTTTCAAAGCCGTTTAAGCAGACGATTTGATTCCAGACGACTGTCTTGTCCAATTTTCAACTTTCAGTTTTAATGTCAAGGAAATTTACTCTACGTCATGATACCTATTATATAGTTTTAATTAATTCCCGTCTGCGAATTCTCGCTATTTGAATTTTAATGTTTTTATTATATTTCCCATTTTTATATGCTTAATGTTAGTCGCAGTGACCACAAAATAAAGTTTAATGAGTACAGACTTACATTACGGCTCAACAAAAAATTCCATTATCATCACCTTGATGGTTGGCATTCCACCACTGTGCGTTTTTCATGGAATTTTCTCCCACGCACGACACTTTATCGAATACTAGCGGATGCCCGCGACTACACCCGCGTGTGTATAGGTTTTTTAAATATCCCGTGAGAAGTATTTCATTTTCCTCAATTAAAAGTATCCTATGCTCGTCTCCTGTATGTAAGCCATCACTGTGCCGAATTTCGTCAAGATCGGTTTAACGGTTGAGTCGTAAGAAGGTAACAGACGGAGGGTCAGAGAGAGTTACTTTCGCATTTATAATAATAGTATGGATGCTGCCGCCAGCGGTTTTTCCGGACCGATACGAGGACCAACAAAAAAGGAGCCTATTCCTTTCTCAAAGGCAAAACTCAAAGGTGTTGTAGAAGTTCATTTGCGTTGATCACTTACCATCGGGTGAGCCGTTTGCCCGTTCGCCTCCACTTCTATAGAAGAAAACTTACTGTATATATAAATACCGGCTTAACATAAAATGGCCGTTTTAACATCAAAAAAACTCCTAAAGAGGTATCAATAAAAACAGATAAAATACGGGGTAGACCGTGTCATTTCATCTGCCCGTAAAAAAAAATTAACGGTGAAGTTGATGTAATCGCTTTAAATGTATTTTTTGTAAAGCTCCTTATATATTCTACCTACTTTTTGTTTTATTTTCACAGAACAAAGGGGAAAACTGCAGTGTTAATGTGCCGTAAATGAATCAATGGTGGGCAGAATACAACTTTAATTTTTCAGAGGGTTTTCAAGGCGGGAGTGTCCCCCATGCTGCTTCAGTACTTTTTTGGTGGATTGTATGGCTTTACATTTCTTCCTTCACGTCCGAGACCTGGAAAATCAGTACTTATAATTTGTCGTTGAAGTGAAGTGTCGAAAGGGTCGAATCGGGTCACCCGCGTATTATGAATTTAAAGGCGAGTGCCAAGCCTCTGAGCTACCAC
Source organism: Luehdorfia chinensis (assembly GCA_019845155.1). Lineage (NCBI taxonomy): Eukaryota > Metazoa > Arthropoda > Insecta > Lepidoptera > Papilionidae > Luehdorfia > Luehdorfia chinensis. Next base: position 3,470,560 of record JAHVAK010000241.1, on the reverse strand, counting down.
GGCTTTTAGTATAACTATATTTTTAGGTCAAATCGTTTCGCCGGTCAGTCAACGATGACCTTTAATATAAATAAATCTATTTTTACGGATGTTATCGCGATTAATTTAAACTATTTAATAACCCGACGTTTCGAGCGCCTTACAGATCGCGTAGATCGGACTAAACAATAATTACTAAAAGCTGAAGGTACTCCGGGTTAACTATGACATCAGGACATCTGTTACCTCAGTCCTCCCGTGTTTTTTACGACGCCCACGGAATGGGATGGGGTGGTAGATTCTCTTAGGCCGCTACCAATGTGTAGCGTTCGCGTAAATATAAGAAACCATTATAAAGACCTTTAATTTTATACGGATACAACATGCGCCATTTTCGATTCACATCCTGGAATCAGATTCCATTCATTATTACTTGTTGTAGTCATAGAATTTTAAGAACGACACAGTTTAAATTTACACCGAAAAACCCCACAGACGCAGAATCCTATCAGATGATAGGTAATTATAGAAGATAAGTATGGCCGCCACCTGCGCGGTTGTCACACGCTGCGAGACACATGTGCTTAACGCTTCCGCTGATCATGCGCGTCTCCATTCGCGCAACGTATCAGTTAACGTGACGTGACTCGATAAAAACTGGGAGTTACTTCAAATTAATCGATATCATAGATACGTATAAAAGAGAACCTACGTCTGTCTGTACGAACGGATTTAACTCGAGAACTGTTAAAGCCATCGGCATGAATTTTACGAAGGTTATAGATAATGACTCTGGGATCTGCTTAAACAATTATTCATCGTGTTCGTTTCACCGGTTTCGAAGCTGTGAATATTTATTTACTATTTTTCACAGAAACCTTGGTCATAGGCCGCTACGTATGACGTATATTGGAAAATATTACGGTTAATTGACTATAGGCCTTGGACCATCTACGCAAAGTTATTTTTGAATAAGATTTTAAAGAGCACCAATAATTATAATACATGTTTATTTATAGACACTACGCTACATACGAGTATACAATGGACGAATTTAACGTATTTTAATGATTTTTCATCATCAGATTTTTTGAAGCGAATCTTCTTTGGGCGCGATAAGAGTACACTGTCAAGTTAGTATCTGATGAAGCTGTAAAATCCAAAAAGGCTAACAGCATTTACATCACCGAAATTATATACTGTCAAGGTTCGTGGAATATCTAGTTTGCGAGATTTAGCCAAGCGTTTGCCACGCTATGGATAAATCCCGCCAAACTGAGAGCTCCAAACTTATTCGTTGCAATCTCTGGGAGAGGCCCGCCTTTTCGTTGTTTACTTAATTTTCTCACTGCTACTTGAAGATAGAATGACTGGCACCACCACTGGTCCCGTGGACCCCTGGGGGACTCGACGTAGACTCGACGGGGGTCTACGTTGGCGTGACAAAGAAATGGGTTAGTTAGTCATAGTTTTGGGGATATCGTAAAATGTCGCTGCAGAGGGTCCACCGGAACTAGCTATTATATTTTTAAATTGGTCTATGAGAAAAAAAAAATATGTGTATAAGTGCACTATAAAATGGACACATTACTCCCGTCTATTATGATATCTATCACTCCGCAACCTACGAGCTTGTATGAAAACACTATTGAAAGTAGAATGAATAAGCGAAAGATGTGCGTCAGGATCGTAGCAAGTGGAAGATGTGAAGTGTGACTATGTACTTATGTATGTAATCTATTGCAAAAGTAACTTTTAATATTGACGACACAGAACTATATTCCAGACCCGTGAAACAATGGAGACGCGCCATTAATTCGTTGACAAATCTTTTAAAATAATCCCCGCGACCCCATGGTCGGTTCGCATCGAAGATGTGAAGTGTTACTATGTACCTATGTATGTAATCTATTGCAAAAGTAACTATTAATATTGACGTCACAGAACTATATTCCAGACCCGTGAATCAATGGAGACGCGCCGTCAATTCGTTGACAAATCTTTTAAAATAATCCCCGCGACCCCATGGACGGTTCGCATCGATGCTTCATTAATTACCATACATTATTATAATGCTCTCAATTGGTCGTTGCGAGGCGATTATTAATAGGGCAACTTGTTTCAACCACCAGATCGTTTAGCGGAGTTTGGGTTTTAACGTAACGTAATAAGAACTGTTTTTAACTTTTCTCTCACTGTTAATTTTGCTAAATGTTTGCGATAATTAATATCGTCTTATCTCGTTGTCTTAACTTCTAATAGATTAACATTGTTTGATGCCGTACTAATGGGATCCATTACGTTCAATTTCAATCATTCAATACGGTGAGGCTGCCAAATTTGGTTAATCGAAATGCCGGACAAGGGATTTTGTATAATTAAATGAGTTAAACACGCTTTATGAATTGATGTATAGCCCTTGAGATACTTTATAATAATGAGCGTGGTTATTAACGACCGCGTGACCTAGTGGTCAGCGTATCTGCCTGCAATGACAGCCGAAGCTGGGATTCGAACCGGGGAGCTTCGTTTGTGTTGTTTTGTAACACAAATTGTTGGTTTTTAGGTCTGTTTGTACGGTAATTATCCCTATGTCTCAGACACAGCCTACGGTCTTATTGCACTAGCGTTGGAGCGCGGGTCAGTTAGGAAGAGTGAGTGCCTCTGTGTTTGCGCGTACACTTTAGGAACTATAATATGTCCTGCGTAGTTGATGGCTTCCGACCGTAATCGGAAGTTGTCACCAGCTTGACATCAATAACATACTAAGCTTGCTCAGCTCAAACCCATTGGGCGATTAGGCGAGCACCTGACACTTCGTAACAAATAAAACTAATACAACATTAAGACTTTACATGTAGTAAAATTCCTATACAGGAATCCATCTATGTAAGTACCACCGCAGTGCCAGTTATTCTGCCATCAAACATTAGTGTGCTAACAGTACTGTGTTTCGGTCTGAAGTGTACATGTCAATATCGGGAATATGAGTCTTGAGAACTGATTGACACGTCTGAAGGTGACGAGCGCAGTGCGTCGTCACACAGAAATGTTCTGGATGACACAGCATTTGTTGTGGACAGACGTTGCACTTCCAACAGGTGATCGATTAGCTCATCTCATAAGACCACGATGCAGTGTCACAGACACATTAAATATCACAACAAAACCAACAATATATGTTTTTACACAAATCATGGCTCCGACTGGGATTCGAGGACTGAACTCGCGGCGGTCGGGTCGGGCATTGACCACTGAGCCACCCGGTCGTCAGTAAAACTTCTCTACGCTGTAGATTGTAGATTGTAATTAGCCGGTTTCCGCAACTCCACGTTTATGCGCGTATTTTGTGTGTCAACAGGAATATTTTAAAGATTTCTAATCGTTCACCTGATGGTGATCGTTCATGCTGTGTCACCTTGAATATTTCTGCGTGCGATCACACTGCGCACTGAGACGTTCTGACAGCTCTCAAGTCTCTTAAGTCACTGATTACACTAGCTCTCAGTGCCCTTCAGACCAAAACACAGTAATCCTTGCACACTACTGCTAAACGGCAGAGTAACTGGCCGCGGGTTAGTTACGAACTTACCTAGACCGACACCTGCATAGGAATCCTCATCATCATCATCATCATTATTTCTGCCTATTTCTAGACCACTGCTGAACATAGGCCGCCACCATAGATTGCCACAAAAGTTTGTAGCTCTTGTTTGCTCTTGTTTTGGGAGGATTTTACCACAGTTGCCGCGCTTGGCAGGCGGGTTGGCAACCGCTGTTTATTTAATAAGATGTTCCAGGAAGATGCTGCTGCTCAACTCCTGGTTTTTATCTTCCCTCTGTCGACTTTTACGACACCCATGGGATGAGATGGGTTGGTAGATTCTCTTAAGCCGCCACCACACGGCAATAGGAATCCTACCACCAATAAATGTATATTCAAGCCTACTTAGCTCCTCTAGGAATTGGAGCAGACCCTTACTGTTGCCGGCGAACTCGGGAAGTATCTCGGAGAGTATCTCGGCGAGCCGAAATATTAAGCTGAGTATTTCGCGACCATATAGCAGTCCAACAGGACATGGGCCGTCGTTTTGTCTGTCTCCATGCATACTCTGCAGAGAGGGCTACTGTATGTTATATATATCCTACGACGACCGCGCGGCCTAGCGGTCAGAGAACCTGTCTTCCACGCCGCGGGTCCTGTGTTCGAATCCCTGCCGGAGCCAAAATATGTGCTAAAACAGAAATTGTTGGTTTTCGAGTCTGGGTGTGTTATGATTCTGACACTGCATTATAGCCTACCTCCGATCTTATCGCATCGGACGCGGGTAGGTTGGGACGAGTAAGTGCCTCTGTATTTGCGCTTACACTTGAGGCACTATAATATCTCCTATGATAGCTCTCGACAATATTCAGAAGTTATCGCCGTGGTGGAAATCGGCCAGGAGAATATCATCATCATCATCATATCATATCCTATTATCCTATGGTATCAGTATTGTGTATGCCTTCAAATAGAAGGGGCCTCATTAATTATCCCCCACCACGAGTTGACAACTTGTCACTTATCTGTCAAATGTTGCCACAAAAGCGATTAGGTACAAAACTAAATTCATCCGAAATGTTGTAGCTAAACATTAAAACGCTCTCAATGCGGCTATATTTAAACATTCGTAAATATAACATCAGCTAACCTGCTATGTTTTTGTTACACGCTAGTCCAGGGTTCAACGCCCGATGGTTTTTGTGACCGAGTTTTTCAACGAGGTTTTTTCCCCCCGAGTTTACTCGAAGCTACGCTGTGTAACAAAAGTTATTGCTAATGTTAGTAAATTTAATTACTTATTAATGAGATATGACGGGTTTTAGGAATAAAAACCGCGCCACGCTAGAACAAGTCGCTTTATTAACCTTGAATTTAAGCACAGTGATAAATATCGTAAATTAGAAGTAAGCCACAATGATTTATAGTAAATTTCCATCGTTATTATTACGCGTGGCCTAGTGGTTAGGTTACTTCTACATGGGTCCTGGGTTCAAATACCACCCGGAGCCGACATTTGTGCATGTTTTTTTATATTTTGTTGTCGCCGTGGTAGAAAATCGGCCAGGATCAATCACGTACATGAAACCGTTTAGGTGGTACCACCGCAGAGCCAGTTATTCAGTGAAGCAGTAGTGTGCAAACATTACTGTGTTATAGGCTGAAGAGCACTGACAGCTAGTGTAATTCCTTGACATATGATACTTAAGAACTGATGTCTCAGGGTGACGGGCACAGTGTGGTGTTACACCGAAATGTTCTGTGTGACACAGCATTTGTTATGGGCAGACGTTGCACTTACCATAAGGTGAACGTTTTGCTCGTTTCGCCTCGTTATCCAATAAAAAAAAACACCGGTATGACGAAATCATCTAGTGGTAATAATATACTAGAAAGAACATGCAATTAATGTAGGCGCTGACCGTGTGAGATAACCGGTGGAAGTACTTATTAAGTCGCAGGTGTCCGGCAGAGTAGAATAGCACATTCCTCTGTCCTATCGAGGTGTCGTAAGAGGCGACAAAGGTGTTGTACGGACAGCCATTATTCGTGCAGAATATGACACATAATATGCAATGCTGTCACTATACTGCTCGTGAATGTGTCTGAGATAGAATACAGTAAACAGTATTTCCCAATATATTAATAATTTAGAATTCGTCCAGATCTTCGATTTCTTCTTAGATTTTGCTCTCATTGGCTCGACAACAAGTTCAAAAACTGTTTCAAATATATTAAGCATTTATTTCATACTTTAGTTACCAAAAGCCACTCGTGTCATTTGTTGAAATTGATAACTTGCAATTTGCATAACATTGCGGCACAGCGCAAAATTCCATCGTCACCACCTTGATGGTTGGCATTCCAGCTCCGTGCGTTTTTCGCGAAATTTTTTGCCAAGCACAAGCACTTTATGGAATCTGCTGCCGCCAGCGGTTTTGTCCGGACCGATATGACTTAGGGACCTTCAAGAAAAGAGAATATTCCTTTCTCAAAGGCCGGCAACGCATCTGCTATTCCTCTGGTATTGTAGATGTTGATGGGCGGCGGTGATCACTTACCATCAGGTGAGCCGCTTGCTCGTTTGCCCCCTATTCCATAAAAAAAAATCATATGTAAAGTGATATAGGTAGAATAAAATGCAAAATAATTTTTAAACTTGTTAACAATATTATGATAAACATACCCTACAATTATCCTACTACTAATACTCTGTATTCGTCTCATTCTCTCGTAGTTCATTTTCTGAAGGTTTCTATTCCACCGCAATTGAACTGCACGCATAATTTAAGCCGAGGTTGAGAACCGAATAGTCAATTACTGACAACGATGTAGTCCTCAGGGATGACAGTGTCCATCAAGGGATGCCTATGGGTTTCATTGACCATTTAACATCAGATGGACTGTGCATGTCTGGCTGCCACATGCGTCATACTCGTGAACAAGTACTGTTGGTGGAGGCTGGTCTGCTCGAGTTTACAATATACTTATCCTTCCTTTCAACCTATCAATAGTCCACCGCTGAACACAGGCCTTCCCCATTGATCGCCACAAAAGTTTGTAGCTCTCATTGTAGGTTTTGCCATAGATGCCACGCTTGGCAACTGCAGTTTGTTTATTCAGATGTTCCAGGAAGATGCTGCTGCACATCTTCTGGTTTATATTTTCCCTCTGTAGATTTTTTGACGAAATGTGGTGGCAGATTCTCTTAAGCCGCCACCACACGGACATTTATTTAATGAATACTTATACATTAATTTATTTAATCGTGCTTTGGTTTTGCTTGAGACTATTCTAGGTAAATTAATTTATAATGTAATTATGACTAAGATAAAAAATGATTTATAAAAAAAGATAAATAAAGAAACGTACGGAGTTTCATTCACCTGTTTCTTCTCCGTCAGAGGAACCTCATTACGAAACGGCAGTAGATTGTAAAGAAATGACCTTTGAGAAACGAAATTTATATTTCTTACCTCGAAAAACGATTTTCATTTCATTTTCATTTAATTTCATGTCACACTTTATGGAAATAGTATAGTTTCTACAAAAACGACCGCGTCGCCTAGTGGTCATAGTACATGACTTCTACGCCGCGGTTGCCGGGTTTGAATCTCAGCCGTAGCCAACATACGAGTATGTGATAAAACACAAATTGTTTGTTTCCAAGTCTGATTGTTGTTGTGCGCGTGTAATTTGTGTCTGTAAAACGCACTCACGATTCAGTAGGAATCGTTGTTAAATTAAAATATTTTGAATTCGTTGTATTTAATAGGTAAAAAGCTGCACCGGTCCCGAGGGGTTAGGAGCTGGTGATCTGTACTACAGGCCTTCGGCCTACCATAGACACCAGTTCCTCACATTACTTACTGGAAATACCTTGTTTTTGTTTTGTAATTTTGTGAGGAGAAATAAACGTTTTTATTATTATTGTTATTATATAAAAAACCATGGAATATATAAAAAAATATAAAAATGACTATGAAAGTGTAAATGTTTATGTACTGCAGTCATTGTTTATTTTTTGTCGTCCGTTCGCTTCTTTTGGCCGCAAGTCGTTGTTAACTCTCTTGTAAAACGTCTGTGACAAATTTCTTAATTCATTCATCCTGATTGAGTGTGAGAACGGTCCGTGCGACAATAAGTCTTATACATATCACTTTACAGCAAATAGTCTTTTGAATGGAATTAAATTTTCTTTTCGTATTATAGGTAAATACATTCCAACGCGTACGAAGTGACTGAACGCACTTTTGACTTATTCGAATTATAGCTAGTGTGATAACGAAATGTTTTGAATTATGCTTTATTTTATAACCGGCAGTATTCCCGTGCAAGAATCCGCCTATACTAAAGTCAGGCAAGTTCGTGCGCGACCATCGCGTGGGTCGACAGAGGAGTTCTTTAGAGGAGGCAAGGTAACATCATACAAGTGCCCAGCTGACACGTCTTCTTTCATATACTTATCATTTAAAATTACAATTTATATTCACTAAAATTAAAATTGCGTCTAGAAAAACCAATAAGGTATGGCGAAGCTATTAAAAGTGACTCTACACCGTACAAATTATAATTTATACGGACAAGACAAAGACATTACAATTTTTTATACTTGTATACTTAATTTTTGAACGAGAAGAAAGTATGTCGGATTGCAGAGTTCTGATTGAAGGAGAAAGAGTTTCGCTCTTTCAAGTGAAAGAGTTTGTATATTTGGGATCAAAAATTTTTAGGGACGGAAAGTCCGACCGTGATATTGAACGAAGAGCGTTGGCAGGAAATAAATTATATTGGGCCCTGCATAACTTTATGTGTAGCCAGAAAGTATCTAAAAAGTCAAGACTGGCTGTACATAGAGGAGTACTGATCCCCACACTTATGTACGGTAGTGAATGTTGGGTCTGGCAGAAGAAGCATGAAAACGAGATTAATGTTGTTAAAATGAAAAGTTTGAGAAGTATAGCTGGAGTGACTTTGATGGATATAGTGAGAAAAAGCGTGATAAGGGAACGTTGCGGTGTCTTAAAAGATGTAGTGACAAAGATAGAGAAGGGTAGCTTAGATAATTTGACACGTAGAGATGTAAGAACATTGACGAAACAGATTTATGAGGCCAGTGTGACTGGGCAAGCCGGTAAGGGTCGACGTAGGCTAACGTATTACGATCTAGATCTAAATCGTTTTAAGGAAAGGCCACGTCAAAAGTACCCGCAGCCGACGAGCTTGTATGAAAACACTAATGAAAGTAGAGGAAGAGAAAGATGTGTGTCAGGATCGTAGCAAGTGGAAAGATGGTATCTGCCTGCCCCTATGGGAAAGAGGCGTGACTCTATGTATGTATATACGTAATAATTACTAGATTTACAATTATTCAAACAAATGTTACCGGGGTTAATAATTTAAATATGCAGTACCTATCAACACTTATGTCGGTGGCGGCCCTTTAAAAGAATACTACCACTCCATCTCATCCAATAGATCTCGTAAAAGGCGAGTAAGGAATTAAACTGCACTGTGCACCCATCAGCGCATGGTGGCGATGGGCTCACCACCAAGTGCAATATATTGTTTTGGTGAAACGTGGATTCTAGCAGTTATCTGTTTTTACAGTGAGTGCCCAGTTTCTGACTACCCCTTATGGGATACAGTCGTGAACTTATGTATGTATTTATCAACACTTTATGACGTCTTTGTGACGTATCAACCAGTACATAATTGTAAGAGCCAATAACTTGTTAAAATTTGATTCTAATAATGATTTCTTATATTTACGCGAATACTACACATTTAAATAAAACTAATTTTTACGGACTTTATCGCGTTTAATTTTGTACTATTTATAACCCGTCGTTGCGAGCGCTTTACAGCACCCAGGGTAGTCCTCCCGTGGCGACTAAAATAGCGTGAAAATTAAACGCGATAAAATCCGTAAAAATTGGTTTTATTTAATAATTTGTTTCTGTTCAATTTGAGTCATTCTGATTTCCGACAAACCAGCCGCTTCAGACACGGTGTTCACCAAATTAATATCATTTGCATATTAGAACTAAGAATGGTCATTTTAATCTTTTAAAAATATCTGTACACTTTGTACACAACTTTACTATTCTGTCGTCTAATAGCCTTGCTCATCTTCAGAACGTAATCTCATGTGCGTTGAACGTATTGTGTCACATTCCCACCAGTAACCCCGGCATCGTTTTCAAAAATAACAAAAGAGGCCATCACGAGCTCACTGCAGAACGTAGGCCTCCCCCTTAGACTGCTAATTTCTAATTTTCACGATTGAAGAACACTACTATAAGCAAAATGATAAAGTGTGTGTGTAGTGGGGCGTGTCTTATCAAGGAGTCACAAAACTACATTTTTGTGAAAAAGGAGTGAAAACTTCAGCCAAAGTGTATCAAGATACAGTCTTGGATCGTGTTGTGAAACCTCTTAGCAATACACTTTTTAAAAATATACCGTGGACTTTCCAGCAGGACTCCGCACCTGGTCACAAGGCACGAACTACCCAAGCCTGGCTTGAAACCAACGTTCCGGACTTTATAAGAGCTGAAGACTGGCCCTCATCTAGCCCAGACCTCAACCCTTTAGACTTCAAATTATGGTCAGTTTTAGAGGGCATCGCCTGCTCTAAAAGACACGGCGACATTGAGTCTCTTAAAAATCTTTGGAGCAAGCAGTGGCGCAATTTCCCTTGGAAACAGTGCGTAAATCCATAGAGTCATGGCCAAACAAATTAAATGCCTGTATAAAAGCCCAAGGTGGCCATTTCGAATATTGTTTTTATTTTTTGGCTGAGACTAATAAATATGTAGGTATAAATTTTAATAGTATTACATTACTTCATTACAAAAAAATGCATTTTCATTTGTAACAGAACTTATGGCCGGACTAGGTATATCCGCAATTGCTGATCGAAATCTGTACAGAACATGTCAATACTGTCACAACTCGGTTAGAAAACGACTGGAATTGCATTCAGCCGTTTCAGCGTTTCCAAAAAATGTAATAGAAAAAAATCCGAAATAATATTAATGCCACGCACTTGCACTTTTTGGAATGTGCTGCCGTCAGCGGTTTTTCCGGACCGATACGACTTAGGGACTTTCCAGAAAAGAGCCTATTCCTTTCTGAAAGGCCGGCAACGCATCTGCTATTCCTCTGGTATTGTAGGTGTTCATGGGCGGCGGTGATCACTTACCATCACGTGAGCCACCTGCTCGTTTGCCTCCTGTTCTATAAAAAAAATATAAATTAACGGTCTTATTCATAAAAAATATAGAAGATTTATAGCTTTGTTAGTCATTTTTGACAGAAGTTTGTAGCCGAATATGTACAAATTCACAGATGTTTTAGCTATATCCATGTGAAATTTGATTAGGACGACAACATCACCATGTTGAAGTATCCGTTTAATTAGCCTAATTAACTTTATAACTACTCAGTGTTATAAATCTATCATAAGTATTTTTTATGAATAAAACCAATTTACATTTTGAAATAGCCATACCAATTAATAGAACGCTAATTTGACATAACCAAACCTCCTTATAAATTCACACAGCAATTAGCAATCTCCGTCCGTCATCGACGGCGCACGCGTCTCGGCCGCTGATTAAGACAGGAAGACATTCATTAAACAACGCTGACTCACGTCTTTTGACTCCGGGTTGAACTCAGATCTGTGGACTGGATCTGAAATGATCACATCCAAAAAACTCTCGATTTCCTGGCTAAAACGCGAAACTCATTGAAGACAGACACCCAATAAAGTTATCCTAGATTTTAACAAAGAAGAAAGAAAGAAATATTGGCACAGTATCAAACCCGCAAGAAGAAGGTGACGGCTTGAGAGAATCGACCACTCCTTCTAGTCCCGTGGGTGTCGTAAAAGTCGACAGAGGGATAATATAAACCAGGAGGTGGGAGCAGCATCTTCCTGGTACATCTGAATAAATAAACTGCGGTTGCAAACTAGCCTGCCAAGCGTGTTAACTACGGCAAAATCCGCCCAAATTGAGAGCTACAAACTTTTGTGGCAATCTATTCGGGAGGCCTATGTTTAGCAGTGGACTAGTTGTGGGTTTGAAATAATGATGATGATGATGTAAACAAACATAATAGTAAAAAATTACAAATTAAGAAGAACACGTCTTATAATAACCAAAATTGCTATGTGTGTGAAATGCTTCGTCCGTCTAGATAGGTACCACCGGAGGGCCAGTTATTCTGCCGTGAAGCAGTAGTGTGCAAACATTACTTTGTTTCGGTTTGAAGGGCACAGAGAGCTAGTGTAATTACTGGGCACATGAGACTTAAGAACTGACGTGTCAGGGTGACCGGCACAGAAATTTTCCAGGTGACACAGCATTGTTGTGGGCAGACGTTGCACTTACCATCGTGAACGTTTTGCTTGTTTCGTCACATTATCCAAAATAAAAAAAGGGCTGACCCCCGGTGTCCAGGTCAGCTCAATGTCAGTCTCTACAGCCTGACGCTAGTTTTCATCTGGAATCTACGTATGTGCAGTTTTACTGACTATACACACCTAGATTCTAGATAAAGTATCTACATGTACGTTCGTTGTCATCCCTGAGAACTAACTGAATAATTACAGTACCTCTTTCGATTGATGACTGTGCGGCCTAGAGGTCAGAGCATCTGATATCTACGCCGCGGCTCCTGGGATCGAATACCAGCCAGAGCCAACATATGTGCAAGGGCAGAAATTCTTTGTTTTCGCGTCTGGTTGTGTTGTGCTGTGACTCCGTGTCTTTGGCACTACATCCTAGCCTACCTCCGATCTTATCCCATGACCGTTATATCGAATTCAGGTAAGTAAGAACAAGTAAGTGCAGCTGCGTGTGTATACTTGTGGCAGCGCCCAGAGTTACCGACACACAAGTCGACAGTCCGAATGGAGGCCCGCAGCCTCCCTCGGACGGTCATTAGACGACTTAAAATAATTTTGAGATATTCTGCAGCGAACGCGACAGTCTGAATTTCGAGGTTTTCGTAGGAGTTTATTTATTTATTTATGTTTGGGTCAAACCAAACCTGGCACGCGGGCCCCTGGCCCGTGAGCACAATATCCAATGAAGCTGTAAAAGCCAAAAAGGCTAACATCAAATACATCACCGAAATAATATATATAAGATCTCTCGCGCACTTGATATCTTTCCACAATATTCGAAAGTTGTCGCCATGGTCGCAAATCGGCCAGGAGGACACCATCTCATTTATGCAGATTTAAATGTCCCCCTATCCTTTTAGCATTGGCAGTGTAGGCTTTTTCTGTGAAATGGACGTTAATAAAAAATATACAGATGAATAATGACAGGCTGTCAACACAACGCGTATTACATGTAAGATAAAAAAATTAAATATTTCCCTACTCAATCACTGGATTTACTAAAGTATTATTGTAACTTATGATACTTTGCGAGTCTGTCAATTTTGTTATTAAAATAGTTAAGATATAAAATCGCTTCTCTTAAAGAAATAAAAGAAAAGGTAACAAAAAGCGTAGTAATCTGTTATCGAATTCCTAACCTAACAAATCAATGGCGCAATTTTTTCCCGCCGAATCGTGATGTAAGCGCGGTCGACGCCCTGCACACCTGTTACTTATTTTTTCTTTCAATCACGCTCGGCGTTGGACACTCATCTATTAAGCACTCGGTTTTTATTGTGCCTTTTAGTTGCTTATTGATTTATTATTAGTGCTGATGCGCTGTTTGACCATAGTAATGCGTTTGTTTCTTTAGTATTGTTAGATTAAAAAAGAGAAGAATAATCGATTTGGGGCGCTAAAGCATTTGAACGCTGTCATTATTAACTACCGCTTGACTAAAGAATTACTTAAAGACGTAATTGTATTCCACTTTATCCATTGCTTTCTGATAACAGCTTAACTCAGCGGTCAGCATACAAACTAGTACCTAAGTCGAATACAATTTTTGAAAGTTTATATTACTGTACTTAGCCGCATGAGAAAATCTGTCTCATCCTGTGAGTATTGTATGAGTCGACTAAGGAGAAACTTGGAAACAATGTGAAATTAACTTACATACAATAAACGCTCCTTAAGTTAAAGTGCCTTATGGTGGCGGCCTAAGAGAATCTACCATTCCATCTCGTCCCGTGGGTGTCGTAAAAGTCGACAGAGGGGAAATGAAAACCAGGAGATAGGCAGCAGCATTTTCCTGGAAAATCTGAATAAATAAACTGCGGTTGCCGTCCCGCCTGCTAAGCGTGGCAACTGTGGCAAAATCCCTCATGAGAGCTACAAACTTTTGTGGGAGGTCTATGTTCAGCAGTGAACTTGTGATAGGCTGAAACAATGACGAAGAACTTACTTACAATAAACGCATCTCAAGTTAAAGTATATTACTATTATGGTTATACTGTAATTTTAAATAATATAACTGTAATAATGAATAACAAGAAAAAAAAAACTACCAGCTGGCTTCTTGCTGGTTCTTCATCGGACAGATGCATTTTCTTAAGTGAAGTATTTTTGGGCGCGATGAAAGTAAAAGGTCGAGTTTACCTTCATCGTTTTCTTGCAACTTACAACGTTTTCGTTCAACTTTTCTGTTATTCTGAATTAACATTTATCGTTTAATTAATAACTGCTGTTTATTTTTTTAATCACATTCTAGTGTGTATACATATAATGTTTACTTCTGTCACGCGTACTTCGTCGCACGCGCTCTCACTTTAGTGAACCAGTTAAAAGTTTAGTGAATATTTAAAAAAAACTACTAAAAATACTAGTAGGGGTATATAATTTAAATTTTGAATACTGTCCAGAAAAGTTTGAACTGGTTTTGTACTTGGCCATCTTTGGCTTTGATGCCATCTTAAAATAAAAAAGAAAATTATTATGTTCCATTTAAAAAAAAAATTAGTGGACGCATAAGGAAGACAGTGGCGGTTATTGCGCTGCACCGCTGCGTTAATACGCTAAGTGAGATTGTTAAACTTCTGCATAACTTGTAAATAACCACGTTGCCGCCATTTTGGGTAAGAGTCAAACATTTCTTACTCCCCATTGCGTTCCCACGAGCGACAGCATTGCATATTATGGTGTTATTCTGCACGTATAAACGCTGTTCGTACAATATCTTAGTCGCCTCTTACGACACCTCCGTAGGAAAGAGGTAGGTGCTATTCTACTCTGCCGGACACCTATCGGCGTTAAAAAATTTAACTTCGAAGAAAGTTCCAACAAACAAACTCACAAAGTGGATGGCCACAACAGTAAAGAATCGACCAGGCGTATCCTGAGAATCCAGCGTGGGCTATATCCTATATAATTTATGGTTTGGCTTCGATTCTCGTATACAGGTCTAACTGAGGTGTTTTGCTGTGAAAAAGGTGTCAAAACTAGCGCTGTTGGGTATCAAAATACCGTTCTTACAAACGTTGAGGAACCTCTTTCTCAAACAATGTTCGAAAATTGACACTGGGTATTCCAACAAGATTCAGCGCCAACTCTTCCGGCAGCAAGCACGCAAAACTGGCTTATCACACATGGAATCGACTTCATCAGGCACGAAGAGTGACGTGATTTGGAGGAGAAAGCCGGTGCTACCTTACAAGAATTTAGTCTCTCAAAACATCCGTATTTAGAGCAGTAGCTGATGTAAACATGAACATTGTGTGTACTGCGGCCGACATCTGGCCTCGGAGGTTGAATACAGTTCAAAATCGAGGAGGGTACTCGTATTTCGAATAACAAACAACAAAAGTCGTATAATTTATTTAATGAAGTGTTTGTGATAGAGCTTATGACCCGATGAGGTAATATATTGAATTCTATGGACCATCTCGTGAAGAATATTTTTACAACGTTTTTTTAAGTGCTAGAACGAAAATACATTTACCTCGTTCGCCAATCCGCCTGCCAAGCATGGCGATTATGGCCATCGCATACTCTTGCCTTAATTTCATCTGCACTCATCTGATGTAAGCCAGTTAGATATAACAGTTATAGTATGACTGCGGCTACGTTTTGAACCCAGTACCTAGGATTCAGCTGGCAAATACGCTGACCGCTTGAGCCGTTCGGTTTTTTATTGGAGAAAGTGGCGAAACGAGCAAAATTTTTACCTGATGGTAAGTGCAACGTCTGCCCATAGGAAATGCTGGTTCGTCCAGGACATTTCTGTGCGGCACCACACAGCGCTCGTTACTCAAAGACATCAGTTGTTAATTTAAATGAAACTAATTTAACGTATTTTATCGCGTTTAATTTTACTATTTATAACCCGACGTTTCGAGTGCTTTACAGCGTCCATGGTCACGGGAGGACTGAGGTGAAAGATGTCCTGATGTCATAGTTAACCCGGAGTACCTTCAGCTTTTAATAATTATTTTTGGTCCGCCTGCAGCTATATGGTAGGCCTGCAGGTACACGCTCAACTGTGGCATGACTGTGAAAATTAAACGCGATAAAATCCTTAAAATTTGTTTCATTTAAATGTGTAGTGTTCGCGTAAATATTAGAAATCATTACATCAGTTGTTAAGTCTCATTTCGCAGTACGGACCGAAACACAGTAATGTTCGCACACTACTGCTTTCCTTCGGTGGAACCTACCACCAGTAAATCGGTCGGTTTGTCGACGCAAAAAAAAATCAGATTATAAACGTATATATTATCTAATTCCTTGTGTATTTTCTGCTACTGCAAGGCGGGTGAGGCGACTCATCCGTGATCGTAAAAGTATGTTCTTACCCCTGTACTTGTAATACTGAGTGCAATCAAGTAGTGAAATCTCATAGACACGAGGCTCCGCCACCGAACTTACTTAAGAGTTCACTTTTATGACTTTTTAAGTGGCCATTATGACGACAGGAGGCCGAACTTAATGTCTTTATGTTGAGACTGGAAGCCGTCACGAAAATATTGGTGCTTCGTTCAGATTGCGTATTCCCTCATTGTATCCACTTGACCATTTTTGTAATCAGAGATTAGTGTACGGTTATTATGATTGTCACCAATACAATAGAAGCGGGATAGGCGGGAAGAATGCGCCGCGCATGTATGCGAATATTTATAATATATAATTAATGAATATGATCCATGGGCCTGCCTTTCTTGTAGCAGAAGTGGACATTACTGCATTCTGGAATAGCTTTTCCAATGTTCAATTTAAGACTTTCGGACTAATTTAAGTATGAACGTCTTAAAATACACAAATACTGCTTACCTACTGGGAAAGCTTTACTTTCTTCCTAAAGTGTCACGGCTTGAAGCTCGTGAACTATATGGTGGTTGGGGAATAGTTCCTAAACTACTAAACATGTAGAGTAACGTAATAATTGGCATAGTGAACGCACCTTATAAAAGTTTAAAGTATGAAATGTCTCGGGAAGGATGTTTTGTCATAATATTATTTTTATCGACCACGACTCTCTCGGCAAGTCGCATTTTGTAATACGATATTTGTTATTATAATAATACCAGCTTTTATCTGCTCAGACTTCCGTGTACTTTATGTCATTTGAGAAGAATACGCAGATTTCTCCTAGTTGATTACGGGCGAAGAAAATTGTCGGTTGAGACACGAAATTCGAAAATGATGACTGTCAAATTTACGATTGTTTTCTCCTTAGAGAGCACTTTATGCTAGATCAACTGAATAGAATCAGCGTTACCTTAAATTTATATGTGACATTTAAATATTGCACCGCTCAGCTTTTAAAGAGCCGTGGTAGGAAAAACAGATCCTCTTAAATGAAGTAAACCCGAGCACCCTAAGTTCAATTCCCTGTGCTACTACCACTAAAGTATTTATTCGAACATTAAGTGCTTATTTACCACGAACTCAGCGATATGGGGCAATGTGGAGGGATATGAAGAGAAATGTGACGTCAACCGGGTTCTAGAGAAGCTTGGCGGTCTCACCCCAGCTCTTAAAACCTATCGAAAAGGAAAGGAGGCCTGCCCCAGTAGCAGTAAGGTTAACCACAGATTTATTAATTTTACCACTATTTCTAGAAAGAGTTTTCCTTCTAGAAAAAGTGTGGACACCCTGGCGTTTCGGCCTAATATGGACAGCAGCCCAACGATCGGTATGATCACAATCATGAGAAGGGTCACATTTCTTAATCCCCATTGCATTGGGCTGTAATTATCATCAACTCATAACTGTCTGTAGATTTCAATGTCTTTGTTTAAATAAATCGGTATATGCCATTCCGAAAACTAAGGCAAGCCATAAGTATACGTGTCTGTTTTATGGTCGCATGCCTTAGCGGTTAACGTGCCGGCTTTGGTATAACCTCGGTTCGAATTCCAGCCGAATTCAAATGCTATGAATAATTCCGAAGCTTGGACTTACTTTGATTGCAGCAGTTTATGGCATGATGTTAGACATAATATGGTCAAGGGTCCCATGATATCTAACACCAGATGACACAGACGTTTTTTTTTTTATTTAAAAAAGTGTCGAGACTAGCATATCGTTAACAGGAAGTCTAGCGCCTGCCCATAACAGCCATGCCACCTCAATAATTCAATTGCGAGGATCTATGTGACAGCGCATTTCACTCATCACCCTGAGACATCAGTTTCTACTCGTAAGTCTCATATGCTCAGTGATTACACTATCTTACAGTGCTATAAAAACTAAAACACCGTAATGTTTGCAGACTACTGTTTCACGGCAAAATAACTGGCACTGCGGTAGTACCTACATTTTTTTAAAGGATAAAGTATCTAGACGAACAAATCGTTCACCTGACAACGTTTACCTCTAACAAATGCCGTCACTCAAAATATTTCAGTACATTTCTATGGTACCACACTGCGCCCGTCACCCTGAGACATAAGTTCTTAAGCCTCATATGCCCAGTGATTACACTAGCTCTCAGTGCCCTTCAGACCGAAACAGTAATATTTGCACACTACTGCTTCACGGCCGAATAACTGTGCCTGAGTTGGTAACTCCTGTGGACCTAAAGTAAAGTGATAAATTACACCTATAATATAATCTACCACCTGTAAAAAGTGATAATTTGTTTGTGTACATTTATGCATACCTTCAATGTTTATGTTTATTCAAATCATATATATCTCTTACTCTCTTATTTACTTATACATCTATATTCATAAATTTCATTTATGCAAATGTGCATGCAGATGTATTTATTTTCGTATGTATGAGTATTTACTCGTATGTGGGTCAAATTAGTGTTAAGAGTGTGACATGCTGGTTAATTGTAAATAATACTTTTAATGAAACTGTATTTACGTATTTTATCGCGTTTTATTTTGCTACTGGCGATATAAGTAATATTAAGTAATATAATTAAGTAATTATTACTAAGAAATATTAAGTATGTTCATTTTATAACTTTTATTGAGATTTTAATGCAAAAATATCATTAAATGTGCGACTTTTGCGGAGGATTATTTAAAAAATTTCTTTCAAACAAACCATGACAATAACGAACACGGCCAAATTGGTGGAGCCGTTCTCAAGTGATGATCTTAATTACATGCGGCAATTGATTTTTATTTATACAGAAAGATAGAAAGAAGATATAGATACTCGTAGATAGATTTATAACGCGACGTGTCGAGCGCTTTACAGCACCCATATTTATATATTAATATTTGTGCATGTGTGTGTATGCTCATATGAAAACATGTGTATGTGTATATTTATGTATATATACATAAATAATTATATAAATCAGGTCGAGGTTGTGTTGGGTTAATACAACCTAGCATATCCTGAGTGGCATTCCCTTTTGAAGCATTTCACCATGTACAGGTGGATGTATATTGGATGCTTTTTTCCCACTATTTTTTTTTATTTTCCTTCAATTTAAGCTTTTGGCGCTTGCTAAATTGTTGTTCCATTTTTTTTTTTATATATTTATTCTATGTTTATTAATTAGCAAACAGTGGCATTGTGTTTATATTAATACATGTATTTTTTTGTGATTGCTTCGATTTATTCGATCTCTTTCTTTCTTTCAAATTATTATATAAATCGTACTATTGTTGCAGATCCATAGAGCTGTGGCTTAAGACCGGCCGTCGTCACAGCGAAGTCCTGGATGAACAGAAGCTGAGCGAGGGACAATTGCGTCGTCCCGGGGCTACAGTGATATTGTGGCTGAAATGTGACCAGGTGAGTGGGAATTTTTTAGATGACATATATATTATAGAAGAGGAGGCAAACGAGCATGCGTCTTACCTGGTGGTAAGTGATCATCGCCGCCCATGGGCATCCGCAATAACAGTGCCCCAACTCTAGTAAAGCAATCGCTTTAAATGACAATGACATGGTCGCAGAATGACAGTTTCGGTATTTTTCAATGATTGCCATTGCTATGACAATGGCGACAATTGTAAAACGATTGTGAAACCATGGTTACATTTCGTATTCTCTTATTATTATTTGCATAATGTCCTTAAAATAATTTGAACATCACGTTATTTATAATTTTAATGGCTACACTGGTTAGTCCTACCTAACGATGCCATTATCATGTCATTGTCATGCCATTGAAAATTTTGCAACATAGGAAAATAGCAACAATCGTAATATTGTAGAATGGTAATGGTATGGCATCATAATCGTTTAATTATAAAATAGCAGAATTATGGCCCAGAGAAATTTCGGGTAGGTTCCTGGCCTTTGAGAAAGGAGTAGGCTCTTTTCGTACCATACTAACTAGTATAGAAATAATACCTTTTATTTAGCGATATGTGTTTACTTTCATTTGTTTTAAAGTATTTACTTAAATTTGTTTGCTTTCATTTGAGATATCAGATATGTGTTTACTTTCATTCGTTTTAAAGATTTTTAATTCCAGCTACGGAAATAAATGTAAACCTTCAAATATATTACTTATTTACGCATGCAATTTACACTGATCATTGCGAGACACCCACACACCGAGGCCTTAGGTTCGAATCCCTGCCATTCCATCAGATATTAATTATGAAACACGCTAACTATTAGTAAAACACACGCACGACACAGGAGAAATCATATCGTGGGGCATCGTTTCCTAGATCTAGATCGACACCTAGATTAATAAAGAAAAGAGTGAAGCATCTAAGATATGCGATATAAACCTAGCGACTCCAACAGACTCTCAACTTAAAAAAGATCATCTGGTGGTGAGTGCAACCCATAACAAATTCCATGTCACCCAGAACTATTCCCTGTGCCACCACATTGACTTTTTCTGTTTTCCCAAATGTTGGCTAGTATAGAATGCATATAGCATTAAGCCCGCCTATTGTACCTTCACTTTTTTATGGTCAATAAAGATTAAATAAATAAATAAATAAATAAATGTAATCGTCAGCCTGAGACATCAGTTATTTAGTCTGCCCAGTAATTCACTAGCTCTCACTGCCCTCCAGACCCAAATACAGTAATGTTTGCACATTACTGCTTCACGGCAGAGTAACTGGCCCTGGGATGGTACCTACCTAGACGGATTCACTGCGGAATATCTGGAACTGTGGTTGTACCTAGATGGATTCCTGCATGGGAATCCTACGTTGTGAATATACTCTTCGTTTCTATGCATGTTACAATAGAGGCAAATAAATGCAAATGTCACTAAAATCCGTATTTTTTTATCTGTAACTTTCTATTTTTTACTGATATCATCAATTTAGGATGGACCTATAACTCTTCTAACTGCACCTGGAGGGACTTATTAAGCCCTAATAGGATAGCATCGCATGAGGACTCACATTGCCTCACAGCTATGTGGCCGGCCATTTTTTGTACTAAAACAAGGAACAGGTACAAAATCCTTAGCCCTATATAGCGTAGCAGATGCATTTTCCCGCCACCTGCCAATCTCGGCGCGCGCAGGTGGCGTTTGTTTACGTTTTTTACAACTCCCGATTTAAGATGGCCGGTGCGTTCGACCGCACTTAATATTATTTTATCTATGGCCGATTAATTGGGCCTGCTGGTCCCATTTATATATGTCGCATTATCGTATACGTTGGCTATAATTAATAGTAGGCAGGGAATCTTTTTTCGTAGGAAAGAGTGTGTTAAATAATTTTAATATGCATGCATGTGCAACACACTTTGTTTTATCGTTATTTAATATGCTTTTTTTTAACCTCAAGTAAGATTTTGAATAAATACAACACCTGCCATTCGGATTACGAACGCTGTTTACTTAATTAACAATTTCAAAAATAAATAGTAGACATGCTGCAACAACTGGTAAGTTGCGGTAGTTCTTTTGCCGCGTCCGTGTCAATAATACATAACGTTGTGTGTTATGGCCGTTACCAAACAGCTGAGAGCTCTCACTAATTTATCCATTGCTTTTTATCAGTTGATTTGTTTACACAAGAATCGTACGACATCGACAATGGATTCCTAACAGGTCGTGTAACAGTAAAAAAAAAACTTGCACTTGGCGCCAATTTTTGTGTCCGTGAAAAAGTTGAAGTAACGTTCCGAAACCACGCAAAAATGTTCATTAGTTTTTTATTAACTGCCAGTTTTTGTTGAACATTGAAAGAATTCGAGTCGCATTGTTTTTTTTTAAGTGAACGCTCGCTGCATATTGTCACACGATTGACAGACACCTGTTTTTTATAACTATGTGTGTATTGTATTATATAATGGCGTGGAAAAATATTATTTATTTCTGAATTTAAACGTACTCTGTTACTCGTATTAAAGTAAAAATTTCAAACGCTAACGCAAAGTTGCTTCCAGAGTGTAGTTATTCTGCAAGTTAAATACCAAATACACGAACATGAACCACCTTGTAAAACATATGTGTACATACATACTGTACAGTCACGCCTCTTTCCCATTGGGGAAGTCAGAGACCACATCTTTGAACTTGCTACGATCTCGACGAACAACTTTCGCTTCTTCTACTTTCATGTGCGTTTTCATACAAGATCGTCCGTTGAGTTTTCTTGAAACGTCCTCACCGGCCCGCCCATTCACACTCGCTTCATAAATCTGTTTCGTCAATCTTCTTTCATCCATCCACTTTGAAATGAGGTGTTAAAAATCCTGTTTTAATATTACCGACACGGGAAATCTACCGCCGGTCAGTCGTGTAGATCTTGGAATATAACACTAGCACCAGTCCCCAGACTACCCATGGCTTTAAATTTATGTAATTACAACCTGATGCCGTGTGGTAGCGGCTTAAGAGAATCTACCACTCCATCCCATCCCGTTGGTGTCGTAAAAGTCGACTGAAGAAAAATCAAAACCAGAAGATTTTCCAGGTTCAAGTTACAAGTTCCAGGAAGATGCTGCTGCCCAGCATCTTCCTGGAACATCACAATAAATAAACTGCTGTTTCCAACCCGCCTGCCAAGCGTGGCAACTATGGAAAATTCCCCCCCAAAATGAGAGCTACAAACTTTTTCAGCAATCTATGGGGGAGGCCTATGTTCAGCAGTGGACTAGTGATAAGCTGAAATGATGATGATGATGATGATGAACCTGATGCAAGCGACGTCCGCGTGAATTTCGGTTTTTTGAATATCCCGTGGGAACTGTTTAATTTTTCGGGATCAAAAGTCCATCCCATGCCCGTCCCTGTACCGTATTTCGTCAAGACCGGTTCAACGGTAGAGCCGTGATAAGTTAACAAACGGACAGAGGGACAGATAGAGTTACTTTCGCATTTATAATATTAGCATGGTATTGCGAAACCAATGTAAACGTTTAATACATTAGACAGGTAACAACCCTAGCGATCTCTCCAATTTGTAGTTAGCCTATTAGCTATTATGATGATATTGGTGTTAAGCGTAATCTAATTATGAATGCAGACAGGTGCGCCGGCGCAGAGATAGCAAGAAAAAAAAACGCCTGTAAATGCTATCATGCTGTACGCTATCATAACGCTCAAGTGGTTACGTCGTCGGCACTGGCGCGCTTTTGTTTGATATCAATTTTTATATATTTTATTTCAGACGACGCCCAAATGTAAAGAAAAAATATATGACTGTGAAATAAAAATGTTTTCAGTTCAATCAAATGTGAACTGTTTTCACTGGTGGTAGGATTCCTATGCAGGAATCCGTCTAGTTAGGTACCACCCCAGGGCCATTTATTCTGCCGTGAAGCAGTACTGTGCAAGCATTATTGTTAGTGTTTCGGTTTGAAGGGAACTGTGAGCTAGCGTAATCACTGGGCATTTGAGACTTAAGAACTGATGTCCAGGGTGACGGGCGCAGTGTGGTAGTGTGTAGGTAGTGGCCGTGTGGCACAGAAATATTCTGGGTGACACAGCATTTGTTGTGGGCGGACATTGCACTTATCATCAGGTGAACGTTTTGGCTTTCTGACTTTATCTGTATAAATCTTAAGCGCTACAAATTCTACAGATTATTAAACCTGTTTTAATAAAACTAATTTTACGGATATTATCGCGTTTAATTTTTAAACTATTTATAACCCGACGTTTCGAATGCTTTTCAGCACCCATGATTTATTAGTTTTATTAAATGTGTTATATTCGCGTAAATATATGAAATCCTTATATTAAACCTCTGTTCGCCCTTATAAAGCAACCTACTGCCGAGACATTTTATGGTTACTTAAGCAACTCTTTAATAAATACATACAGTGACGCCATTTCCCATAGAAGCGGTAGGCAGATTCCACACAAGTAACCCAATTTTCGCCCCCGCGGGAAACGAGACGTGACGGGTGGCGAATCAAGTCGCCAACATTTTGGCGTGAAATAATAAAACAACTTACACAGTGCAGCACAGTGACAGCATTGCATATTATGGTGTTATTTTGCACGAGTAAATGCTGTCCATACAATACCTTAGTCGCCGCTTACGACACCTCGGTAGGAAAGAGAATGTGCTATTCTACTCTGCCGGACGCCTATCGGCTATTTCACTTTAACGTTGATTTAATATAGAAAATGTATATGAAAATTTTGGCTTTAGTAGTAGTTTCGCACCCGAATTTAATTCTAATTTTGTGATTAATGGTTATATTTCGCCGCTCATGAAATACTAAAGCGTCTATCTACGATTGATCAATTTTCTAGTTTCAAAAATATTTTCCTGTTGTACATTGACATACTTTGTCTATGTCCGGTTGTTCGTGGTTTTCCCGCCACAGATTATCACTGAGGCGGTTCACTTTTTTTTTGTTCAGTTTGTTTCTCAATGTTATGTTTTCCTCAAATAAATATATTTCTTTATATTCTTATTAAGTACTTAAGCCAATTCCATGACATTTAATAAAAATATGGGATAATAGTTTTTGAAATCAATTTAAGCGTGATTTCATTGTAATGTTTAATATACTTTGAAGTTTTATTTTATTATTTATAATGTGACGAAACGAGCAAAACGTTCACCTGATGATAAGTGCAACGTCCGCCCACAACAAATGCTGTGTGACCCAGAATACTACTGCTTCACGGCAGAATAACTGGCCCTGGGGTCGTACCTACCTGATACGATGATGTCTCAAGGTGACGGGCGCAGTGTGGCGTAACACAGAAATGTTCTGGGTGACACAGCATTTGTTATGGGCAGACGTCGCACTTACCACCAGGTGAAGGTTTAACTCGTTTCATCACTTTCTTTAATAAAAAAATAGTGGTGGTGGTATTCCTAGCAGGAATCCCTCTAGTTGGGTACCACCGAAGAGCCTGATATTCCGCCGTGAAACAGTGGTATGCAAACATAACTGTGTTTTGGTGTGACTGCGCTGACAGCTAGTGTAATCACTGGGCATATGAGACTTGAGAACTGATGTCTCAGGGTGACTTTGGGGGGATTTTACCAAAGTTGTCACGCATGAATGGCGTGTTGGCAAGCGCAGTTTATATATTTAGATGTCTTAGGATCTTCCTACTGCTCCTGGTTTTCATTTTCCCTCCGTCAACTTTTACAACACCCACGGAACGAGATGGGGTGGTAAATTCTCTTTAGCCGCCACCACACGGCTTCACTTCAGCCCATCACTAGTCCACTATTGAACTTAGGCCTCCCTCATAGATTGCCACAAAAGTTTGTAGCTCTCATTTTGTGGGAATTTTGCCATAGTTGCCACGCTTGCAGGTGGGCTGGCAACCGCAGTTTGTTTATTCAGATGTTCCAGGAAGATGCTGCGCCCACCTTCTGGTTTTAATTTTCCCTCTGTCGACATTTACGACATCCTCGGGATGAGACCACTCCAGGTAGATTCTCTGGCCGCTACGACACGGAAATAACAGAAACATTGCGCGAAAACGCTGCACTCGAATTAGAACTTGAAATGTTACTCCCATCGCGCCCAACGAAGTTTCAGTTCAAATATATCTATAACGTGTATAATGATAAATGATTATGATGGCTTATTCGTAGCCTAATAATGACCGTTTTTCTTATCGATTTTCGATATTTTGCAAGGTTCAGGACAATGAATATAATTACTCGTATTTGTTTATAAATGTTTCTAATATATATTGACGCGAGTAAATCCAAATAAGTTAGTCAATAAATAAAAAGAGTCGATTTCGCTCATTAAATTCGTACTGACAGTAACGAATTGCGAAGGAATTTACTTTCTTGCAGTTATAAAGGCACATTGTTATTCTTAGCTATGGTAGGTAATTGTAGGGCTACCACATAATCTGTTTTTCATTCTTGTCTATGTCGTATGTGGGTACAGTCGATTTTAGAAATGTACGATTAAAAGATTTAAAAAACTTTTGTTTTATTGTATGGCTGATGGTCAACGTTGGTCAGAATGCTTATAAAGCTTCGCCGGATTTAAAGTTCAAAGCGCTGAGGACGCTCAGTCGATATCATTATTTGTTGGTAACCAACACAAGGGTTCGCGAAAGGTGACCTCAGATTGTGCACAGTGCACGTAACTAATACAAGGTTGCCCGAGAGGGCCGGACCTCAGCTCGTTCAGTTACTTCATCGTTGTTCCAGTCCACTAGTCCACTGATGAACAAAGGCCTCCCCCACAGATTGCCACAAAAGCGTGTAGCTCTTATTTCCGCGCGTATAGACGCGGGTTGGCAACCTCAGTTTATTTATTCGGATGTTCCCGGAAGATGTCGCTGCCCATCTCTTGGTTTTTATTTTCCCTCTGTCGACTTTTACGACACCCATGGGATTAGGGTAGGTAGGTGGCGGGGATAATTCAGTCGTTATCCCATATTCGTTGTTACGTACGTGGTGAACCTTGTTCCGATACTTCAACTAATTTAACAGAACATCTGTTTAATACTACGTTTCTGTATTTAAAGTTAACATTACTTTCGATTTTTCCTATAAGTATGGACGCCTCACACGAACAACATGGCCGCCCTTTAATGTTGGCAATTATCTGTTAGCGGAATTTTGCATTTACATCTGTTGCTAGCGCAAGGTGGATGTCTCTGAAGAGCGCAATAACACAAACGGTATGCGACTGCACTACGAACGTTTATTTTTCAATTATGTTACAATGTGTTCACGTGACTGTCAGAGATTAACGAACGAACAGCTGCCTCCACACCCGTTCTTGTTCTATGATGCGATTCATGGTATTTTGGCATTTTTTAATAACTGAAGCGGACACGCTTACTGTCGCCGTCGACTGTCTTTACATATAGTAAAGGTTAGGCGGCTTAAGAGAATCTACCACTCCATCTTATCCCGTGGGTGTCGTGTAAGTCGACAGAGGGGATATTAGAACCAGAAGATGGGCAGCAGCATCTTCCTGGGACATCAGAATAAATAAACTGCCTGCTCAGCGTGGCACCTATGGCAAAATTCCCCCCAAAATGAGAGCTACAAACTTTTGTAGTAATCTATGGGGGAGTCCAATGTTCAGCAGTGGACTAGTGATAGGCTGAAATGAGGTTCTCCTGGTAGGTTCATACCCACTTGTGCATCATTCGTCATCGTTTAAGCCTATTAGTCCACTGCTGAACACTCCCCACTTCGGCTTGCTAATCCTTAGGGTATGTCGGCTCTAGTTCTACTGCGGATATCATCATTACGGATTTTATGTCGCAGATAAACTCCAAGCATGGCACTTTCCGTAGCTCGCTGAGCGACTCTGAGCTTTCTCAAGCGGCTTGAAAGACCAAGTCGCAGTTCCGTATTTCATCACTGGCAACGCGCAGTCGTTGTTAACTTTGGTTGAGACTCAACGAGAAGACGTGACGCTATTTCGCGAACGCTGCCCTGCCGACTTTGTACAGTATGAATTGAATTATTTTTTTAATTATTATTAATAGCTTAACAACAACATAACATGTTACACATTTACACATATTAAAATCCTAAATTTTAAGCAAAAAATGTATTCTCTGAGGGTCGCTGACAAGAAACTATGATGAAACTGAAGATCTTTTTACAATTTTTTTTTAAAAAAACGTTGAATTTAAGCTTTGTAAACACACACACATTTGTATTAAAACCTCACACAGCTTACAATTTCACTCTCGCAAACACATACCACAGATTATTACCTATACCTGTTATTATATAAACAACGCAGAGTGACCTGATGATGATCTGAAATACAGGTTAGTCGCCTAAATCAGGCATCAGTCTCCCACATTACCTTGAGCCTAAATTGAGTGATAAATTATAATTGTAAAGTTAATGTGGCAAAGTGAGGTTTTTACTGGTGGTAGAATTTCTATGCAGGAATCCGTCTAGGTAGGTACAGTATTTGTGCCGTGAAGCAGTAGTGTGCACACATTACTGTGTTTCGGTCTGATGGGCACTGAGAGCTAGTGTAATCACTGAGCATATGAAACTAAAGTACTGTCACAGAGTGACGGGCGCAGTGTGGTGTCACGCAGAAATTTTCTGGGTGGCACAGCACTTGTTATGGGCAGACGTTGCACTTACCGTCAGGTGAACGTTTTGCTCGTTTCGTCACTCTCTCAAATAAAAAAAATATCATGCATGACTATTACATGAGTACACTTCGTTTACCAAATGACAACGACATTTGCTGATAAACTTAAAAGGAACTTATAAAATAAATTTCCAATTGTTAACAAAGGATATAAAAACATTATAACACATACATACATACATATAGTCACGCCTTTTTCCCATATAAGGGGTAGGCAGAGGCTACACATGTAGCCCACTATTCGCCCCCTCGGGAAACGAGACGTGACGGGTGGCGAACCACGTCGCCGCCATTTTAGTACGAGTCAAAAAAAAACTCCCCATTGCATTGCGTCCTGCAGTCCCCTTCTCCCCTATCTTATTTCCCGTTTATCTACACCCTAGGTCAGTGGTTCTCAAAGTCGGCGGTATAATTTTGACGGTGTAATAATAAATTTATGCTGAGGAGAGTGGGCAGTGGCCCGAAAAAGTTCGAGGAGTTATGTCAATGAATCTTTTTCAATTATTTAACTTAATATCATCCAAATCATAAATTCATTTATTCAGTCTTCGTAATTCAAGTGAAATCGATTTGGCGGGAACATGTAACTTCTTTGAAAAAAACATTGAAATGGAGGCATATACTACAAGTCCATTTTTAATTTAATCAGTTATTGTTCAATACTAAGTAGCAACACGAACCTAAATAAAGCTCGCGTAATTGCTTAGGAAAAAATTTTATTCGCTAAAACAAAATTAGTAGTGAATCGTAAATAATTTCGTAAAAAAAAATACGATAGGGCAATGTTAATAAAAAGCCTTTTCGATGTTAACCTCGGCCCGTAAATTGTTTTAAATTAGCGCGAAATTACGGCTTTTTAAATTCTCAGTGGAGTGACAAGCGTTTAATAAGTTACACGTGTATTAAGTTTTTACCATACAATTTTTTTGCGTAAACTTCAGATTTGAGATCAGCACAACTAAGTATTTGATCGTGGGTGCTATGGTTTCGTTTTTTCTTTACAAAACGATGCGCCACACTAGGGTGTGTCATCTATCGTTAGTTCATTTTACAGACATTCTCACATACACAACACAAAGACATGAAAACCAACAATATGTGTTTTTGCACACATGTGCAAAATGATGTATTTAAATCGCCGATAGGTGTCCGGAGGAGTAGAATACCTACCTCTTTCCTACCGAGGTAGAGACAACTAAGGTATTTTACGGACAGTCTTTATTCGAGCAGAATAACACCAAAATATACAATGCTGTCACTATACTGCTCGCGGGAACGCAATGGGGGGTAAGATTATTTTGACTCGTACCATAATGGCGGCTGAAATGGCGGTGGTTCGCCGCCCGTCAAGTCTCGTTTCCGCGTGGAGGAATAGAGGGCTACGTGTGTGGCCTCTGCCTACTGCCCTTATATGGGAAAAGGCTTGACTGTAATGCACAAGTACTTCAAGAACTAGGTTTCGCGGTCGTCGTGAAGCCAAATAATTTGTAAAACACAGAAACATTAGGTCTTGGGTACACTACAGTAGCAGCTTTTATGTCTTTTTTTAACCAGAAGAGGAGGCCATCGAGCAAGCGGCTCATCTGATGGTAAGGAGTCACCGCCGCCCATGAACATCTACAATACTAAAGTAATATAACTATGTCTGAACCCTTCTCGGAGAATATGACTTAGGAGTTTCTTTGCAATACAAAGTGGTAGTAGTACGAACGATACTTGTGTTGGTACGAACACTTGCGGCCTTACTAATAAACGTTGATACTCGTATAGCGGGTGAATCTCTCTTTCTGTCATCAGTAATTTGACATTCGAAAGAAGAAGACAAAGTATTGTGTAAATATACAACCGCTATACAAAATATGATGTTCTCCTAGCCGATTTCGACCACGGCGACAACTGCCGACTACTGTCGAGAGCCATCAACTGCGCAGGTGATATTATAGTGCCACAAGTGTACGCGCAAACACATAGGCACTCACTCGTCCCAACCTACCCGCGGCCGATGTAACGCTGATGCGATAAGATCGGAGGTAGGCTAGGATGCAGTGTCAGAAACACGGGGACAATCACAACACAACCAGACCCGAAAACCAAGAATTTATGTTTTAGCACAAATGTTGGCTCCGGTTGGGATACGAACCCAGGCCCCGCGACTTAGAAGTCAGGTACTCTGACCACTAGGCCACGCGGTCGTCAAAATATATTAGTATGGGGGTTAATCATTTTCAGAATTAGATGGCCCTGAATAATTCCAAATTGGTTCCGTCCACCTTTGAAAAGACGGAACCTTATAAAGCACAAATACTCGTAGCACTAAATAATAAAGTAACAGTCTATAAATGTCTCGCTGCTGAGGATTAAAATCCTTTATCAGCCAGGAGCTTCCTGGAGTCCACCATGCTGCTCCAGTGCGGATTGGCGGACTTCACATTTTCTCCAAATATTTTTACTCGTCGGACATGCATGTTTCCTGACAATTTTAGTGGTGCCGGCACCGGGGATCGAACTCAGGTCACTCGTGTTCTATGAATATGAGAGCGAGCGCCCGACACCTCAGCTACCACGGCTCGGCAGATAGTACTAAGGTTTTTTTTAAATATCTTTACCACCAATTTCTTACCGTGTTCATTAGAATATTGGAAGAGAACTATCGGAGAGTATTTCATAACTTGATACTTCCATTAACTATGGACCATTAGAATAAAACAGATGTACGTCTGTATGTATGTACGTCCGGAACAGCCGTCCGCCAGCAGGTGCGAGGCGCGTGCAGTCGATGTATCCAGGGCTGCCGATGAACTTTGGAAAGTGATAGATTATATTGAATTTATCTATATTTTTATTACTTCGTGTTCTGCATAAGTTTATCGACCATTTTTTTTATACATAACGCTAATATACGACCTATACGATATCGGTTGGCGCAGTGGCTAATAGCTTGACTTCTGCGCCACGGGTCGCGGGTTCGATTCCCGCACGGGACAAATATTTTTATTACCTCCAGATAGTTGTTCCGGGTCTGGGTGTTTGTGCATGTGGAATTTAAGTATGTAAAACGCAACCACGACACAGGAGAAATCCTACTGTGGGGCAGCGTTTTTATTAAAAACAAAAAAAACATTTGTGTAAAACACGAATTGTGGGATTTCTGGTCCGGACTTGTTGTGATTGTCCCAGTGTCTCTGACATTACATCCAAACTTTTTAACGCTTATGCGATAAGATCAGAGGTCACTACCTCTTATCGCATAAGCGTTAAAAAGCGGATAGGTTAGGACGTGTACGCTGGTGGCACTGTAATATTTCCTGCGCGGTTGATATTTTCAGACATTCGGATGTGGTCAGCGGGGTCGAAAATCGGTCAGGGGAACATCACATATAACGTTAATCATAAGTCAGGATTGGCAGGCGGCAATTATTTACCATTCTCCGTATTCGGTAAATACCATGTAATAACCAGGTCAAATATGACAGATTTTAATTATTCAAACCGTTAACGACAGCAACGTCTAAGGTGCAAGGTGGTACTGCATTCGACCATCCACCTGTCAAGCGTGGTGATGGGCGCAAAAATGCGTTTAGAACCGTATTATAAGTCCGTATATAGCAGATAGATAACCAGCATATTAGAATAGCACCTTCCTCTTGCCTACCGCGGTTTCGTAAGACCTAAGCTATTGTATGGACAGCTTTTATTCGTGTAAAATAACACCCGTGGGGCCGTGTGGTGGCGGCGTGTGGAAAATATTGATGCTTATAACCATATAACATCACTGAGCCGTGTGGTGGCGGCGTGTGGAAAATATTGATGCTTATAACCATATAACATCACTGAGCCGTGTGGTGGCGGCGTGTGGAAAATATTGATGCTTATAACCATATAACATCACTGAGCCGTGTGGTGGCGGCGTGTGGAAAATATTGATGCTTATAATCATATAACATCACTGAGCCGTGTGGTGGCGGCGTGTGGAAAATATTGATGCTTATAACCATATAACATCACTGAGCCGTGTGGTGGCGGCGTGTGGAAAATATTGATGCTTATAACCATATAACATCACTGAGCCGTGTGGTGGCGGCGTGTGGAAAATATTGATGCTTATAACCATATAACATCACTGAGCCGTGTGGTGGCGGCGTGTGGAAAATATTGATGCTTATAACCATATAACATCACTGAGCCGTGTGGTGGCGGCGTGTGGAAAATATTGATGCTTATAACCATATAACATCACTGAGCCGTGTGGTGGCGGCGTGTGGAAAATATTGATGCTTATAACCATATAACATCACTGAGCCGTGTGGTGGCGGCGTGTGGAAAATATTGATGCTTATAACCATATAACATCACTGAGCCGTGTGGTGGCGGCGTGTGGAAAATATTGATGCTTATAACCATATAACATCACTGAGCCGTGTGGTGGCGGCGTGTGGAAAATATTGATGCTTATAACCATATAACATCACTGAGCCGTGTGGTGGCGGCGTGTGGAAAATATTGATGCTTATAACCATATAACATCACTGAGCCGTGTGGTGGCGGCGTGTGGAAAATATTGATGCTTATAACCATATAACATCACTGAGCCGTGTGGTGGCGGCGTGTGGAAAATATTGATGCTTATAACCATATAACATCACTGAGCCGTGTGGTGGCGGCGTGTGGAAAATATTGATGCTTATAACCATATAACATCACTGAGCCGTGTGGTGGCGGCGTGTGGAAAATATTGATGCTTATAATCATATAACATCACTGAGCCGTGTGGTGGCGGCGTGTGGAAAATATTGATGCTTATAATCATATAACATCACTGAGCCGTGTGGTGGCGGCGTGTGGAAAATATTGATGCTTATAATCATATAACATCACTGAGCCGTGTGGTGGCGGCTCGTTAAAAGAATACTACCACTCCATCTCATCCAATGGATCTCGTAAAAGGCGAGTAAGGAATTAAACTGCACTGTGCACCAAACAGCGCATGGTGGCGATGGACTCACCACCTATCACATATCAAGTGCATTATTATTTTGGTGAAACGTGGATTGTGGCAGTCATCTGTTTTTGCAGTGAGTGCTCAGTCTCTGACTACCCTTATGGGATACAGTCGTAATCTTATGCATGTATGTATGTAGAATAACACCATAATACACTCGGCGTCAAAAAAATCGCACATCCGAAAAAAATAATTTAAATACTATTTTAACACAACAGGCCAATGGCAATGTTGTGGTTTGAGGGTATCATTCGAAAGGTAATTTCATTAGCTTTCAGGAATTTTAATTGAATTTTACTTTTATAACGAGACGAAAGAGAAATTAAAGAAAAAGACAGGGTATGTAAAAATTTGCAAATTAATAATTTAAAAAAAAAACTGAATAAATACAACAAAAGTTCTTAAAACCTAGTGAGTGTAGTAAAGGGGGGGTCCCTTGCCTTGATAACGGCTTCCATGCGATCTTTCATGGACCTTACAAGGATCGCAACAGCCTCTTGGGGTATTTGTTCCCACTCTTCAAGTACCGCATCTTGGAGCTCTTGACGAGTGGCTGGAGCTGGATCTCGAGCTCGCACGCGCCGTTTTAGGTCATCCCAGAGATGTTCTATTGGGTTAAGGTCTGGACTTCGTGCTGGCCAATGCATAACAGGGATATCGACCTCCCGTAAATAATCCCGTACAATAGCCGCGGTGTGGCAACGAGCATTATCATGCATTAACATGAATCCATCACCGACATACCCAGCATACGGGACCACATGTTCCTCCAGGATTTCAGTAATGTACCGACCAGCATTTAATGACCCTTGCCCACGGCCACCCCGAGTCCGGGAAACGCACACAAGTTCCGTTTTCCCGTCGACGGAAATGCCGCCCCAAAACTTACACGAGCCACCCCCGTATTCGACGGATTCTTCGAAGCAGGGTTGTGTGAACCTCTCCCCCTGTCTTCTGTAGACCCTTCTACGTCTATCATTGCAGAAGAGACAGGCCCTCGTCTCATCAGAGAAGAGTACGGTCCGCCACTGTTCTAGAGTCCACTCGCAATGATTGCGAGCAAACTCTAGGCGATCTCTGCGATGCTGTGCAGTAAGTTTTGGACCTTTAGCAGGTCTATGGGCTGTTAAACTCTTTTCGTGTAACCTTCTTCTTATCATAGAAACACTCACAGATGTTCTCCGAGTTGTTCGAAGCTGTTGTTGCAACTCAACAGCATTTGTAAAACGGTTTCGTAAAGATGTCGTAACGATGAAACGGTCATCTCTTTCTGATGTGCACCGTTTTCTTCCAGATCCCGGTTTTCTAACATAACCACCAGTCTGCTGAAAACGTTGGAACACCCGTCGAACTGAAAAACGGGACAGGTTCAACTGTCGAGCAACGTCACACTGCCGCATCCCCGACTGCAATAGGGCAATCACTTGAGCGGCTTCTTCAGAGCTGGTGTCCATCTTTACTTGTTCTTACTTGGGTTACTTGTTCACATGTGTTCACTGCAAAGTCTAAATTACGACTGGCCCATATTTCATCCAGATTTAGGTGGTGTAACTAGCGTCCTTACTAACGAGCATTTGACAGTGTTTATTTTTGACGCTCTATAATGATAAATGTTTTAATGATTTCATGATTTTTTTATTAATAATGTAAAGCTATTCAAATACCCATTTCAAACATACCAATATTTATATAAATATAATTCGTTTCTAGCCATTACAGCCATTTTTCGCGCAAACTCAGAGAGGTGCGATTTTTGTGACGCTGAGTGTATATAATGCTCGTGGCAACGCAATTTATTGACCGGTAGTTATGTAGTGTACCTGAAACGCATACGAGATGAAAACGGCAAGGTGATCGCGGATCTTGTTCTATTCAATCTGAAGTGTTCGCGTTAATATAAGAAATAAATAGAATCAATCGTTAATTTGCGGAAATCCATTATAGTGATAGAAAGTAAGCTAATTTGCTAAGATCTTAGCTAATTTGCTAAAGAATTAGCTAAGATTAAGACAGTGTCACATACAAATGTTCTAGGTGACACAGCATTTGTTATGGGCGGACGTTGCACTTACCATCTGGCGAACGGTTTGCTCGTCTCGTTACTATCTTCTAGTCATAAATAAAGAATGTTACTTTTGCTACGGTAATATTTTTAGTATTTTTTAATAAGTGGCCTGTGACCCTGCCTTTACTACCCGCCCTAATTATACATTCTCAGCACGATACAAGTTAACAAAAGCTTCTTTTTTTGTAACAAAAATATCTTCGCTTCAGTTTTAGTGTTGCCACTTCAAATTTAATCGGGCAGCGAATGCGACACCTGTTGCCTTGCATAGAAATTAAATGAAATCGTACAAGTTGATTGACGCACTCTAGATTGTAGAAAGGGACACAAAATTATTTTTATTATTTTCATTACACCTTTCTGGCATTCCGTTTACTGACCTTTTTTCACTTCGCCATTAGGCCATTCTTTATTTTTAACCGACTTAAAAAAAGGAGGAAGTTCTATGTTCATCTGTATGTATCCACATAAGTATCGCTGACGGCGCTGCGATATGGAAATATCCTTACCGTAAATACAGTAAAGTAATTGAGGAATTGGGTAATTTTAGACCGACTCACAGAGAAACATAGCATAGCTCTTCTCGTTGCTAGTTGAGAAGCTTTGAGCTTCCTCGTACAGCCTTATAGTAACAGAATCTAAATGGTTAACGGGCCTCATCATCATCATCATGATTTCAGCCTATCAATAATCCACTGCTGAATATAGGCCTCCCCCATAGGTTGCCACAAAAGTTTGTAGTTCTCATTTTGAAGGGATTTTGCCATTGTTCCACGCTTGGCAGGCGGGTTGGCAACCGCAGTTTATTTATTCAGATGTTCCAGGAAGACGCTGCTGCGTTTTCATTTCTGGTTTTCATTTTCCCTCTGTTGACTCTGTCGACTCGTCGACCCACGGGATGAGATGGGGTGGTAGATTCTCTTAAGCCGCCACCACACGGCAGACAAACAGGTCTCGTACAAATCTGTGATAAAAACTTCAGCTAATCCCAAAACAGAGTAACAGATAAATAAAAGGTGTCACACACCGTTACCGTTTAACAGAATGCCTTCGTAATGTTGTTTTAAATTTAATAACATTGAGGTAGAATTGTAAAGGTGCTCGTTAGGGCATTTCATCAAATCGGCGTACTAAGTCCATCGCGGAGGCACGCGAGCGCGCGTGGCGAGCGATGGCACCCACCTGTTGGGTGTGGAAGCACCCTTCCCTAATACAGGATGTTATAAAATGCTTCCGAAATTTCATAAACACTATTTTATATGAAGAATATTTTTTATATGAAAATATATTTATATGCTTAAACTGTTTAAGACTAAATAGGGCGAAAGTAATAGTTTTTTATGTAGAAGAAGGTATGACGAATTGCATAATTTTGATTGAAGGACACAGAGTGGAACGATGAAAAGAGGGTATACTTGGGTTCAAAATTCACTAGAGACGGAAAGTATGACTGTCACATTGAGAGAAGAGTGTTGGCAGGAATTCAAGTATATAACTTTATGAATAGCCAGAACATATTTATATACTAAAAGGGCTAACGGCTGTACGTAGAGGAATACTGATCCCTACACTTATGTATGATAGTTTTCAGTTGCAACTTTTGCAACTTAAAAAATATCTAGTAATATAATCTGACTAACACTTAATGCCTGCAGTATCGTTCGCATAGCCTTAAGAATTCGCGTTTTCGGAGTTAATAAGTTAATCCCAAGGTCTTCATTATCCGAGGTCCAAGGCCCTCGTTATCTTCAGTCGATGCAAATTCGAAGTCAATAACACCTGTAGTAGACCTTCGGGCAGACAGTAAGACCGCACAAACGTATTTAAAATTTGAGAATAAAAAATCACAAACAGACTTCTGTTTAATATATTTGTACTAATTATTCCAGTCATAAATGTTTTTCAGTAGTGTAGTTTAATTTGCAATGATAATAAAATATTTAAATATACACTTCCGAGTTCGAAACGACTGGTCTTAGATTCTCATAAAGATAACGTAATATTATTACTAAGTAGACTAATTAGAAGCAAGTTATTTGGTCAGAACTTCTTAAAGTTAATGTCTTGAAAATTTACTGATAGACAGATAATTTTTTTTTGATAGATTTATGTTATAATTGTGGATGGCCAAGGAATTAGACAAATAATCAGATATCTAATACATATCTTTACTAATTATGATAAGAAAATTAAAACTCGACCACAAAAATTATCCATGAATAGCAATTACGATGAACAATGTTGTATTTATAAACTTTATGATAATGATATTGAATTATTTATATTTATCAAACATCATCGAAAAAAACAAACGGATTAAAAAGTTCATTCCTTATCATCGTCATCACTATCAACCTTTCATAAAGATCATGACTTAATCATTTAAAACAAAGATTTAGCGATGGTGTGTAATATTTTATATTTATACGCATCTTAGCCAGAGCCGTGTTATTTTATCCAATTAAAAAAGAAACATGTCCCACAGCCTGACAACACTAGTTCGTCGCCTTGTTTCGTCGTTTGACAATATCGTATTTTTACAGCCACACGACATAACTGGTAAGAACAAACTATAAAGGAAAAATATTTTATAATTTTTAACCCCCATGTATAACATACCTCCTGCGCACCTGCTGTTTTGTTTTTTCTTTATTTCCCTATCTTTGACCCAACATGGCAAATGTAATAACGCAACACGTATTATGGTAGGTCTTTAAACTCTACAACCCCTTGCAAAGACTCCACTTGACTCGAGCGTCTGAACTTCAACCGGTTTCGACGAAAGGCGGTTTTCTGTCACAAATATTTTTGTACGAATATATTTTACGTAAATCGAGCATATGATTTGTTTTATTTGTTCAAAATTATAATTTCATTATCGTAATAATTTTTTTATTTTCTTTCTGTCCACTTTTATGACAACACGGAATGAGATGGGGTAATAGATTCTCTTAAGCCGCCACCACTCGGATACACCGCCGGAACAACAATGTTAAAACCAGGAGGTGGGCAGCAGCATCTTCCTGGAAATTCTGAATAAATAAACTGAGGTTGCTAATCCGCCTGCCAAGCGCAGCAACTATGGCAAAATCCACCCAAAGCGAGAGCTAGAAACTGTGGCAATCATCGGGGGAGGCCTTTTTTCAGCAGTGGACTGGATAGGCTGAAATGATGAACTTTTCTGTAGATTGTTATTCTTTCATATAAATTGTAGAACATACTTTACTTAAGACTTTGACATAAGGTCAATCATATCAGCGCATATCGTAGTAGTAGTAATATAACCTGTATTACATTAGTCAGTGACTTCTCCCAGTTTGACTATCTACTAGTATTGACTATTTAAACTAATTTCTCAAGACAAAGTTATAGAATGTACGAGATGTTTCCAATTTTTCCTATTTAGAAAATAAGGTGTCGATTGATACGAGTGTGGTCTCTGCCTACCCCTTTAATGCGTAAATTTGCAATGTTTTTTTTTATTCAATTTAATATATTTGTAACACATATCTATACAACTAAATAAAATTGAAATATCTGTTTGTAGTAACAAAATAACAGCTTTTTACGCAATGCTTATGAAATAATATACGGTACTTATAAGAAAGAAACAATTTTTATAATTTTTGTCTGTCTGTTTGTTCCGGCTAATCTCCGAAACGGCAGGGACGATTTCGACGGGACAGATAGCAAATATTGTGGCGGGTAACTGAGACTACTTAGGAAATAATTAGGGTTCCGCGCAAATAAATTAAAACTCCAAAATCCGATTCAAATAGGGAAGTATATATGTATATGATCGATCGATCGTCGGCTTTTCACGCGGGAGAAACCTCGGGGTACAGCTAGTTATAATATATTCTTTTTAGATTTTTAGATTCCTCGCTTCTTCATACAAACTTTAACCATGCCAAATCTTACACTCGTTCGTGAGCGCAATATGCTTAAAAAGGGATACGAAGTCGTCTGATTAAGATAAGTCATTGTTATTAAGTATTCTGCTAGTCTTCTGATTCTGATAATATTCTCTCTTCACGTATTAATATAGATATTTAGGAAACAGTAGGATAATAATTTCCAAAAATCGAGGCTGCAAATGCTCCGACTGTGACTGCGACAACCGAGCCGATAATAACCACGCCCGTACCCCTGAGACACCAGATCTTAAGTCCTATATGACCTTCTAAAAAAAAAAAGAAAGGTCTCAGTGTCCTTCAGATCGATGCACAGTAATGCTTGCACACTACTGTCGTCGGCTTATTCTATGCGGGTGAAACCGAGAGGCATAACAAGTTTCGAAATAAAAGGCACGCCCGGTCTCTTGAGCCACAACTGCTTACTTACACATTAATTCTACTATTCTTCTTTATACTAGTCTTAGTAAAATCCATAATCCGGTTAGTAATCACTGTGCCAGTTATTACCACCCCAGGGCCAGTTATTCTGCCGTGAAGGAGTAGAGTGCAAACATTACTTCGTTTCGGTTTGAAGGGCACTGAGAGCTAGTGTAATCACTGGGCATATGAGACTTAAGCCACAGGGTGACGGGCGTAGTGTGTCATGGGTAGACGTAGCACATACCATCAGGTAAACGTTTTGGTCGTCCCATCACTTTATCAAATAAAAAAAAAACATTTGTTTAATTAATGCTTTATCCAAAATATGCATTAAAAGTATCGCTTGCGAGTTTGTAACAATATATGCCAATTTCGTCGTTCTTTACATTGCTAGAGGCGGTTTAAAAGCCATGGGTTCGGCGTTAAGTAAATATTTGTCTACAACTCCCCAACGAAAGCGAAGGGTTGCGGTGTACCTAAACTTACCCGTTTCATTTTACCTTCTCATCTGTCATTTTTTTAGAACACAAACACAAGCAAATTTTCAGTCAAAAGTGTCGATAAATATTCATATGAACGGAATGCGCTCGCTTTAAATTTCATAGTACGCGAGTGACCTGGGTTCGATTCCCGGTGCCAGCACCACTAAAATTGTTAATTGCAATTTTAAGTGCTGATTTACCACGTGCTCGGCGGTAAAGGAAAACATCGTGAGGAAACCTGCATGTCTGTGAAATAAAAAATATTTCCAAGACATGTGCAGTCCGCTAACCCGCATTGGAGCAGCGTGGCGGATTCTTCCCAGCTCCAAAACCCTCTCAGAAATGTAAAAGTAGTAGTAAAAGTTGTAGTGTCTCGTGTTTCCTCTCGGAACCTCATCGCAGCTTTCTATCAATGTGGATATTAATCTAACGATATAAATTTCTCACAAAAACCGTGATTGTTATCTGTAACTGTTTATTTAGTAATAAATTTCCATTCCGACATCTTCCGGTTAAAAATAAAAAGGTTTTTTATAGGCAGGACACATCAGAACATATATCATAGTGCCATAATAATAAGAGTATACATCGCCACTAGTCCTTCCCCTTCCCGTTTCTAATGTAATGCACAGTGCAACATAGTTATCCCCCCCCCCGGCCTAGGCCTCACCTAAGAAAGGTGGATTTGCTTTTACCATCACGTTTGGCGGGCGGATTGGTAATCGCAGTACATATATAAATTGTCGCAACGAGCTAAACATTCACCTTATGGTAAGACGACGTCTGCTCATAACAAATGCATAACCCAGAACATTTCTGTGTGACGACACACTGCGCCCGTCACCCTGAGACATCAGGTCTTAAGTCTTAAGTTGAGAGTTAGCGTAATCGCTGGGTATATGAGATACCCAGCGATTACGCTAACTCTCAATGCCCTTCAAACCGAAACACAGTAATGTTTGCACACCACTGCTTCACAGAAGAATAACTGGTCCCGGCCTACCTAACCTAGACAGAATCAAGCATCCTACCACCAGTAAAATAAAGTATTATCGGTCTGGCACTTTTCAAAATTCGGCTATCTGTAGGAGACATGACATTTTCCAGACATTTCCCTGTGTCAACTCTTAAGATACTCGTGTGATGAAATGTGACTCAGCACTAGGCAGACCTGCTATGCGGCATTTTATGTTGCACAATCACTTTGGATTTTGAGCCCAAGAACCACGACTCAGCAGGCAGGTACGCTACCCACTAAGCCACGCAGACGTCATTCAACAAAGCCCACCTAAAAGCTTATTTTGAACGTGTATAGACAATGAATGTCATATACTCGATAATGGCTATTAATATGCTCGTATATTGTGAAAAAATAAAAACATTAAAAGCCTATAACTTTAAAGACCTAGATGGGGCGTAAATTCTGTGTAAAGACTGTCATTACATGTCGAAAATGGAGGTAAATCACCGGCAATCGAGCAATAACGAGGTGGCGTACGAAATGGTCTTATCTCAGCATCTATTACTTTGTCGTGGTGCCGTCGGTGCGCGCCCATCCGAACGTAACCAGTGGGAGAACTAGTCTAACGAACTTTTGTTGCTTTGACTGTTGTAAAAATGACATAAGTCGCTTTTCTAAAAAAAAATATTTAATTATACTAAAGAATTCATGTAAATACAAGTCTCGTCGTCCCCCACATACTTTCCGAATTTGGACAACTTTTTCAATGGAAATAATTAAAGACAGTAAAATTCATTTAACCGGCGACGAGTTTCACTGCCAAATTTCACAAGAGTGTGACATCAATCAACTGTCCGTGAAGTGATACGTGTGTAATATGGGTCATAAAAGTTATTTTCTCATACAAGTCATACAAGTTTTATAGGTATCGGAGATACTACTCCATTTTTTTATAGGTGAAAGAGACGGACAAAACGTTCACCTGATGGTAAGTGCATCGTCTGCCCATAACCAATGCTGTGTCACCCAGAAGATTTCTGTGTCTGCCAAACAGAAATCTTCTGTTTCTACACTACACTAGCTCTCAGTGCCCTTCAGACTGAAACACAGTAAAGTTTGCACACTACTGCAGGGCAGAATAACTGGCCCTGTGGTGGTACATATATAGACGGATTCCTGCAAAGGCCCTATCATATGTTTATCTCTGCTTAGCCTTATGGTTGACTGGAAGAAAATGCCTTAAGGCATTAAGTCCGCCATATGTACAGTTTAAGTGCATAGAAGTTTAAATAAATAAATAAATAAAATAATATATGACATCCTTTCACCAAAATTACTATATATTATTGATTAGGTATCAAAAAAAAATTCAATCGCTCTAAATGTAAAAATAAAAAAGGAAATCGCCTTTTTTATTAAACTAGTTTTTGTTGTTTATGCCACTGCGCCCGCGGACCGCCATTATCGGTTGCGACCCAGGTTGCCAATTACCCATAATGGGAGGCATCAAATATTCATTACGAGGCGATGCTCCGGCCCAAAGTGGTTTTAAGCACGTCATCCGCCGATTGTTTCTAATAAACACCAGCTTCGACTACAATCCGTTATGTGACAACGCTTTTTTTAAAGGTACATACACACCACATATGTAGTTCAAGTATCAATGCTTACAGTCTTTTTTTATTGGGTTGCAAACAAACACACTAAATATTTTTCATGCAGTACAAACTTTTACAGTCTACCATCTGACATTTCGTGCTGAGTACACATATTCTAGATTCACCTACGCCGAGTGTGAGTCGTGGTAAATTCGACTTCTTACACTTAAACAAATAGCGGAATAGTTATCTCTAATACGACATACCTAAATGATCCAGACCGATGGCGAGCAAAAGCGTCTCAACAGCAATGTCTCCGGTGGTACAATCGCCAACCCACCTACATGATCCTCCTAAATTTACTTGAGGTCGTAATTCTACCGTAATTCATATTTTTTTTAACTTTGAACGTTATTGAGGGTTGAGTAATTATTTGTTAGCTTCATTTTAAAATGCAGTATAAACGTAAACAAACAACAGACTATTATGTGACTGACATTATCAGTATAAACGTAAATAATGAAAGTTTTATTTTATTAAATTGAATTTTGGCGATTGCAATTTAATTGCCAATGAAAAGGGTAGCTACCTGCCAGATCGTATCTGACCTCTGATCTGGATCTGGGAAGAACGTCTCCTCCGACTCGTAATAATTTGATGTTGTATAAATAGTTCGCGTGTCACAAAACTTTCATAGCGCGATTATGGAATGTACGAATTATTTTTTGAGCTTCTCATGTGGCGACATTGATGTCGTTACATAACTCCCCCGCTGAGACTGGAAGTCGTAGGTTAGCGTGGAGAACTTGTGACGTCAGGCGATGAGGTGCAATCTGGCGTTGCGGTGAACCTGTGTCCAGGTCTTCAGTGCGTCGAGACGTATGGAGACAAGTGTTGATGCCGCAGGAGTCGGCCTGAGGAGAAGGGGCCGCCGTTGATCCTCAGTGGCTGAGAGACTAGGAAGCACGCGGTGTGCCGACAGTAGTCTGGTGCTGTGAGTGCGATGGCTGCCGATGACGTTGTTGCTGTTCGTTCGGAGAAGCTGGCTGCGTATGTTCATACCGGGGTCACCATTTTGGCGGATGATATTGCCAATGAAAAGGGTTTCGACCTGCCAGATCGGATGGTCTGATCTGGGGAGGACGTCTCCTCCGACTAGTAATATTTAGATGTAGTATGAATAGTTCGCTTGTCAGAAAACTTTCATAGCGCGATTATAGAATGTATGAAATATTTCTTGAGCTTCTCATGTGGCGACATAGATGTCGCAGAATGTATTTGTAACACATATTATTTATAAATTTTAGCTAGCTTTACTGGTGGTAGGATTCCTATGCAGGAATCCGTCTAGGTAGGTACCACCCCAGGGCCACTTATTTTGCCGTGAAGCAGTAGTGTGCAAACATTACTGTGTTTTGGTTTGAATGGCACTGTGAGCTAGCTTAATCACTGGGCATATGAGACTTTAAGAACTTAGGTCTCAGGGTGATGGGCACAGTGTGTTGTCACACAGAAATGTCCTGGGTGACACAGCATTTGTTGTGGACGGACGTTGCACTTACCATCAGGTGAACGTTTTGCTCGTTTCATCACTTCATCGAATACATGCAAGGCAGGAAACAAGAGCCACTTTAAAAACCTATTAAAAAAATGTGTTCCACTTTCTAAAAAATTGTAGACAACACTATTTCATAAAAATTATCAAACCGTGATAATATAGTAACTATTTATTTAACGGTTTTTAATAAATAATGCACATTTTCACTCCGGCATGGTATGACTGGCAGAGAATGCCGATAGGCATTAAGCCCTCCCACAATTAACTTTATTTTAAGGTATGCAATAAAGTTTTTAAATAAATAAATGAGTCT
The DNA here is from genome assembly GCA_019845155.1 of Luehdorfia chinensis. Classification (NCBI taxonomy): domain Eukaryota; kingdom Metazoa; phylum Arthropoda; class Insecta; order Lepidoptera; family Papilionidae; genus Luehdorfia; species Luehdorfia chinensis. The sequence continues at coordinate 3,425,850 of JAHVAK010000241.1, read as the reverse complement.
ATGTTAATACTAATAATAATAATATAATTAGCAGTGTATTTATGATGAGTGATCAATTTATGTACTTCTCCAACACAATGCTGAGCTTTAATAATCGTAACAGAATAAAAAGCAGTCAAGTGAGCTTTATAAAATAAAGCTTGCTACCGACTCGTCTCGTCGAAACCCGATGGTAACTAGGGTCTTTCTTTTTACGCGCGACTAGCGGCTGCTGACCGCTCCTTGGATACCACGAAGCCGAATACCGCGGCGTTGCCGCCTAGTAACAAATACTATTGTCAAACATCTTTTTTTTTTCCACGAGTATAAATATCACGGAGTTCTTTGTCCGCGTGCTGCCTTAACCTATAGGCTCCAGCGATTATGAAACGTAATTAATACACTTAGTGTAATGATTTGGGATTTCTACAAAACGATAATCTATCTACCTAGACGGATATATGCAAGGATTCTGCCGTGAAACAGTAGTGTGCAAACATTACTGTTTCGTTTTGAAGGGCACTAAGAGCTAGTGTAATCACTTCATGATCATATGAGACATAAGAACTGATGTCTCAGGGTGACGGGTGCAGTGTGGTGTCACACGGAAATGTTCTGAGTAATACAGCATTTGTGCATGGGCAGACGTTGCATTTGCCATCATGTGAACGTTCCGCTCGTTTCGTAACTTTATTCAATAAAAAAAAAATTGAAAAATCTTTTACTGATGTACAAAAAACAGACAGATTAAATAAAGTCATGTTTTTGTGTCTAAGTTACGCACGCTTCAGTGATCAGCTGACCGGGAAGCAACAGCGCATAGTGCAGCTGCAGTTCATACTGTTATTTGCTATTGCCAGCGGCTTTTCTGGACCAACACGACTGAGGGACCTTCAAAAAAACCTATTGCTTTCTCAAAAGCCGGCAATGCACTGGCGATTCGTCTGATATTGCGGATGATCATGGCGATCGCTAACCATCAGATGAGCCGTTTGCTCGTTTGCCCCCTCTTCTATAAAAACTAGAGAGTGAAACCGGAGATCTTATTTTTTTATTGAATAAAGGGACGGGACGAGCAAATCGTTCACTTGTTGGTAAGCGCAACGTCTGCCCATAACAAATGCTGTGTCACCAAGAAAATTTCTTCACTCCTCAACCTGAGACATGAGTTCTTAAGTTTCATATGCCCAGCGATAACACTACCTCACAGTGCCGTTCAAACCTAAACACAGTAATGTTTGCACATTACTTCTTCACGGTAGAATAACTGGACCTGCGGTGGTAACTACCTCGACGGATTCCTGCCTGGGAATCCTACCACCAGTATCCCAGTATCGAACTTGCACCGACTAAAGCCCCATGGTGTTCCGCCTTCACCTCATGTTAGCAAGGCCATGGGAGCGCTTACGCACACATCCGGGGCCCCACCGACGCCGGCCGATAAAAAAAAATTTTTACTACTTTACTCTAAATTGTGAATTCTGCGCAACCACATAGACAAACTTCAGAGGCGCATTTATGATTAAACAAAAACGTACACCAGTAATGACAGCACCGACCAATATGCACGGCCTTAAACAGAGCGATCGCCAACCGCCTGCCAAACGTAGTGATTATAGCAAACGTTTCATAAAAGTAAAGACCAATGTTACGATGATAATGATTATTTTCTAAAAGAAAATATAATTCAAGACGCTTCCGCCTATCACTTGTGACACACTGATGGCTAATCGCCACCGGAATCGGAGGCGGCATGGGTGAAAACGGGCACCTTGTTTCTCACCGGCCGAAATTGAATGACTCTTCATTTACATAACCATTAAGGAGTCACCATTTGTTTACTCTGTTTGCAGAGTATCGGGGAAAAAAGAAAATAAGAGTTTAGTTTTAACGAGCATGCCTTTCAACACCTTCTTAATATCAATTTGTAGACGCGTAGGTCATGTATTCCTTAATAATCATATTTTAGCCCAAAATAGCTCAGTGCAATAACCCATTCTTTCAATTCATGACAAAAATAAAATATAGCATCAGATTGACATCGATGAATTAAATGGTGGCGGCTTAAGAGAATCTACCACCACATCTCATCACGTGCGTGTCGTAAAAGTCGACACAGGGAAAATGAAAACCAGGACATGGGCAGCAGCATCTTCCTGGAACATATGAATAAATAGACTGCGGTTGCCAACCAGCCTGCCAAGCGTGGCAACTATGACAAAAACAAGCCAAAGTTAAAGATACAAAATTTTGTGGCAATCTTTGGGAGAGACCTATGTTCAGCAGTGGATTAGTAATAGGCTTAAAGGATGATGATTATGGCGACTAAAGAAAGCCAAACGCAAGAGAGTACAAATTCTTGTATCCGACTAAGTAGCCTAGTTACCTTGTCCGGCGAATACGGTAAAGTACCGAGTAAGCGACCCCGGCCTCCCGACCTGCTGCTATATCCTCCTGCTCCTTCCGAGATAGTAGTATCCTACACCTCATAGTTCCTTTCCCGACTTCTGCATTCCCTGACCCAAGCCTATTACCTGCCTAATCCTTTACCCTTCCTCTTCGCCAAGCCAGTGCTCCCTACTGCTCTGTCTCTGCTAATCTGCTCTGGGACCTAGGCTAGCTATGCCTAAGCATACTGTTTGGGTGGTTAACATCCTTCCTAGCTACTCGTAGGAACGCAATGGGGAGCAAGAAATTTAGCTATAAAAATGGCGTCGACGTGATTCCCCACCCGTCTCGTCTCGTTCCCGGTGGGTCGAAAAGTGGGCTACGGATATGGACTCTGCCTAAACCAATGCGAAAAAGCGTGAATGTATAAAATACACATCACCAAATGTTAAACGATTGGATGTAAATATACTCGTAAATGGGGAAGAGTTGAGCCTTGTGGATACCACTGCCTTTCTTGGAATAACTCCAGACGCGAAACTTCCATGGGCCCCCTATATATCTAAACGCAAGGAGACTTAGCTCTGCAGCTTATGCTGTGAAAAGCTGACGTAGAGATGATTTTTGTTTAGCAAAAGAGGGACATAAGATATATTTATTGGCTAGAGTGCCTCCTAGAAATAAATTTAAAGAAATTGAAAAAAGAAAAACATTGGCCTCTCAATATGTATATAAAAACGTTATGGATCTACATAACTATGTTATTTAAGTAATATAAGGTATGCAAACAATAAACAACACGAAATAATAATAATTTTTGTGTTTACATAGTTGTGCAATTGACAATGACAGCTCTCTAAATGCGTTGATAGAGTTAAACGTCGAAATTGAGCGTTCTGAATTTCAATCGCGTTTAGCTTCAACAGCGTTCATTGGACGTTTATGAAATTCAAATTGTAGCATTGAACTCAGTTAAACGCTTAAACTTCGTTTAGCTGGAACTGATCGCGTTTATTTTTAACGGTCTATACATTTTCGGTGATGTAATTGATATTAGCCTTCTCGGCTTTTACAGCTTCATCGGATACTGTGCTCGCGAGCCGGGGGCCCGCGTGCCAGGTTTGGTTTGACCCAAACATAAGTAAATATCAAACATTAATATATATTTTTTTAACAGTGAAATCCGCCCTAAGACTTCTGATTATCTCATGCAACGATTACTCAACAAACAATTTTAACAAAACGAAAAAGTAAAAACTAATGTTTCAGCCTATAAATGTCCCACTGCTGAACACAGGCCTCCTCTTATTTCTGAGAGGGTTTTTGGAGCTAGGAAGAATCCGCCACGCTGCTCCAATGCGGGTTGGCGGACTTCACATGTCCTCGAAATATTTCTATACCTCGGACATGCAGGTTTCCTCACGATATTTTCCTTCACCTCTAAGCACGTGGTAAATCAGCACTTAAAATTGTAGAACAATTTAAGAGGTGCAGGCACCGGGGATTGAACCCAGGTTACTCGCTTACTATGAATTTAAAGGCGAGTACCATCATACACATTATTACTAATATTCTATAATAAGAAATTTATTAATTTCTCTAATGATGATCTTATATTTACGCGAATAGTATAAATTTAATTTCAAACTAAATTTTATGGAAATTATTAAATATTTATTTCTCTCTTAACATACACCTCACATAGACAACCCATAGACAATTCCGTTCTTTTTTTAAAAGCAAGTCAAAGTTCAACTAATCTAAATGTAGATCTTCATAAATACGAGATCTTTTTTAAGATGTTTCAATGAGACGTCAAAGCCGCCCGATTAATCAAACGAAAGCGTGTATTAATGATCGACAGCAACTCAGCGCTTCTATCCCGTCCTCGTCGAAGTATTCCATCAATTTTTTTTCATAGACATGTGTATATGGTATAAACAATGATATGAGCTAAAGACATGTTATACTTATGAAAATAACTTATTTTTTTAATGAAATTAAATGAAGAAACGAGCGAGTACTGATGGTAGGATTCCTATGCAGGAATCCGTCTAGTTAGGTACCACCCCGTCGTTCGTCGTCGTTTCAGCCTACTCGTATCACAAGTCCACTGCCGAACATAGGCCACCCCCATAGACGGCCACAAAAGTATGTAGCTCTCATTTTGGGGGGATATTGCCGTAGTTGCCACGCTTGGCAGGAGAGTTGGCAACCGCAATTTATTAATTCAGATTTTCCAGGAAGACGCTGCTGCATTTACAGACTGTTACTTTACTTTGCTTTTATAAAAGCTGACAGATACTTTCCTAAATCTCAGAGTTTATTCCATTTCGCAGAAATAAGTACGAGTATCAATGACATTTCAATTATATTGTGTCTCAAGTTTTCTTTTATGTTTAATATACATCTGCAAAAACCAAAATAAAAAATACTTATGAAGTTCCTTAAACAACTGCGAAAAGTAGGCTCGTTGACAATTTTAAATTACAACCAAACATTGTCATTGAATATAATTGATGTGAAGTAATCGAATTCTAACTACAACAAAAAAAAACTTTAAGAAACCATTAACAGTTCTAATGTATGTTTTGTACTAAGGGCAATCTGACATGAACGGTTTATTAGGCATTTGAGAGGCGTTTAAATAAACGACGATACGATACGCCAATTACGTGTGTATAATTAAATACAAAATTTTTTTAAATATCTAATCGACAGTGTTGTGAAGTGAGCGAACTACTCATTGCCTACTGGCAACAGGGCAAAACATTTGGAAAAATTTCTTTGAACTTCTAGTCTTTTAATTACAATAAGTGGCATTAAATGACATGATCTAATTTACTTGCCTACAATTATTTAATTACAGAGCCCACGTTAAATAAAATATAAAATGTTACTCCCATCTCTAACTTCTAAATCAATACTCAACTAAACTCAACATAAACAATATGCATAAAAATATGTTCTCGGAATAACCATATCGATAAAACGGCCGGTCACAGATAAAAGGGTTAATTTTTGGGCGTCGCGTGGTGCTATAACAGCTAATTCGAAAACCTATATATAGCTGCCCGCTACTAACAGTATAACTGCTCTTGATTATGTACGCGCATTGCATTGTAGTAAGTTGGGTACTTTATACTATATACTTAACATAATAGTAAAGGTCAGATTATAAATAGCTCAAAATTAAACGCGATAAAATCCGGTAAAATTAGTTTTGGTTAAACAGTTTTAAAATTCTGGACAATGAACAGCCGCTAGTACTATTCTGTCCTTAAATATACACAGTGATCTGTTTTTGCTGCGTATTCGAGATGCCAACGCCTTCTCGGGTTTTGGCGCGAACTCGTGACGCTTGTTGTCTATGTTTTTTGTAATATTATTTGACAATGGGCGATGAATAAAAACACGCAACTCTACCCATCAATGATAGCCATTAATGGCATCGCGACATAATAAAAAAAATTCGAATAAAAACTGTAATGTAGATCGGATCAAAATTAGTGTACGTGAGAGGAATGTTTTAGTTTGTCATTGTATGTTGCTATGTATTTTGAGGTGGTATTGATTTTTTTGCTAAAGTTTACTTTACATTTTATGTTTATTTTTTGTAGATTAACTTTGAATGTAGAGAAATTTATTTATTAAATAGTCTTCATCACTATCATTTCAGCCTATCACTAGTCCACTGCTGAACAAAGGCCTCCCCATAGATTGCCACAAAATTTTGAGCTCTTATTTTGGGATTTTGCCATAGTTGCTACGCTTGGCAGGCGGGTTGGCAACCGCAGTTAATTTTTGCAGAAGTTCCAGAAAGATGCTGCTGCCCATCCTCATTTTTGGGATGGTTTTGGAGAAGAGTCTACTGCGTAGGATTATGCATTTTAATATATATAAATCCCAATGAACAAGTTAAAATGTGAAAATATAAAGTTTGAGAAGTATTCGTTGCGGTGTTGTTTATGGTTTAGACACGTAGAAAGGATGGATGAAAGAAGATTGACGATACAGATTTACGAGGCAAATGTGAATGGGCAAAACGGTCGGCTTTAGCGAATGTATCATGATCAGTTTTAGGAAAGGTAACGTCAAAAGTACTCGCAACCGACGAACGTATGAAAACGCTAATGAAAGTAGAAGAAGCTAAAGATGCGTGTCAGGATCGTAGCAAGTGGAAATATGTTGTATCTACCGCACCTTCACCCCAATGGGGACGAGGCGCAACTCTAAGTATGTACACGTAAACAAGTTAGTTTTAAGTAAATCCTTATTACTCACGTCTGTAATCGTTAACCAATATGATGTTATAAATCAAACAAAAAAAAGTAATCGTTTATTTCATCGACATGTGATAAAAAAGTCATTCGCCGATATATCGTGACAGCGATCCAATCAGGCCTTCCTAACTTCGAATAAGAACATACGTCGGCTCAATCACGCAATTTTTTTTAGATTGGCATATGGTATTATTGTAGGTGGCCTGTTATATATATATTGATCGCTCGCGTGACTGTACTTCGCATAGATAAAAACGCAATCGGAGATGATGGAACGGCCGACAGATTAATTATTCTATTTTAATATATACGTGAAGCATTAATAGTTATTGGTGTGAAATTACACTGGCGATAAGATAATTTTCGCACGATCTACGCCGACGGGTGTGTAATCTTAAAAAGTACATATTTTTAAAGTAATGTTGTTTGATATTAAATATATCACAAGGTATCACTATCACACATCCAGTAACCAGTCCCGTGTTCAAATCACAAGGAGGTCAGCTTAGGGTTTATAATCACTCAAAAATATTGGCCACATAATAAGAACAGAATTAGACAGTAGATTTCAACCAAAAAAACCAAACAACTTTTTTTTTAATTATTAACATTAATTGTCGGATCTTAAGTTTCATATGCCCAGTGATCACGCTAGGTCTCAGTGCCCTTCAAACCGAAACACAGTAATGTTTGCACACTACTGCTACACGGCAGAATAACTGGCCCTGGGGTGGTACCTACCTAGACAGGTTCCTGCATGGGAATCCTACCACCAGTCTAATTGAAATGCTACATATTTGTAACAAGTTGTAAAATGTGCCAATTTTGCCGAATGGGGAACTTTTCGTAGCGTTCAAATTTCTTAATTATATAACACGTTAATAATTGTGTACAGATAATAATTTTGCTTTTCTAGCAAGCATAAAAAATTAATTACTAACGAATTAAGAACAGAATGTTGGAAATATTATCTTTATTATTACTAATGTATTTCCTTTTTGTTATATAATTAGAGAAGTTAGTTGTGTAATTACAGAATGATTTCTTACATTTTCGCAAATACATCACGTTCAATAAAACTAAATTTACGGATTTTTGTTTTTAATAAAACGCAATAAAATTCGTGAATTTAGCTTTAATTTATTCTATTTCTTGTGTTAATAAAATTCCAGTTTTGACAGTAGAAGCCGACTTGTTTTAACTTTTACTTTTTTTTAATTTGGAACATTATTCGCGATTATATGTAAAGCGATACGCGTTCGTACGTTGGAGGCGCGTCTGGGTCGACAATTGGTTTCGTCGTCGGCACCGGAGTCAAGGGCGGTCACCGAGCAGCTGGTTCCTACTGAATTTTAATACCTTGCTGAATCCGAAACGACTGTTAGAATGGCTTCACACCACGCGATTTTATCGGGCCTAAATATCGTAGTCGACACGCACATTTTCGTTTTTATATTTTTTAAGTGTTTACACTTCGGAGTCCTTTTTTAGCGCTATGTATAAATTAGTAAGTTTAAGCGTATAAGCGTATATATTATGTTTAGTTATTTAAAAGATGTTATGTTATATTTAGCCGCCCTCTTTGTCCTTAACACTGCAGAGAAATGCATAGCTAACCTAGGATCTTATCACATAAGCGTTACATCCAGCGCGAGTAGGTTAAGACGAGTGAGCGCCTCTGTGGTTGCGCGTATATTTGAGGCACTATAATATCTCCTGCGCAGTTAATAGCTGATTCGGAAGTTTTTTTTTATTGGATAAAGTGATGAAACGAGAAAACGTTCGCCTGATGGTAAGTGTAACGTCTGCCCGTAACAATTGCTGTGTCACCCAGAAAATTTCTGTGTGATACCACACTGTATCTTAAGTCTCATATGCCCAGTGATTACGCTAGGTCATTGTGCCCTTCAAACCGAAACACAGTAATATTTGCACACTACTGCTTCACGGCAGAATAACTGGCCCTAGGGTGGTACCTACCTAGACCTCGGTCCCTGTGACTAATGACTATATTATAAAATATGAGGCATTTTAAATGATTATATATCTTTCATAGATTACAATTTTTAAAGAATATATATATTTTTAAAATTTATAAATATTTTTTTTAAATAGTACGTATTATAGAGCCCTAACACATTGTCGTTAGATTGGATGGTGTGAAGGCGCCGTTGGACAAGACTAGTTTACGCCCGCTCTCGAGGTCATTCGGACGGTAACTATGATACGTCTCTGAAAAAAATGTTTATCTAAAAAAATTAAAAGGCGGAAGAGGCGTACCCGACCATTTGGGTGACTGGACAATGTTGTGACAACAATTTGAAATAGATCAATCAAGGTTTTGTACTTTGCTGGTGTGGTCATATTTGTTACTTAATTTCAAGCAGCAAATGCATGATATATAGCCGGAAACCTCGAAATGGAGCGAAAAAATAAATGTTCCAATTAGTGACTAATATTTCAGCTGAAATTAATGAAAGCACCTGTTATTTATTTAAACGGTCGCTTATTAAGCAATTTTCTTCCGAAACTTGACATTATACTGCAAACGTAACTCATTTTCTTCACGTCATTTATTTCTTGTTCATTCTAACCGTATTTTTTAACAAAATAATAAAAATATAATGGCAGTAGTGAGCTTATTTCATTGGTCAATTTAGTTATTTTTTAAAGTTAATCAATGATTATTTGTCATCACCGCAGGTCACGCCGAGTTTTGGACTCTTTCACAGATCGCAACAAAGCCCGGTCATGAGTATTCTTTACCCATCGCTTTCCTGTAAATTAATGGCACTGCCTTTGCGTGACGTGGTTACTACTCGAGAACCCACTTTCCCTATGGTTATCGGTACCACGAGCTAATATATGGCTATGAGCTATGGCCTCAAATATATCCTGTCTTCCTTTAATTCTTGTTCCTAACCTCTCCAGCTAGTGAAGATAGCCTATCAGTTTTGATCAATATACCCGATTGCGAGCTAAGAGGAATTTTTTTTGGGTTCATCTCATCGCTAATTTCCGTGAATTAAAATAAAATTACGAACACGCAAAATCTTTAAAGTAAACTTTTTTAATGGCAAAGTTCTAATGGCTATAAGTCCACTGTTGCAACCTAACACAATACTTTAAAGACGTAATGATATGCAAAAAGCTTGAAACCCATGAGCAAGTCCAGTGGAAAAGTTTTATTAACTACATTTAAGATAAGTCGTGTTTTATTCCGACTTATCTTAAATTCTTTTGTTAATTGAGTCGTCATTTATGGCACATTAAAACAGCAGCAGAATATTTTATTATTTTATATCTACCACTGCAGGGCTGAGGCCTCCTTCTGTCATTTGAGAGTCATCACTTCAGCCTTTTAGTCCACTGCTGAACATGGCCTATGTTCAGCAGTGGACTAAAAGATTCCCCATAGATTGCTACATAAGTTTGTAGCTCTCATTTTGGGGGGATTTTGCCATAGTTGCCACGCTTGGCAGGCGGGTTGGCAACCGCAGTTTATTTATTTAGATGTTCCAGGAAGATGCTGCTACCCATCTTCTGGTTTTAATTTTGCCTCTGTCGACTTTTACGACACCCACGGGATGTGATGGGGTGGTTAATTCGAGAGTAAAGAAGCGAAATCCGTTAGGTTTCTCTCTATGGTTAGCAGACATCACGCATGATGTAATGACATGTATGTCGTCACATGAGCTCGACAAATGTCTCACACGTCCGAAATCGCGCTATTGAAGTTTCAGATATGCAAACTATATTGTAGATTGCTTCGGGTTGATTTCCGCAACTCCACGTCTATGCGCGTATTTTGCGTTATGCAAACTATAAATACAACATCAAAAGATTACTCGTTTTAGGAGACGTCCTCCCCAGATCAGACCATCCGATCTGGGAGTAGCTACCTCTTGGCACAACATCTGCTAAAATATATTCTCGCACGGGCGATTACGTGGTAAATCAAAATTGTAATAAAAATGTTCGTTTTATAAATTTCACTGGAATGGGCGAAAAGCCAGCTATCAATGAAATGAAAACAAAAACCCAAGACCTATTAATTTATTCGTTCGAGCAACCCTAACTAAATACCGAGATATCTTAACTTCTGCAGTAATGGGGCATCACGAAACGCAGTCTAGGATCATTAAGTTCAGTCGCGCATACTGGCGCGTCGTCTACATACTCTATTTTCGCAACTGACAGGTCTAATTCAGAGCATAATGTTAGTTTTAAAATAAACATCGCTGGGCCATTAATAAATTCATACATTACACTGCAAAATGAATACAAAAGTAATAATGTGAATTGCCAACGCCAGTTATTCTGCCGACAATAAGTGGTGAGCAAACACGACTGTCCATCTAAAACAGGGGGTCTATTGTGTAACTCTGATTTGTTTACGTGATCGGTTTGATTTGATCCCATTAACCAATGAATGAGCTTCATATGCCAAAATAAAGCTCATTCATTGGTTAATGGAATCAAATGAAACCGATCACAGAGTTACACAGTAGACCCCCAGATTGGACATATGAGACGTTGACGTACAGAGAACCTTTTATTGCAGTCCTGGGTGACACCGCGATTGTTATGGACAGGCGCGGCATTTATCATCAAGTGAACGATCTGCTGGTCTTGTCACTTCCTTTTAATATAACTGCTGGTGGTAGAATTTGCATATGAATTCTACCACCAGCAGTTACATTAAAAGGATATCCGTCTAGGTAGGCACCACCGCTGTGCCGGTTATTCTATCATCAATCAATGCAATGGAAACACAGCAAGTTTCGTTCTGAATGGCTATGGAATGGAATTTACTTAAAATGAATGTGTAATAGTATTATTTAATTAAATTTAATCAGAGTAGCTAACAGTGCCCTTCAAAAAACTGAAAAATGTTAACAAAAGTACGCTAAAATACAATGAGACAAACTGGTCAGCGACTAAGCTTAGGTGGTTACAAAATCATCTATTATTCTGTCGCAGCCGAAGTTACACATTTATTCAGGTTTAAACAGGTTTGGTTTGACCCAAACATAAATAAATAAATAAAAACTCCTACAAAAACCTCGAAGTTCGGACTGTGTCGCGTTCGCTGCGTGCTTTCGCGATTTCGAAAATATTAAATATTTTAAGTCGTCTAATGACCGTCCGAGGGAGGCTGCGCGCGTCCATTCGGACTGTCGACTTGTCGGTAACTCTGGGCGGTGAGAACCGCCCTGGAACACGGGTGAATCGTGTGTACGCGGTGTGATTATTGACTATTGCGCGCCGCTCTCTACGGCGGTGCTATAGGCTATATTACATCACGCTAAGACCCGTTTAAATTAAACGGCAGGTGAAACAGCGGGGCACCACTGTTAAATAAATAAAAGAAAATTGTGTCTAAAATAAAAAGTATTACAATTATAAAAATGTGTCGCCGGAGTCAAAATTGTCCAGGAAGATATTAATTAGCTAAATGGTAATTTGCTAATCGGTTACCTAAATAAACACCTAGGACAACATTAATACTGAAATAGGACAGACACGTTTCACGACGTCTGTTACCCATTCAAAAACGGCCATGAACAAGTTTTACATAAAACAGTTAATGGAGTTTTCATTCATAAGAATAATAAAATACGATTGCCGCTTCTGGTAATTAACATAAACTAAAAATTCTTAGTATCTAAGCACGTAAAGCATGCTCTACACTTACCGTCGACATTCGGTCATTCGTCATTTGTTTTATAAGCGTAGCGCTTCCCGCTACCGTGTTTCGCATGGTGACGAAAACCGGAGAATTATTCACTGGTGGTAGGATTCTTATACAGGAATCCGTCTAGGTATGTCACACTGCAGGGCCCAATATTCATCCGTGAAGCAGTAGTATGCATTGCTGTGTTTCGGTCTCAATGCCCGAGAGCTGTTGTAATTGTATAGTAATGTCTCTGGGTGACAAGCGCAGAGTGGAGCCACAGAAATATTTCAGGTGACATAGCATTTGTTACCTGATTGTAAGTGCAACGTCTGCCAATAAGAAGCGCTGTTTCACCCAGAACTTTTTTATGGGGAACCATGCTGCAACCGTCCCCTTATGACATTCTTGAATCTCCCTAAGCCTAGTGTAATCGCCTAGTGATTACACTAGCCCTCAGTGTCCTTGGACCACAAAACTACTTCACGGCAGAATCACTGGCCCTACGGTGTTACCTACCTAGACAGATTCCTGCATAGGAATCCTACCACCTAAATCCCATTGGTGACGAGTTGACAATTTGTTATTTTTTTTACTTCACTCAAGTGACGGAACGAGCAAAACGTTCACCTGATGGTACGTGTAACGTCTGCCCATAACAAATGCTGTGTCACCCACAAAACTACTGTGTGACACCACACTGCGTCCGTCACCCTGAGACATCAGTTCTTAAGTCTCATATGCCCAGTGATTACGCTAGCTCTCAGTGCCCTTCAAACCAAAACACAGTAATGTTTGCATAGTACTGCTTCACGGCGGAATAACTGGCCCTGGGGTGGTACCTACCTAGACGGAATCCTGCATAGGAATCCTACCACCAGATAACTTTCTCGAAAAATGCCAAACTGAAAATACATAGCCAGGAGGCGGGCAGCAGAACCTAAGGTGCAAGGTATTTGCCATTTCGCCTGCCAAGAGAGTAACCTATGTCAAACACGACTATTAACTTCATAGGCAGACCGTCCTTTGACCATTCCCAATAACTAACTCTGTACTTATGCCATTTTACGGCACTACATTGCAAAATAACACAATCTTGTTTAAATGACAACTTTTGAAAGTAACTAAAGTTACAAATCATCTATATAGAAAATCTATTTATCTTGAACAACTCAAAACTGTTAAACGAAAGGTACAGCTTTAAATAAATAATGCTTTCGTGTTACTAATATATATGCTATATGGAATGTTTATATATACTATATGTAAACATTCCATTACTGACATTTCTTCAATCAAAACAGTCTAAAGACTACCGGTGTGACGACCACTGACGCGTTGTCACTCCCACAACTTTCTTTAAATTGGCAGAATTATTTTAATAGCTGCTGTTAAACAAAGTAGAATACGAACGACTGTCGTGTCGGAAAACTAGTGGATACGCTCCCTTATTTAAATTTCAACATTAATGTACTCGGCGTTTGATTGAATTAAAGTTATTGGCAAAAAATTCCACGCACCCTCAAGGCCAGACGCTGTTTGAACTTTGAAGGCGCTCGTTACGTTTCGAATTTATTTCGTTTATTGTAATTTATAAACCGTGACACAGGAAATTTGGTCTCTGATAAAAAAACAGTCGGCGAAGTTTACACTGCATGCTCGCAAATGCCGATCCCGCGGGAAATTTTACACAAGTTACTTTGTGCCGTGTGGTGGCGGCTTAAGAGACTCTACCACGCCATCTCCTCTCGAAGCTGTCGTAAAAGTTGACAGTGGGAAAATGACAGCTTTATACAGAAACAGCTAAATAAATAAACTGCGGTAACCAACCCGCCTGCAAAGACGGCAGGAAGTGAGTGAGTGATAGTGAGTCTAATTCTTGATATATAGATCATTTTAGGCTTCTTGAAATGTAACGCTGCCCACCATCAGATAGGTTTAGTAATCGAACTTTGGATCCTTAAAAAATAACGATTTACATTTCCAACTTTTTTTAATAGGACATGGGGACGAGACCAGCAGTTCACCTGATGAAGCAACGTCTGCCTATAATTTATCATTATAGGCAGACGCCAATAAATTAATCATACGATGTCTAGTTAATATAATACACTTGTAAATTTGAAGACAGTAACTGAATAATAAACTTAATAATTTTTACTGGTGGTAGGATTCCTATGCCGGAATTCGTCTAGGTAGTTGCCAGCGCAGTGAAAGTTATTCTGCCGTCAAGTAGTAGTGTGCAAACAATACTGTGTTTCGGTTTGACGGGCACTGAGAGCTAGCGTAATCACTGGGCATATGAGACTTAAGAACTGATGTGTCAGGGGGACGGGCGCGGTTAGTAGTTAGCAAGTCTACACAGAAATGCTCTGAGTGACACAGCATTTGTTATGGGCAGGCGTTGCACTTACCATCAGGTGAATGTTTTGTTCGTTTCATCACTTTTTTCAATAAAAAAGGAGATGGGCAGCAGCGTCTTCCTGTAACATCTGAAAAAAAGAAACTGCGGTTGCCAACGCGCCTGTCAAGAGTGTGAACTATGGCAAAATCACCCCAAAATTAGAGCAACGAAGTTGGAGATGGAGAAGGCATTTGTTTAGCAGTGGACTAGTGATAGGCTGAGATGATGATGATGACATATTTGTTTGCATCGTATACTCGCATATGAGGACATCCTGGCTGATTTTCGATTACGGCAACAACTTCCGAATACTGTCTCAAGCTATCAACTGCGCAGGAGTTATTACAGTGCCAAAAGTGTTACCACGCCCGAATTAACGCTCATGCGATAAGATCGGAGATAAGATAGTGTCAGACACGTGGACAATAACAATACAATCAGACCCGAAAAACAATAATTCATGTATTGCACAAGTTAATGTTAGCTTTAGCCGGGATTCGAAGCCAGAACTAAGTAGGCAGGTACGCTAAACGATGATCTTCCGCGGTTTCTTAGATAATTCTTACATACTAAGATTGATTCCGACCTGCTGATGATTACGATCTGCATATAAATAGGCTGCTTTAAGAAAAAAACAATCCCCGGTGCGTTGAACCCGTCGTATAAAGTCCATCGAATTTATAAATGACTGGCTGAGCACCGCGGTTTCACCCGCGTAAAATCAGCATACCACATGATTGCGCCGTACGGCATGGTACCTTTTGACCTGAGCACAGTTCGAATCTTCTCGGTAACGTTCCATTTTCAGCTTAAAATTGCAGCATAAAATTTTGTAGCATATAATCTTCCTTAATAAACACACTAATAATTTTACTTGTGGTAGGATTCCTATGCAGGAATCCGTCTAGGTAGGTGCCGTGAAGCAGTAGTGTGCACACATTACTGTGTTTCGGTGTGAAAGGCGCCATGAGACGTGCAAAATATGTGTAATAACTTCCCACAATATCCCTCAACATAATGAGGGATGTTGTGGGAAGTTGGGGAAGGGTGCCCTAAAACCATGTCGTGAGGTTTTAGGGTACCCTTCCCCATATTCATAAAATATAAATAACATATCACGCTGTATCAAGGTTGTGGCCCCTAGGTATTTATGTCTACGGGTAAGCTAACAATCAATCAAGTTTGTTAGAATTACCGTAATTTATCAATTACTTACACAAACTATTCCGGTTCTTGTCGGTTTTTATGTCAGTCTTCCTCTAATAAGTCCATAAATTTCACCATTTCACTATTTACAGCTCCAGTCCTAATCAACTTTTCCAATAATGTTACTATCTTGTGGAAAAATCGCGTTCAATATTTTTTATAGAGCGCCATTTTACCTCTTCTCACAAGGTATCGTCTCTCTCCCGCTTTTCGATTTTATTTATATTGTATAAGTGCTCGTCTGTCTAAATATAGAGAAGCAGGTCAAGTTCTTACGTCTACCGCACAGATCGCAGGAAACAAGTAAACAAGGTAGGTACCTACCGCAAGTACCGCACAGAGCTAGTCACGATCTGTCGTCCCCAGACGCCTATTATAGCACCAAGATTCTGGTGCCACGGATCTGATAAAGATCTAGCATTATTTATTATATTATCATGTATAATACAGTACTTTACGTGTGCTGGCGGCTCGTTAAAAGAATACTACCACTCCATCTCATCCAATGGATCTTTTAAAAGGCGAGTAAGGAATTAAACTGCACTGTGCACCCAACAGCGCATGGTGGCGATGGGCTCACCACCTATCACACCAAGTGCATTATATTGTTTTGGTGAAACGTGGATTGTGGCAGTCATCTGTTTTTGCAGTGAGTGCCCAGTCTCTGACTACCCCGAATGGGATACAGTCGTGATCTTATGTATGTATTTATGTATGTTTACAGTTTTGAGTTTTGATGTTAAATATTGACACTTTAATATGTAACGAGTGCTCGTGAAAGTGTAGTGATTGGAAAATTCAATTCAAGCCTCTCGATTTTCGTAATGTCTCCACCAGTCCAGCAAATCTACAGTAAAACGACTATTGCTCGGCGACATACTTGCTCAGTGCCATGTAGTTGACATATTTGCTGATCAAATAGGTTTATTTATAGGAAATGCTTATATATATTTTGATGCAATATTTTGACTGACACTCTTTGTTACATTTTATTTTATCTGTCAATAACCTTTAGTTTTTTTCTGTTTTTCTTTTTCATTTTAAATTTTTGTGACATTATATTATTTGACAAATCTATTCAAATGTAATATTTTAACGTAGTGGTGTTTTGGAGCTTCCTCTGTCAGCTACTATTGTAAATGTTTTAAATAAATAAATAAATAAAAGTCAACTATCATTTTACTGGCGATCGAAACGTAGATTTTATAAAAATTCAATTATTACACGTCATTGACAAAACTGACTCGATTTGGTAGCTAATTGCCAGCATGAAAAAATGAACAAGAAAGCACTACTAAAATTATAACAATCACAAAAAATGTCATGAGCAAACCTAAAATAGAAATAAGTATTGCATCTTGCCTTGAAAACTACGAATCATATGTATTAGGACATGTAATTTAATAACTAAACATGTAACTTTGCAGTGCATCTGTCTCATGCAATTTGAATCGAGTACAAGGCTTTACAATATTATACCTCAGAAAAATTAGGGCTGCGGTTGCCAACCGTACATTACAATAATGTAATACTTTATTTTAATAATATTAGTATTTCCGCTATAAATGTTTTCTTTCTTTCTATTTTTTTTACAGACATATACCACATAATGTTAATAAAAGGTTAGCCCATCTTATCCCGTGGGTGTCGTAAAAGTCGACAGAGGGAAAATAAAAATCAGGAAATGGGCAGCAGCATCTTCCTGGTACATCTGAATAATTAAACTGCGGTTGCCAACTCGCCTGCCTGTGGCAGCTATAGCAAAATCCCCCAATATTAGAGCAACCAACTTTTGTGGCAGTCTCTGAGAGAGGTATATGTTCAGCAGTGGAATAGTGATAGGCTGAAATGATGATGATAGTGTTGATGAAGCTACTTTATGTCTAAAGACACTAGTACACTCTTCCTGCAGTAAACTACCTTACCATGTTTAACCCAGATTAGTGTCTCAAAAATTAAAGTGCTCAGAACATTTCTGTGTGACACCACACTCCGCTTGTCACACTGACACATCAGTTCTTTTCTTAAGTCCTATTTATGCCCCATAATTCCTTCTGTAAAACAGACCGAAATCAGTAATCCTTACACACTACTGCTTGATGGCAGAACAACTGGCACTGCGATGATACCTACATAGACGGATTCGTGCATAGGAATTCTACCAACAGTATTTGCTTGAATCCTCGCAGTATTTTGTACCGAAATACGTTATAAAAATTAAAATATACGAAGTACCTTATTTCGGATATGAAAATATGTTCTGTATGGAAATCGAAACGGACAGATTATCTATATATTTATGAACGGTATGGATGTCACTGTCAAGCGATCTACAATTTTGTTTTTAAATTAAGGTTATAAATTTGGTGTGCTGACGGCTCGTTAAAAGAATACTACCACTCCATCTCATCCAATGTATCTCGTAAAAGGCGAGTAAGGAATTAAACTGCACTGTGCACCCAACAGCGCATGGTGGCGATGGGCTCACCACCTATCACACCAAGTGCATTATATTGTTTTGGTGAAACGTGGATTGTGGCAGTTATCTGTTTTTGCAGTGAGTGCCCAGTCTCTGACTACCCCTATGGGATACAGTCGTGATCTAATGTATGTATGTATGTATGTAAATTTATTACTACTTAATTTTTAATACAGTTTTAATTACATTAGGTGTCACGAAAAAAGTTTTCAACCCTAGCTCGGGGACAATGCAATAGAATCGAGGACGCGTAGGAAAACCCATTACGTCATTTGCTAAACTATTATTTATCATTGAGTGCATCGTGCATGCATGGGGTTTTGTGCAATTTAAAGTTCTGGGTGGTACAACCTTAAAACAATTTGCAAACGCTCATGAAAGTAGAAGAAACGAAATGTGTGTCAGGATCGTAGCAAATAGAAAGAAGTGGTCCCTGCCTATCCCATTGAGAAAGAGGCGTGTCCTTACGTACGTATGAATGATGTGACCGCTCGGCATAAATCGGCAAAACGAACAATAGTGCACGCGATCTCAAAATCGATTTGACTGGCTCAGATAATCACTGCGTTTCATTAATGTTCGACATTATGACCGACACTGCGACATGATAATGTGGTCATCCAAAGATCATAGTGTATATTTACCGGCATCCTGTCCACAGATTGTTACACGCACGCAATTCCAACTCAGGGGGAGTTACGAAACTTTGATCCATGAGATATAAAAAATATAGATCACACCTGAAACTTGTGTTGTAGACAGATTCCTAAATTAATCGCCTTATATTAAGTTATAGTATACTTATTTTAAGAGCGGTAGTAGCTCAAGGGGCGGGCGTTCGCTTTAAATTTCATAGTGACTCGATATGTGCTGATTTACCACGTGCTCAGCGATTAAGGAAAACATTGTGGGAAACCTGTTTTATATCATTATGTTAAGCATTGTATTTAACATACATATAATCACGCCTTTTTCCCATTTAAGGGGTAGGCAGAGGCTAAACATGTAGCCCACTTTTCGCCCCTGCGGGAAACGAGACGTGACGGATGGCGAACCAAGTCGCCGCCATTTTGGTATGAGTCAAAAAATCTTAACCTCTGCTGCGTTCCCAGTATAGTGACAGCATTGTTATGGTGTTGATTAAACAGAGAATGAATAAACAGAGGTAGCCTATTACGACACCTTAGTAGGAAATAGGTAGATGCTATTCGGCCCTGCCGGACCTATAGGTTAATTTAGATTCCATAATAAATTAACTGTTTTAAAAATTTGTTAACATAACATTTCTGTAGATTGTTATCCTTTCATATAAATTGTAGAACATATATATATAATTTCGGTGATGTAATTGCTGTTAACCTTTTTTGGCTTTTACAGCTTCATCGGATACTGTGCTCACGGGCCAGGGGCCCGCGTGCCAGGTTTGGTTTGACCCAAACACAAATAAATAAATAAACTCCTACAAAAACCTCGAAATTCGGACTGTGTCGCGTTCGCTGCGTGCTTGCGCGATTTAGAATATCTCAATATGATTTTAAGTCGTCTAATGACCGTCCGAGGGAGGCCGCGGGCGTCCATTCGGACTGTCGACTTGTGTGTCGGTAACTCTGGGCGGTGAGAACCGCCCTGGAACACGGGTGTATCTTGTGTACGCGGTGTGATTATCGACTGCTACGCGCCGCTCTCTACGGCGGTCGCGCGTCGTGGTGCGTGTTATATTAAAGCTATTAACTGTGTGTACAGTGTAGCCTGGATCGTGACTGACCGTATCGTGGTCAGGAAGAGTAGAACATAGTTTATAAGGTCAACTATATTAGCGCATATCGTCGTCACGTGTAATTATTGCAACACTGAATTTAAGTTTGTATCATTATGTTTCTGAACGGTGTTTACTATGTTGCCAGTTCAAAAAATAAATAAAAAAGTTTTATTTGTGTGAATTAACATATCTTTGAAAATGTATAAAACTTTTCATATGCTACACTTGACACAGTTGGCGACGCGACTTCGCTGCGGCTTAATGAAGAACGACAGTCTTAGTTAAGTCGTACTTAGCATTAAAGTAACGCGGAAACTTGCTTAAGTGCTTTTATTTTAATAGAAATTTTTGAAGTCAACTATGTGAAGGCTTTCCCAAGTTGCGTGGAGAACGTGCTAATGGCTAAATTTAATAAGTTTGTAATTATAAAACTCAGCCGAGCGAAACGTTCACCTGGTAAGTGCAGTGCAACGTCTGCCCATAACAGATGCTGTGTTTCTCAGAATATTTCTGTGTAGCACCACACAGCACCCGTCGACCCGAGACATAAGTTCTTAAGCTCTCATATGCCCAGTGTTTACACTAGCTCATAGTGCCCTTCAGACCGAAACACACTAATGTTTGCACACTACTGCTTCATGGCAGAATAACTAAACATGCTATGGAATTCAGATTTACGACTGGATAGCTCCGTTGTAAGAGTAAGAGTGCTCTCCTACACAGTCCTGAGTTGAAATACTAGAGGACAATGTTGTATGTTTGTTTTATTTTACTAATTATTGGATCCCAAGCCGGTGGTAGAATTATTAATACAGATTTTGTCACGTTTATTTTCCTATTTATAAAAATTGTAAAATAAGATGTTTTACAATTTGTGAATTTGAATGTTTTTTAATGTGTAGTATTCGTGTAAATATAAGAAATCATGATATACATTGTTACGAGTAATATCTCAATATCTGTAACCAATAATTTTCCTTTAATGGTATATACACGTCTAAATATAAATCTAAGTCTAAATCTTGCGACAGGGAATTCTTTTACAAAAGGAAAGAAAGCGAGTGTGAGGAGGAAGGCTAGGAATATTGAAATCCAGGACATATTGAAAGTTTCCATAGGCAATGCTATGGAAACTTTCAATATGTCCTGGATTGACGGTATTTTCTGAGCAATGCTGCTTAATAAGATCGAAACAGCTCCTAATAGTAACATATTCAAGAAATTAATTAGAGAACATTACCTAAATGATCATTAACGTTATTCGGCTTATCTCATTTTCGGTTTTTATTATTTTATATAAATATAAATTTTATGAGTCCTATTCCAATTTTTATTTTTTTTTATTATTTGGTTAGCACCTGCCTCCTACTTTTCACCATAACAAGGGTTGACTGGTAGAGAATGCCACTAGGCATTAAGTCCGCCCGTTATATCCCTTACCTTAATGTGTCAGCAATAAAGTATAAATAAATAAATAATACTGGTTGAAGCTCTTGAGTCGACTCAACCAAGAACCCATTTCTTCTGGGATACTGGTGTAAAATAGAAGCGTGGTGCAACTTGGTGACAATCAAACGTTGTACATCCAATAACGGTTAAAAAACAAATATTTTGACAAAGAAACAGACATTATATATTATTATTAATATAAGCAAAAAGCATTTGAAAGTATTCCTTACTTGCAATAATGGTCTCTACTTCGACATACATTATCTTAACACAACAAAATACAATAAACGAAACTTTACTTCTAAGGAAACAATTTTATTAATCAAATGATAAAAAATTAAATATCTCTTCTATGATTCCAGGCGATCCATGACGAGCGCCTTAACGCACGTGTGGACTCGATGCTGAGGGAAGGGCTGATTGAAGAGCTCTTAAACTTTCACGATAGGCACAACAAGCAGAGGATTAGAGATGACAAGTAAGTACAAAGTTTTCACATTTGAAACATGTGTTTATTTAAGTGTGTGTGTCCCCCTAATTGAACCTTATTTAACTTTGATGTTCTTGTGTCCTAGCCTCCTAGCAGTCAGAGTGCCTCACTTCTGCGTCGCGATTCCTGGTGTGCCCACACGTTTGTGCGAAAATTCAAATAGTTAATTTTAATGTCTGATAATGTTGTGATTGTCCCGTAACTAACACTGCATCGTAGCCTACTTCCGATCTCATTGCGTAACCGTTACATCGGACACGGGTACGTTAGGACGAGTGAGTACCTCTGTGTTTACGAGTGCACTTGTTGCACTATGATTATTTTTTCTGAGCAGCTGATAGCTTCCGAAGTTATTTGAAAGTTGTCGCAATGGGACAGAGGAAAGACAGTAATACTTTACACTGTATCCATGGTCTACTAAGACCAATAGACTGGCTGTTCTACACCAGTGCTTGAGACTGTGCAGCTTTGTCTCAAACAACAAAGCGTCACCTCCAAGTCTCTTGGTGACGCTGGGCGGGTTATATCGGACGCCTTCGCAGCATGTTTGTAGGGCCACCGGAATGCTTACGCACGCATCCGCGAACCCACCGGCGCCAGTCGCCGTCGGCTGCTCCTCCGCGGGAGAGATAATTCCTAAGCATTGCAAGGCGCCCCGGAACACGGGACGCACTTTCCTTCTAACCCACTAGACCTACTCTGTGTGCGTAAACCAGACCTCCCCCCTCCCGAGGTCGCTACGCGGAAGCCACGGGGCCAGAAAAAGGAAGCGCAGCCAAATCCTAGCGGTGGATTTTATTATTAGCTCCGCCGCCAACCATATTTCGGCTGTGGAGTGTGGATAGGGAGAGTGACATAACGGCATACTCTTCTCCCTACGAAGCTCTACCACTGCCGCATTGACGTTCCGGCCCCGCCAAAGTCGCGGAGGATAGACAGAGTGGTGCATCGCAATACCACAACTCCTCTTCCTCCGGACTCCACTTCAGCTGTGATACACAGAGTTAGTAGTGCCACATCGCCCCTTCTTCCCCCAGCAGTCTACCTAGTTGCATCCCGAATGTGCTTGATCAGCCCACTCGGAGCAACCAACCCGGGCCAGCCCGATGCCACAAGCCGACCGGGCTTTGCTTAGCTTTTTGTCGGGTGATATTGCCAAGGAAAAGGGTAGCTACCCGCCAGATCGGGTGGTCTGATCTGTGGAGGGATCTTTAGATGTTGCATATATAGTTCGCAGTTAACAAATGAGATATTTATTGGGCTTCCCATGTGGCGACATAGATGTCGCTACAGCTTCACCGTCTGTAACCAAGCCACCGTGGCTACTAAGCTCCCCCGCCACGACAAAGCGAGAACCCATTAAGAGAGGCCATATGCCTGACCGTTTCCAAACCGCCTGCCAAGTGTGGCGAATACAACAAATCCTCCCAAATTGGGAGCACCTATGTCCAGCAATGGACTCTTACAGGCTGTTAAAGAAGAATTAAAGAAGACTACACTACAGGACTATAAACTATACACGACAATATCGCATGCCGTAAAGCAGTCGTGTGCAAACATTACTGTGTTTCGGTTTGAAGGGCACTGTGAGCTAGCGTAATCACTGGGCATATGAAACTTAAGAACTGATGTCTCAGGCTAACGGGCGCAGTGTTTTGTCACACAGAAATGTTCTGGGTGACATAGCATTTGTTATGGTTAGACGTTGCACGCTAAAGACGTTAAGGAGCTGTTCCCAGGTACGACATACTGATGCACCTTGGAAATATATGATTGTAAGGCGTGAAGAAACAACGTTCGGATAATATAATTTCAACACGATTCTCTCAAAAAGCCGTGGTAACTCAGGGGCCTGGTGCTCGCCTTTAATTTCATAGTACGCGAGTAACCTGGGTTCGATCCCCGATGCCAGCACCTCTGAATTTGTTCTACAATTTTAAGTGCTGATTTACCACGTGCTTAGCGGTGAAGGAAAACATCGTGAGGAAACCTGCATCCTCGAGGAATAGAAATATTTCGAGGACATGTGAAGTCCGCCAACCCGCATTGGAGAAGCGTGGCGGACTTTTCCCAGCTCCAAAACCCTCTTTGAATTGAGGGGAGGCCTGTGCTCAGCAGTGGGACATTTATAGGCTGTTACTATACTTTACTTTTTACTTTCTCTCAAAAATCTCTCGTCCAAAAATGTGTAGCCGCATCAAATCTGTCGCGTTTGGAAAACCGCAATTAATTAACAGCTATTACAGACAATCAGTGGCGCTTTTTAAATGCCAGACAGCGGGAACAGACACCTCTTAATTTAAACGAAACAAAGGGCACTCGGCCGCGCAAATTAGCCGTGAAATTAAACTGTTTTAATGCTATGCTCTGACGTCCTTCGGCA
Organism: Luehdorfia chinensis; assembly: GCA_019845155.1. Taxonomy (NCBI): domain Eukaryota; kingdom Metazoa; phylum Arthropoda; class Insecta; order Lepidoptera; family Papilionidae; genus Luehdorfia; species Luehdorfia chinensis. Next base: position 3,401,353 of record JAHVAK010000241.1, on the reverse strand, counting down.
TTGATTAAAAAATATAAGAGTTGCACAAAAAGAGTTGCTATTGCCTACTTTTCACTTTTGCTTTCATTTTTTTAATTCGCTAGATTGTTTTTGATTAATGGATATAATATATAAATAAATGTTAGGTTTCATAGTTTTATGAATTTGAAATTTACAATCATAATAGCATCATTTTTATTCACATATAAATATTTTACATTTCTGCAACATTACACAGATCATTATAGAATTCATGCCCCGTATACCATTATCACCTCTTAGATAAAGGGAAATATTAAAAAAACAAAAGCAATGACTGACAAAGAAGCAAGATGGCGGGCGGGCAACGTCCGCGCCAGTGGCATCTGCCGCGCTGCGGTTCTCTATGGTTTCATGTTACATGCGCTGCGTCTATTTTTTATGTGACAATTAATTGCTTTTGGTACTTATAGAGTATTAATACGTAATTTGTTTATGCATGAATTCAACAGGTGTAATGTTTATAATTCCTCAACTGTCACAAATACAATTTATGTTCTAAATAAACGTCAAAATAAAGAATATTCCTTCGGTTTAGGTATATATTTAAAGCACTTAAGTAAACTTATGTCCTTTTTTTGCAAAATAATTTTACAATAAATTCAAAACTTCCTTTTGTATAATTCCAATCTGTTATAGTACAGGGGAATACCATATTTTTCTATCAATGCCTACTTCACGGTACGTAGTGCAACCTACTGGCTAACAAACGAGGCTCTGACGGTCGACTGTAATCATCCGAAAATATCCAAATCCCAGACTAGCGAAGGGCGCAGCATAACCGTGGGTACTGTGCTAACAACTCAAAACTATTTGCTGGCATTTAAAATCATGATAAATAAATGCTATTCAAAAACATGAAATGGAGCATTTTGTTTTGGTATGATTACAAGAGCTCAAACCAGAAGCTTCAAGTTGTACCAGATAGCACATTCTTGCGTTCGAAACATGGGTATTACGTTTATGGATTAAAGCTATCGTCTATAGCATGCATTTTTTATGACGTAAGGTGTTGTACACTAAAGTTTTTTTTTTAGTTTAATGTTAGTATGTGAGCTGTGAACACTAAGCATGCCGTGTTTACCTATTAATACATGTTCACTTAGTTTTTATTCAGTGTATAAAATTTAATATATGTATAGGTGTAACATTTGTTGGTAATCCAAATAAATTAATAAATGACGGATGGTCACTGTTAGCCCGTGGGCTTTTACAGCTTCGCCTGATTGATAGGTGGCCGAGCGTTAAGGCCGCTCAGCCTTTATTTATAGATAACAAGCGAAAGAGCTCCCGGGAGGGAATCACAGCTTGGTCCGTTACTTAATCGGGGGGATATTCGGTGCGAAGTAAATATATTATACTATATAAACCCTTATACTATATAAGGTGTTTGGTAAATAGTATAACAACCGTGAACGTACACGTGCAACTTATACATATAAATGTTTTTGTGATATATCAAACACTGCGAAAAAATTTTGCTTATTTTGTTCGAGTATGTAATTAATTTTTTATGAAACACCTGATTTGTATGTCTCTCTAGAAAAATTTACTTGTATAGATGAGTGCTTTTTGTGAGCACTTTGTATATATCTTAAAGTTACAATATAAGCGTAACAGCAAATTCTATTATTATACTCGTAGTTTACTTATACCATAGACAATTTATCTAATAAATTGTCACCAATAGATAATCTCGATATTTATAGATTTAATGAAGTACAAATCAAACCAATACATGAATGCCGAAAAATAGCAATTACTGATGTAAAAGTTCGATTAGATTTTTATGTAGAAGAAAGTAAGGAGACGAGCAAAACGTTCACCTGATGGTAAGTACAACGTCTGCCCATAACAAATACTGTGTCATAGAGAACATATCTTTGTGGCACCACACTGCGCCCATCCCCCAGAACTTGAGACCGAAACAGTAATGTTTCCACACTGTTTCGGCACTGGATTCTTGCATAGGGATCCTACTACCAGTAAAATAGTAATAACTGATATAAAAAGTTAGTTTAAAAACATTAGATTTCACTATATAATTAAACTGATTTTTTTTCATATAATATGTATAAGACTGTATAACATGTAATGCACTAATTACGAGAGGAAATAAAAGAAAAACGTCGAGGAATGCTCAGAAGAAAAGTCCTGTTTCATCAAGATAACGCCCGTGTTCACACGTCAGTACAGTCAATGGCTGGAATTCACAACTGTGGCTTTGAACTGTTACCGCATCCGCCGTATTCACGTGATCTGGCACCATCTTACTTCTTTCTGTTCCCTAACCTAAAAAAGCACTAGGGAGGTCAAAGATTTTCGACAAACGACGAGGTCAAAGCAGCTGTAGACGCATATTTTGACTCTAAGGAAGAATCATTTTTTTTTAACGGTCTAAATGCTTGGAAGGGGAGGTGGCAAAAGTGTATTGAACTTGATGGTGATTATGTAGTTAGTATGTGTTTATTTTCTTGGTTAGGCCGAGTACTTTTCAATCCACCCTCGTATCATCTATGTAACCCCATATTTCTGAATTAAAAAAAAAAGATTCCACTTGAATCACTCCTTCATCGTGTCGAGTAAATTGCACATGCACAAACCAAACCCGGAACAATCTGGTGGCCATATTATTATTTTTCCCGTGCGGGAATCCATTGCGCGAGCCATAGCGTAGAATCCAATAGTTTCGCCCTCTATCTAACGCGGTTTCAAATACAAAGAAGAATACATTTTTACCCAATTAAACCTTTAATTACGACGTGCCCGTGGCTAGTGGATGGTACCAGACCTAATTTAAGTCAGAGCCAACATTTTTACAAGAACTCTATTCGTTGGGTTTTTTACTTCGGGAGTGTTGTGCATGTGAAAATATGTAAATTAATTAATCATAGCTGCCGAGAAACAATAGTGTGGAATAACATTGTGGTTCGGTTTGAAGGGCTTTGTATCTACAGAAATTACCAGGAAATAGAGATTTAAAAACGTATATTTCATATAGAAAATCACCTTTAGAGATAAACAACTACGCTCTACTCTAGATAACACATCGCTTGTATAAAAATTTATTTACCAAACGTTCCAATGCCGCTTCTAGTATTTGTATCGAAAGCCGTAAGTCTTCCCGCGCTGCGATCCTTTCCTAAGCCACTTCATTAAAGCTCCCTGTGAGTTTGTTTACGCGCATTTTTATGTCAACAGTTGACGTTTTACTGACATATTTTTATAAACATTTGGTTTTTAATTAAAATAATAGGTATCAATGTATTGGGGAATTTTAATTATACGCTCATCGAAACATCGTCAACAACGACCCGCTCTCCTACTAATAATAAAAAATAATTTAAACAGCTAATAGCGATCGAAATGTTATGTCGGACTGCGTTGTAGATAAATTTATTTTTTTCATCCATCTCAGTTTTACTCGTGGAGCTTATGATACACGGTTGAGTTGAGTATGATTTATATGGAACTTAACGTTCGCCTACTGTCTTGAACTCATAGAAAGAAGGGTATCACAACAGCAACTCTCACTGACATTCTTCTTTTTTTTATTTAATAAAGTACAAAACGAGCAAAAGGTTCACCTAATGCTAAGTGCAACGTCTGCTCAAAACAAATGCCCATATATTGTAGTTTCGAAGATATCGTGATCAGTGGTAAATCGCTCATATACATCTATACGAATATAATAAAGATAATAATATTATTAACAAAGACTTTACTGGTGGTAAGATTTCTATGCAGGAATCCGTCTAGGTAGGTAGCACCCCAGTGCCAGTTATTCCTGCGGTTTTATTCCTTTCGGTTTAAAGGGCACTGAAAGCTGGCGTAAGCTATGAGACTTAAGAACTTATGTCTCAGGGTGACGGGCGCAGTGTGGTGTCACACAGAAATGTTCTGGGTGACGCAGCATTTGTTGTGGGCAGATGTTGCACTTACCATCAGATGAACGTTTCGCCCGTCTCGTCACTTTATAAAATATAAAAAATTTATGGGGAACAATGATCCCCGCAATATTAAAACAAATGAAGCTGTAAACGCCAAAGCGGCTAACAACGAAAATTTTTATGAATACAGTAATCTACACAAATAAATAAAATTGAAGTGTCTGTTTGTAATGACAAATAAACAATTTTTATAATTTTTGTCTATCTGTCTGTTTGTTCCGGCTTATCTCCGAAACGGCTGCACCGATTTTGATGGGACTTTCACTAACAGATAGCTGATATTTTTGGGGGGTAACCTATGGGCTACTTTAATTTTATAAAAATAATTAGGGTTATAAAATTAAAGCCCCAAAATCCGATTCAAAAAGGGAATTCTATATATACATAATTGATCGGGGTCGGCTTTTTTACGCGGGTGAAACCGCGGGGCACAGCTAGTGGGACATATAATGAGTAATGTTAAAGCAACGGCAACGCTGCAGCAAACGCTTTCACTAATCAATGAACGCGAGTACCGCGTTCGTATCTCGCCTGTACGACTAACGTTTCGGTACTGTTACAAAGTGGCCAAACCTTTTTTCCAACCTTTGTTACAAAAAAAACAGACTCCACGAGGAGGAATGGCATTTACCGAGTCATCGCTGTCTAGTTTGGAGATAGAAGCGCGCAAAAAATCCAGGTTGACGACTTCAGACCGGGGTTTTTTGCGTTCTGTCCATTCACAAATGTCTAAGGCCGTCCGCGTTGTAATAATCGCGGCGAAATATTTTAAACAAGCAGTCCTTGCTCCTCTATTAGCGCATATTTTAATATAATCATCTTCTAGAAAAGAATATCTGACGGTTTATATCTATAATCTGAGCAGTTTTCATGTTGATACTAATGTGAAAATAAATAAACATGGCAACGGCAACTCTAAAATTCCGAAGACATGTGAAGAAATGGAAAAATGTTTTTTTTTATTGCATAAAGTGATGAAACGAGCAAAACGTTCACCTGATGGTAAGTGCACTGTCTGCCCACAACAAATGCTGTGTCACCCTGAAAATTTCTGTGTGACACTACACTGTGCCCATCACCCTGAGACATAGGTTATTAAGTCTCATTTGCCCAGTGATTACGCTAACTCACAGTGCCCTTCAAACCGAAACGCAGTAATGTTTGCACACTACTGCTTCACGGTAGAATAAATGGCCCCGGGGTGGTACCTACCTAGACGGACTCCTGCGTAGGAATCCTACCACCAGTACCATTAAAAAATTACTCCCACAGGACAGGCTTCGCCTAGTGTAGGGGTCTGTTTGCCACTGTGAGCTAGTGTGATCACTGGGCATATGAGATTTAATAACTGATGTCTCAGAGTGGTGGGTGCAGTCTAGTGTCATACAGAAATGTTCTAGGTGACACAGCATTTGCTATGGGCAGACATTGCACTTACCATGAACCTTTTACTCGTTTCACCACTTTATCTAATAAAAAAAAATTGCTCATGCAAGGAAAACGTGTCCAAGTACAAGGTCTATAGGTCATACCACATCGTAGAAACCAATTACTTATCCGAGCCGCAGGTTTAAGGTATATCCGTTCGAATAGACAGACCAGAATAAATGTCTATTTTATTATACTTCTTGCGCGTTTTACTTGTGGTAGGATTCCTACGCAGGAGTCCGTCTAGGTAGGTACCACCCCAGGGTCAGTTATTCTGCCGTGAAGCAGTAGTGTGCAATCATTACTGTGTTTCGGTTTGAAGGGCACTGTGAGCTAGTGTAATCACTGGGCAATTTTCTGGGTGACACAGCGTTTGTTATGGGCAGACGTTGCACTTACCATCAGGTGAACGTTTTGCTCGTTTCATCACATCATACAATAAAAAAAAAAGTTGCAGCTAGAATTTATCAACACAATAAACATATTGTGGGGGGTTTATATTTTTTACATATCTATTTAAACTCCATAAGAAAAGATAAAAGTGGCATCCACTCCAGTCTTATTTTTCCATTACGTTAAACTAGCTGAAACCCATGACCACGTCCGCGTGGATTAACTTCCGGAATAATAAGTGCACGCTGTAAATTTCGTTCCTCAAACGTCATTTCCATCACCGCACTTTACTAATGAGGTTCCTCTGACGGAGAAGAAACAGACAAAAGAAACTCCGTAGGTATCTTCTTTTTTGTAAATCCTTTGTTATATCAGTCAAAAATACTCGAATATTATAATTAAAATTACATAGAATAGTGGTGTCAAGGAAAACCGAACCGTGCTATACGTTCCAATCTTAGACAAGATTATTTCAATTAATATATAAATAAATTGTAAGCTCGAGCAGACCAGTCTCCGCCAACAGCACCTGTTCACAAGTATGACGCATGTGGCAGCCATCGCCCTCCTCAACCTTTTCAAAGGGTAGTGGACGACCCGTCAAACGACGCCGCCGCAAGCAGACATTAAAGCGAGCATGACATACTCGAATAGATAAGTAATACGATTAACGACCAATCGATTGTAAGTGATCACAGCGGCCTGATGTTTCTGGACCTCCTTTGATTGTCAAGAGATTGCGTAATTGATGGTCGCGTTTGCCCTGGGTTTCGAATCCCAGCCGAAGCAAACATTTGTGTAAAACCGCAAATTGTTGGTGTTCGGGTCTGGTTGTTATGTATGTGAAATGTATTTCTCTTAAATTCACTCACGATACTGGAGAAATCCTAGTGTGAGTCGTCGTTATCGAACCCGCGACCTAGCCACTTCGCCAACCGAGCCAATTAAAAAATCATTTTGTTGTGATGGACAGTGCAAGAGAGAAAGAAGAAAGTCTTACGAAGTGCAACCAGTACAGTACATTGACAGCCAAGCAACTGACGGCGATTTTTGAGGCTTTTACATGAACATAAAAGTTGTATTTAATAATTATTTAATCAAAAAGCCGATTTGAACGCAGCAGCATAGACTTTCTCATAGATCCCATCAGAACATCAGATCAGATCAGATCATCAGAACTTGACCAAAATTATATGGAACTAACCTTACGATATCCCCTTTCTAATAAAGAAACTTTAATGTTTCTCATCCAGTCTTAAACATAGAAGTCATGCCTGAACATACATAAAAAAATGCTGGAATTAGGTGTCCTATAAATCGTATGGTGTCAACACATAATTAATTGTTTAACGAAGTTGACATATTTGCCCTCGACCATTGTACTTTCAAAAAAAAGATTATATTCTGTCTCAATGAAGCGATAATTAATTGAAATAGATGTATAAGTACTTTGTGTTCGATTGTGTTATCACATACACAACAACCACAGGCATATATACTTACACACACAGCCTCGCGCGCACACACCCTAAGACACACACACCCACACACACACACCCCAACACACACACCCACACACACACACCCCAACACACACACACGCGCGCGCACACACACACACACACACACATAACGCGCGTGCGCGTGATATTTTTTTTGTTTTTGTAATTTTTGTATTCTTTAATATGGGGAGTTGTATTATGTTTTTTTTTATTATAATTATTATAGAACTAGGAATGTGGTGTTTTGTACATAGGGACCTACATGTGCTCCACTATACAAGTAAATTGTTTTTGTAAACTGTGACCATCACTGTTGGGTTCACAATAATGCATTTCTTTGTATATATTTTTTTTCTAACAAATTGTATTGTGTGTCCTGTTTGTTGGTTCAAGTTAATAAATAAAAAAAAATAAAAAAAAAAATTGATCCAGACGAATTGAGAACTCCTCCGTTTATAAAGTCGGTTAAAGATGAAATGTGTGACGTAATATAAAGTAATTTTTACTAATAAGGTCTCCATAACCAAATCTAGTTTGCTGCAGTTTCCTTACTTCAAGTACAAGTAAAAATCTCATAAATATTTTGCCTCATTATTACAATAATACTGTACCTACTGTTCCGTTCACACCTAGTTTGATACACAGGGGCCTCAAGACTGCGTAGTAAATTAGAAGGTCAACGACCGATGCAAAAGCATTACGCAAGCGTCGAATTACTTCAAACATATTGTAATATGACCAGACAATAAATCGTAGCAATCCGCGAAATACGCAAATGTGACCCGTAGCACTTGCTCATAGAGAATATAATGCATTAATGAATTGCTTACTCGCTTGCATAGCGTAAGCGAAGCGCAGACGCGGTTTCCAAAAAAATATTTCGCAGTTTTTTTTTTATAACAAATGGTAAATGCAACGTCTGCCCATAATAAATGCTTTGTCAACCAGAACATTTCCGTGTGTGCACCACACTGTGCCCATCACCATGAGACATAATGATTACGCTAGCTTACAGTGCCCTTCAAACCGAAACACAGTAATGTTTGCACACTACTGCTCCACGGCAGAGTAACTGGCCCTGGGGTGGTAACTACCAACACGGACTCCTGCATAGGAATCCTACCACCAGTAAGTTTTATGACTGATTGTCACTGTTAGCCCGAAGGTATTCACAGCTTCGCCGGATTGATAGGTGGTAGAGCGCTGAGGGAGCTTAGCCGAAACCTTTATTTATGGATGACTGGCGCAAGGGCCGCCGAAAGCTTGGACCGTCGTCCTGTTCGCAAGAGTAACTGACTCGAGGGTGCCCAAGGGGACCGGCCTTGGCTCGGTCAGTTACTTCAATCTGGAGGGTAGATGATGATGAGTTCATGTTGATTGATATTGTCCACGGCAATATATTGTTGTCTTTAAGTTATAATTTTTGGTTTAAGTTTAAACGACACTAGCAATGCTATTAACACTACTAATGTTCCTGTTAACCACTCCAACTAAGCTTAAAAGCTTGTGCTAGGAGATAGTTCACGACATTAGTCAAATGGCGGGCTCAATCCTGCGATGTCATGTTTCGCAGTCCGCTTTAATAATACTTGTATATGTGCATATTACTAGTTTACTAGTTTTAAGTTTCCCGCGTCTATCATGTCTGATCTGTGTCCAACACTGCATCCAAACCTTACACATATCTTGATTGGAGAAAATTCGGAAATCAACAATTAGCGTTTGTTATGGTAGTGCCTCAACCAGATGTTGCCGTGTGGTGGCGGCATAAGAGAGAGGGAGAATAAAAACCAGGAGCAACCCTAGAGGCTATCAGTCCTTAAGTCCCATATGGCCAGTTATAACACTAGCTCTCAGTGCCCATTAAATCGAAACACAGTAATGTTTGCTAACTACTGCTTCACGACGGAATAACTTGCTCTGCGGTGGTACTTACCTATACGGATTCCTGCATAGGAATCCTACCGCCAGTATGCTGTAACCAATGCTTGGCATCAGATAAACTGCCAGTAATATACCCAGGCGGATTCAAATATATTGATTTCCACAATCTACAAACTTTATTGACTTACGACAACAGCTGAGCAACTGTCACTAAAAAGCTATTACTAGCTCAGGGACTCGACGGTTACCACAAATATCGTAGAACGCGGGTAACCTGAGTTCGTACCCGGTACCGCCACCATATTTTTCTGCAATTTTAAGTGCTAATTACCACATGATGGGCAGTGAAGGAAAGCATCGTGAAACCTGCATGTCAATAAAAGTATTTCGAGGACGTGCGAAGTCCGCCAACCCGCTGGAGCAGCAAATCGCAATCACTGCTTAAAATCCGTGCCCAGTAGAGCGCTACAGTACTTCATGCCGGCCCAACGCTTGCAACTTTATGAGGCGCAGGTTCGGCCGCACTTGGAGTACTGTTCTCATCTCTGGGCGGGGGCGCCCCAGTACCTACTTCCATTTGACAACATTCAACGAAAAGCGGCTTGTGTCGTCGACGACCATGTTCTATCTGATCGGCTTGATCCACTGGCTTTGCGAAGAGATGTTGCATCTCTTTGCATTTTTATAGGATCTACCTGGGGAGTGTTCCGAGGAATTGTTCGGATTAATTCCAGCCGCTGATTTTCACCATCGCACATTGCGGCACAGAGCAAAATTCTATCGTCACCACCTTTATGGTTGGCATTCCAGCACATTGAGCTTTTTCGCGGAATTTTCTGCCACGCATAAGCACTATATGGAATGTGCTGCCGCCAGCGGTTTTTCCAGACCGATACGACTTAGGGACCTTCAAGAAAAGAGCCTGTTCCTTTCTCAAAGGCCGGCAACGCATCTGCTATTCCTCTGGTATTGTAGATGATCATGGGCGCCGGTGAACACTTAGCATCACAGCTCAGCAGTTGAACATTTATGGGCTGTTATTTTACTATTATTAATAAAATGTAGGCAAAAACTGGTTGGCCGTGCAAGTTGGTTCTCTATGTGAGTCAGTGCAGTGTTTTGTTATGTCACATTAAATTGAATTCGTTGAAGGCGTTGAGTATTTTATTGTTAATGCAGCGCGTCGCGCTCGGCAGCGTCCAACCGCAGTCATGATTGTATGACAGTGATTTTATCGAGGCACCGTGGGAAGTAACCCATTTCGGCTGTTTTAAAAAAACAAACCAAACAACTTAGGGTTGTTAGACGATCGGCGTTGTTGGACGTACTTACATTTTCAATAAGAAGTTGTATATAGTCTGTGGTCGTGAATGAAGATTTAAATAATATTAAATTAATAGGTCTTTTGGCGCCAACTCAAAGAGTGGACGTAGTGCTTTTTTATTTTATAATATCTGTGTATATTTTGAGTTTTGATGTTATATTGACAGCATATTATGCAGGATGTGCTCGTGAAAATGTATAGTGATTTAAAAATTCAATTCAATACCATAATTCTACTTTTCGTTTTGTCTCCTCCAGTCTAGCAAATCTTCAGTCAAAGTCAATTATAATTTTACTGTCGATCGAAAGTTTGAAGTTTAGCTACTAAAATAAAAATAATATATTTATACATGAATACAAGTAACAAACTTGACACTGGAAAATAGCTTACGTGTTGTGTACTGTTTCCATAAATAAATGTGTTTATTATAAATAAGAAAATAAATTCGTGGGTGAGTTTATGGTAAAAAGGGACTCTATGGAATTAATTTAAAAAAAAAATCTCATCTACTTATAAATTTATTCCAGGCCACCAGACTACACCAAAGGCGTGTTCCAAACGCTAGGACTTAAGGAGTTCCACGAGTACCTGATGCTGCCAGAAGAGAAGAGAAACAGCGACGAGGGCAAGAAGTTACTCCAACAGAGTATAGAAAACATGAAAATGGCAACGCGAAGATACGCTAGGAGACAGAATAAAATGGTCAAAGGACGGTTTCTAGAAATACCTACAAGAGAGGTGAAGATGTGTTTTTTCTCAATTGATTAGAATCGAACTTTTATTGAACGTTTTATTAAAAAAATCTGTTGTTGACATATATTATAACAACATCGCTTGGCAACAAACTAAACTAGCGTAAGAATGACAATGAATTCTCCTTTCTCCGTAGAAGCCTACTTCCAGCAGTGACAGGCTGATAACAATGATGATCACAATGAAAAAATGTAGATTCTAAAACATGATGATGTAGATTTTTCACGCGTTTTTACATGGTAGAAAATCTTCTCAAATATGCTTGTCTAAACCAAATATACTCTGATTGCTGACGATCATACTAAATCCGCCCAAAGCCGAAAGAGGTCATGTCCATGTTGATGATAATGAAACTTGTGAACGTGACGTTCTCCGTTATTTTTCACTTGTTAGTATTCATGATCGGCTGCAATCAGTTGCCATCGGATGAGACGTACTCGTGAGGCCCGTCGTCTATAAAAAAAAATATCTTGTAACTCCTGAATGACATCTAGAGATATACAATCATACACAATTTATAAAGTACACTTTATACATTATTAAAAAAAAAAAAGCACGGACGGCGTAATATAAGCAAAGAAACAATAGTAAAAGTAGATCTGTTAGAGGATGTAAGTTAATGAAAAGCCTATGTCGCTCACTTGAAGTGGAAAATTTTTTGAAACCAATGTTCTTTTCTAGCAAAGTTTTAGGACTACACATTTTTGTTTTGTCTTCTTTGTATTTTAACGCCATCTTGCTGTAAACAGAAGCAACTGTCAATTAGCGCTTCCTAGTGATGAATAGCGAACAGATAATCGGGTAGTTAATTCGCGCCATCTAGTAATAAATAGTTTTGAAATAACAAGCTATGTAGTGAACTATATCTGTAATTGACTATACAGCTAGTTATTTCGAAACTATTAGATAGATGTCATTTACCCTAAAAAGTATTACATTTTTACAGGTACCACCAATTTATGAATTGGACACAACCGATTTATCTAAATGGGACGAAGAGGTAAAAAATAAAGCCATAGAAATCATAGAAAGTTATATGAATAACGTTCCTTGCCGATATGAGACATTAAAGCAAAATTTTAATGAAGAAAATAGAAAAATTGATGGCCATTCTTGCAATTATTGTGAGGTCTGTGAACGGCTCATTATAGGTGACAAGGAATTCTCAATACACTTAAAGTCGCAGAGGCACATGAAAGTATTAAAAAAGAAAAAGAAGCTATTAGACCAAAAAGTAGAAGAAAAACAAGAAATGAACACAGAGAAAAACTAATTTTGTATTTATAACAAATTTTGTTGATTTTCAAGTTTCTTTGTGTGAAAATAAAATCTTACAGTTCAAGCAACATCATTTTATTTACTAAATATCTAATTTATTTACAAAGCTTAGATTGATCTAAATTATATCAGCATTATCTTCTACTCTAGCCACTTTTTTCTTTGGAGCTCTGAAATCATAATTTTCTAGCTCAGGGTTCTTAGTAACAATAACATTATAAGCCTCACACAATCTGCCAAATTCTGAGTTAGTTATTTGAAAAGGTCTGGTCACTGGATCTATGTCAGCAATGTTATACATCCTTAAAGCCATTTCCTCACGCACTTCCTCTGGAAATAATGTTTGAGCACCTCTTATGGAATACTTTTGCCGCATTGAAAATATCTGCCTTATTACTTTTTCAACCATCTTAAATGGCAGCTTTATGATTGGATCTTTTAATGGTGTTAATGTCACCACTCCTACATCAACCTCAGGCTTTGGTAGGAAAGCTGTGCCAGGTATATCAAATTTGTGCTTTACATTACACCAATTCTGACACATAACAGACAGACGACATCTTTGCTTATCTAAAATTGGAGCAGCCATCCTTTCAGCTACTTCTTTTTGAAAAGTTAATGTCATTCTTGTACGGCCCATCGACCAAGGACCTTCTTGCTTTGAAATCATCTCCAACCAACGTATAATTAATATGGTTGATACACTAAAAGGCAAGTTACCAATTAAATTAACTGGGGGTGGTGGGTCAGTCCAACCAACTTTTACATCGGCAGGAATAAAATGTGATATATCTGTTTTAAGTATATCACCAGTAATAATGTCAACATCAACATTTCCTTTACAGGCATCAGCTATTAGCTCCAAAGTCGGTATAAAACGAGGATCTTTCTCTATTAAAATAACTTTTCTAGGTGCTTGTTGTATGATGGATCTAGTTATTCCTCCAGGCCCTGGACCAACTTCACAAACAATGTTGTTTTGTATATGGCCTGCCGCTCGTACTATTTTGTCGATTAGTCTTGGTTCCATAAGAAAGTTTTGTGATAATTCCTTAAGTGCGCGGAGCTTGTATAGTCTAATAACATCTTTGATACTTGGTAAGGGAGGCAGTCGTAATTGCAAGGCTCTTTGTGTTGCACTCATTATTGTTGCACCTTCGCTGGCTCGTCAAAATCATCCAGGAACGTCTCCTGCTTTACTGCGTATATCGAATACAAATAAATACCGAAAACTCCTGCTCCAATGGCGCAACCTGTGATTCTATTTCTTTTAGAAATCTGTTGCAACTTTTGCACCCGTTCAAGGTTTTTCTGCTCAATAACTTTCATGTAATCGAGTTCAGCTTGCTTCAGCACTGGAGTTTTACCATCTGTGCTGTTAATTTTAAGTTTCAATTCTGAATCGCCCATTACGATAACAAAATTTTTGTTTTCTAACCTCTCAAACGCAAAGCTGTAAGAAGACACAGATAAAGAACCTAAACTTTTTAATCTATGAAATGAATGTTAATCATAATACAAGTTATAATCTACATATTTAAGATAAAATAGCAGAGTGAAATCCAAAAGAAAATATATAGTTATAATTATATTTATATATTGAATATTTTAATGAAACAGAAAAAGTAAATGATTTATTATAGGTCTCAGATTATGTAAAGTACTATAAAACTAAAATAAATACTGTTGATTGTCAAGACGTTATTTAATCCTGAGTACCGATTTTTGTCATAGAGTAATAATGTACGTACAGTACTAAATTCGAACTCAATGATTTTTGTAATGCTTTTTTTATATTTTAATATTGTTCAGAATATAAAAATGTATATTGCAACATTTTTTAATGTTTTTGTACAAAACTGAAACAGCTGTTTGTGACGTTGGTCCATATCAAAAGCCATGCGCGCAACTCACTCTTTCTAAACAAGGTTTCTCTTTCTCGCCTTAGCTTTTGCATCGACGTTGCGATCGTCGAATCACCGTCAATTCCCGTTTCGTGTTGTTGATTATAGCTTGTCTCTCTTTAAAACGAGCACGAACTTTGTTTTTGTGTTGATAATAATATGCCTTTTATCTCAAAAGACTGGCGATCGCCAGGCGAAGAGTGGGTGAAAACCCAAGAAGGATGGGAAAAGAAAAAAGTGCTTGAATGCACCACACCAAGGTAAGATCGCCTTGCAAAACAAACTCCTTTGTTCGCAACGCATTTATTTCGACTCGACTAAAATGCACGATGCGTTGTAACAATTCCATATTACATACCCTAGCTTGTGTAACTTATTTTAACAGTGTTGATTTTATTGTGCAGTTAGTCTTTTACGTATTTTGTATTGCAGATATCCCGCAATCTCTAACTTTAATAACATAGACGAGAAGCAACAGAAATGGTGAGTGCCATTCGTTTTATACCTTTCGTTTACCCGATCAGCTGTTTCTGTTATTGTCTCGAGAGTTATTGATTTTCGCAAATGCGTAACTGTGTGTGGGTTGTTAATCTATGTACTATGTATCAACTAGAATATTTGTTTTGTATTGTTTACTAGCTTCTGATTAATTAGAGCGTAATATAAACTATTTACAACACACTAATAAAGTATAACTAACTAAACAGCTGTAACACATCTGTATCTAAGCGAATACGTTACGCAAAACGCTAACTTTCACTAAATATGCGACGTCTTTGTTTCCCTTGTCGTTTTTGGTATATAAATGATAAAATATTGCGCTTTAAAATATGACTATTTAAAAAAAGACCTTAACATATTAGAATAATAGAGCTCCACGCTTTTGGCACGCCAACATTTGAAAATTAATTCGATATATAACTGAAATAATTAGTCATTAATTGGTCACGAATATATAAATATTCAAGGACATTATACACATTATAATTACATCCATAATATTTTTTTTTAAATAATCAAGTTAAAAAGTTTTATGAAAATTTTATTGTACAATGTTGTACGCTAACTTTATATCTAAGACATGAGACTTTAATCGCGCAGACTTTGGAATTACATGAATTTTAAAGTCTTCAGCTGATTAGTGACCGTCAATATGGTTTCCGTCAGGGCCGCTCAGCTGTGATCTTCTAGTCTACCTCACTCATCGATGGGCGGAGGCAGTCTAGATAAAGAGAGAGGCCCTGGCTGTTAGTTTGAACATAGCAAAGGCCTTTGATCAGGTCTGGCACAAAAAGTTTCTGTCGATGAAATTATGCCATGGGTCACCAGTTTTCTCACAGACCGGAGCATCAAGGTCGTAGTTGACGATGCATGCTCGGGCTCCCAAGTCTGTGAATGCTGGTGTTCCACAAGGCTGCGTGCTATTGCCAAAAATTCATTGCTATGCAGACTGGCGATGCCTTGTACACCGGCCGTACCAATCATTCTCGGGACGAGTGCCGGAACAAACTTGTGTCTGAAGTCGAGATTTTTTTAAACAAAATTTCGAACTGGGGCTGACTTAATTTAGTCCACTTCAAATCCAAGAAGACACAATTTTGCACGTTACCGCTAAGTCGTGTCTCCTCATTTTGAGAGCACTCCCCTCGTTGTCTCGGATAGTATCGGAATCCACGGCGTTGACATATCGAGTGACGTTCAGTTCCGTTGTCACTTGAAAGGGAAGGCCAAATTAGTCTCGAAAAAACGGCGTGCTGATTCGAGCGGGACAGTACTTCATGCCGGATTACCGCATGCAACTGTAAAAGTCGCATGTTCAGCCACATATGGAGTACTGTTTTCATATCTGCGCGGGGCACCCCAGTTCCAGCTCCTTCCATTTGACCGCATCCAGCGAAGAGCGGCTCGAATCGTTGATGACCAGGCTCTTTCCAATCAGCATGATCCACTGGCCTGAGCGAAGATACGTTGCGTCTCTTTGCATTTTTTTATCGCATTTACCATGGGAAGTGTTCCGGGGAATTGTTGGGGATTATTCCAGCCGCTGAGTTTCACCATCGTACATCGCGGCACACGACATAATTCCATCTACATAGTCTTGATTAGTTGGTATTCTACCAATGTGCGCTTTTCGTGAATTCTTTTGCCACGCACGACCACCAAGTGAAACTTGTTGCCGCCAGCGACATTTTCGGACCGGTACGACTTAGGGACATTCAAGAAAAGAGCCTATTATTTTTCTCAAAGGCCGACAACGCACCTGCGATATCTCTGGTATTGCGGATATTCATGGGTGGCGATGATCACTTAACATCGGGTGCCCGCCTTCTTCTTAAAAATACTATCTCCAATGTAAAGAAAATTGAAAGTAATAAATAAAATTATAGGTTTCAAGAAACAGACACATTGAGAATTAAATTTATTAAATTAGAACTACAGAAGCATCGCCCACTGCGCTTTGCTGAACGGTTCAATGACAAAGTATACATCTACTTTCATTCCGAAGAACAACCTTATTAGTGAATTATCTTCACGATTTGAAAAAATACAACAATCGCAATAATAATCAAGTTGAAATTGCGTTATAAACAGAATATTTTCTGTCGTTAAACGACCAGACGCCCGGATGAACTTCACCCGCATATAGTTAAAGTGCCCTAAACGCGTATAGAATGTCTTACTTTTACTACTTTTTTCGATGTTTCCAGATCTGTATGATATCGACAACGTAACACAATGGGGAACAGACATATTTTAGACTCTTGCACACCATCTAGGACCGCAACACTGCTTAATATCAGGTGGGATTAAGGCAACAAAGTTGGCTAATATCCTGTAATAAAACGTAAAGCATCACTAAAATCCCACCTTGTAATTTGATGTGGTGAAGGAGGACGACTCCTTTCCACGGACGACCACAGCAACAACATTGCATAGAAGTATTTACTCTGACCACTGCTGCCGACAATATTCGGGAGTTATCACCATGGTCTTAAATCGGTCAGGAGTAAATCGGTCTGCCGTTTTTTGAAAAACTAGCAAGAAATAAAACAGGTTCCGCCAAAAGCGCGTATCCATACAATACCTCTTTCAGCATTAATTTACTTTAATGACAAGATAAAAACAACCTAAATTGAACTCGTCTATTTATTTTTTTCAAACGTAAATCCACCCACGATTTGATTATTAGGAATTTGATTATGGCTAGCCTCATCACACTGACAAAAGGCTTTGTTGGTATAAATTCCAAACGTGCATCTATAATATCATCACATCTTTGACGTAATTCCCTTTCATAATTTGAGTTATTCCTTTGACGAAACCCTGAAATATTTATTTATGACTATCGCAAAATATTTACTTTATCTGTTGTTATATAACGTACATAACGTTGGTAGGATTCCTATGCAGGAATTCGTCTAGGTAGGTACCACCCCAGGGCCAGTTATTCTGCCGTGAAGCAGTAGTGTGCAAGCATTACTGTGTTTCGATTTGAAGGGCACTGTGAGCTAGCGTAATCACTGGGCATTTGAGATTTAAGAACTGATGTCTCAGGATGACGGGCGCAGTGTGGTGTCGCACAGAAATATTCTAAGTGACACAGCATTTGTTGTGGGTGGACATTGCACTTACCATCAGGTGAACGTTTTGCTCGTTTCGTCACTTTCTCAATAAAAAAAACTTCAATAATCGCATAATGAAAAATTTTAAACGATACGTTAATTTAGGTTAGGAAAATTTTAAACGTGTATAAAATAAACAAAAATGCACAGGAGTTTTCATAAAACAGTCTTATCGTCCAACGCGTGTATAAACTAAAACTATGTAAGTTATCACATAATATATACAGAGAAAGAGTTTTTTTTTATTACATAAAGTGACGAGACGAGCAAAACGTTCTTTGATGGTAAGTGCAACGTCGGCCCATAACAGATTATACGAGTATGTCACCCAGAATGTTTCTGTGTAGCACCACACTGCGAACGTCACCGTGAAACATCAGTTCTTAAGTGTCATGGGCATAAGCCCAGTAATTTCACTAGCTATCAGCGCCCTTCAGAACTTCAGATCGTAACATAGTAATGTTTGCACACTAGTTATTGACGACTAAAGACGGACTAAGTGTAACATGCCTCTACAAGATGCAGGAGGTATACAAGGTAGATTGTGTTTCTCACTTACATAGGGCAAACAAGAAAATAAAAAACCCGCGGAATCGAAAATATAGCGGATATGAAGCATCGTCGCTCCAGGAAGTCTGCAGTCTGTGACCATGTGTCTGGATCAGCCCCACCACCCATCAAATTTGATAAACCACAAATCCTTGCCAAAGAACACCGGTTCTTACCAACGATGATTCGCGAGGCTTTTGATATTTAAAAACATCCTGATTTCAATGGAGAAGATGGATTGGTACTACCACCTGCTTGGGATGGTATAATTAATAAAATTAAATCAAAAACCAAGCTTACCACTGCAAGACTTAAAGACAGTTAACTCTTTAGGCATAAATCGGACCAAAAACTAATAATTAAAAGTTGAAGGTACTCCGGGTTAACTATGACGTCAGGACATATGTCACCTCAGTCCTCCCGTGGCCATGGGTGTTATTAAATATGTAATATTCGCGTAAATATAAGACATCATTAAGTAAATAATGTAATAAAAAATTACAATACTCGTACATGAAAATTCAATTTTACAATTTATTTGGTAAATAATGTACTATGCTTACATAGAAATAAATAATAAACAGCGAAATGAATGTATAGTTTAAAATGTACAGTGGAAATATTTATTTCGTAGAGCTAAAGCAGCGAGTAAACACGAATTTGTTTCGACGAGATCTGGGTCAGGTCGAAATGTTCGGAGCGCTCGCCGCGGTCCGAAGCATGCAATTGCAAATAAAATAAACAAAGTCGATATGTTTAATTTATTCATTTTATTTGCAATTGAAATAAATATTTATTCATATAAAAAAAAGGTTCGATTCCCGGTGCCGGCACCACTAAAATTGTTAATTGCAATTTTAAGTGCTGATTTACCACGTGCTCGGCGGTGAAGGAAAACATCGTGAAGGAACTTGCATGTCTGAGAAATAAAAACCAACCCCCATTGTAGCAGCGTGGCGGATTCTTCCTAGCTCTAAAACCCTGTAAGAAATGAGAGGAGGCCTGTGCACAGCAGTGGGACATTCATACGCTGATAAAATTATTTAAATTACAACTCGGTTAGGCCATTATGCAAACCAATTATACAATTTTAAGTTAATTTTATTAAAGTAACTCTCGAGACACGAATATTCGACTGGTGGTCGATTCCTATGCAGGAATCCGTCTAGGTAGGTACCACCCCAGGGCCAGTTATTCTGCCGTTAAGCAGTAGTGTACAAACATTACCGTGTTTCGGTCTGAAAGGGGACTGTAAGCTAGTGTAATCACTGGGCATACGAGGTTTAAGAACTGATATCTCGAGGTGACGGGCAATGCCACATGGAATAGTTCTATGTGACACAGCATTTGTTATGGGTAGAAGTTGCACTTACCATCAACGTGAACTTTTTGCTCGTCTAGTCACTTTATCCAATAAAAAAATATATATGAAAACCTAATTTTTCCAACCTTTCGAGCGGTTTGCTGCAGCCTTGCGGAAGGATTAAGTTGTTAGTCGTCCTAATGCCATAGTTTAAACCAGGCTACCTTCAACTTATCTGAACTTGTCTTGTCTTCAACTGATGTCAAATTAAAGTTAATCCACTAATTTTGAGCTGGGAAGAGTCCGCACTCTGCTTCACACGAACAGGGTTCCTCGCGATGTCCAATCGAACACGCGGTAAAAATACAATTAACAATTTTAGAGGTCGATCGAACCCAGGTCTCCAAATCTCTAGCAAGTTCAATTCTAGCTGTTCCCCACCCGCTTCGCTGGGCAGAAATGAAAATTTAGATATTGTTGATTTTTATGATAGAAAAAAAATTGTTAATTAAACAAAAAAGAATCTTATAAAATTTTCCATGACAAAATGTACCACTATGCTAAATCATTAAAATCCCTTCCCCCCAACTGCAATTTTGAGCGTGATTGTCAAACAAACAAACATCAAAACCTTCACATTTATAATATTACGAGCTGCCCGGTGCACGCGACTACGTCTGCGTGGATTTTGAGTTTTTAAGAATCCCTTGGAAACTATTTGATTTTCCGGATTAAAAAGTATCTATCCGTCCGTCTCTATGATACAAGCTATCTTTGTGCCGAAATTCGTCAAGATCCGTTCAACGGTTGAGTCGTGAAAAGGTAACAAACAGATAGAGGGACCGAGAGAGTTACTTTCGCATTTACAATATTAGTATGGAATATGGATGTATGAATAAAGATTAACTTACTGTAAATTTAATGTAACCAAATAATTACCACTGTCTAATGTGTTATATTTTTTTTGTGACTCGAAAGTGTAAGGTAAAGCTAAAAGGAAGACAGACCTGTAATTATAAATAAAGATGTCTCCAACTAAACACCATTAATTAATTACCGACGTTGTTATTTATTTTTATCCCGAAAGAATCCGCCTTCGTGCAAACGAGGAAACGTCGGATGACTCAAACACGTTTAGGATCGCGTCGCAACGTAAGTTTTATTTTATTTTTAACGTTGAGTGAGTTATCCTGTCGTTTAAAAGTTTGCGTCTCAGTTCCATTAAAAAAAAAACTGACGGAATTTCCGTCTGACAATTTGCTGTAGATATTGGTGGTGCTTTTGAAGTTTTATTTTGTATCCTTCCAATTTTATTACTAATTGTGAATACGCGAGCACGATTTCATAAACCGACATTTTGTTATCGTTTAATGGCTTTATGGTCCTGTGATTTTTACGCTCAGTGTATAGTAGCGTGGAAGCTGGATATCTGAAATGTCCAGCTAAGCGATCGATTGTGCTCTACACTTTTTAGTAATACGTGTATATCGCAATTAAAAGATTTTAAATTCACGTCGAGAATCTGTATATTGGAGGGGTTTACCGGAAAGAGATGTTTTGCGTCGAGATCTGTGTATAAACTTTGGCGGTTTGGAGCTTCGGCATCGTTAGGCAACTTAAAACATTTTTATTTCTCAGACATTCAAAATGCCCCACGATGTTTACTTTCACCACCGAAACTGACATTTACTCGTACAATTTTAGCGATTTTTTTTAAGAAAACCACGCCACACACCGTATTTTCCCGGTTGGTGGCGAGGGTAAACTCAGTTTGCTCGCGATCTCTGGAATTATGAGAACGCCTATGATTTTGATAAGGCAGATGCCCAGATCTGGACATTTTTAAATTGTTACTTATTTTACGAATCAATGTATTAACGCACTATGGTCCCTTTTGATTTTGTGCGGGGGTACTTAGCTGAATCCTTAACATTTTCGAATGTAATGATAAAACTAAGGAAGTATAACCATTATTTCTTGTAGGAATTCTGCCAATATCAAGTCGGTCATGGGAGTGCCATGACTGACTTGATATTGGTAGAATTCTTTTAAGAGCAGCCATTAAACAAAGATGAAGAAAACCATTATTGACTTTGTTTGTAACAAGCTGTACAAGAGCTGCGACGTCGTTCGCATAAATCGCTAAAGATTTGTTTAGACAGTTTATAAAAAATCTAAGTGAAGTATTAAAACATATTAAGGATTATCAAAGGTTATGTGTGGTGGCGACCTAAGAAAAACCACAACCCCATCTCATCCTGTGGGTGTCGTAGAGGGAAAATGAAAAGCAGGAGATGGAGAGAAGGATCTTCCTGGAATCTGTATAAATAACTTACTGGTGGAAGGATTCCTGTGCAGGAATCCGTCTAGGTAGGTATCGCCCCAGGGCCAGTTATTCTGCCGTGAAGCAGTAGTTTGCAAACATTGCTGTGTTTCGGTCTGAAGGGCACAGAGCTAGCGTAATCACTGGGCATATTAGACTTAAGAACTTGTCTCAGAATGTCGGGCGCAGTATGGTGCTACACAGAAATATTCTGAGTAACACAACATCTGTTATGGGCAAACGTTGCACTTACCATCAGGCGAACGTTTTGCTCGTTTCGATACTTTATCAAATAAAAAAAAACTGCGATTGCCAGCCCGCCTGCCAAGCGCGGCAACTATGGCAAAATCCCCCAAAAATGTTCAAAATCAGCAGTGGACTAGTGAAAGGCTGAAATGCGGATGATTATCAAGCAGCTGGTATTACCATAGATAACGTTCTGTGAGAAATTAGCGAAAACAAATTATAACTTCGGTAACCGGTGAAACGAACACAAGTTCCCGGGGTATTATCCAGTATTATCTATAATCTGTAAAATTCATGTCAATAGTTTTAGTAGTAACAAAATTGTACTTCTGTTTTATATGCATATGTATACGTATGATTGTAATACGTTCTGAGGTACCTAGACAAGTTGTAATCAACACACGTTGACGTGTTTAAACACTTTGAGAGTTTCTGTTATCTTTAAAGACAATACAATAGACAACTTCCAGGTATAAATATATATTTTTTAGATAAGTAGCAATCTCCGAGCAGCAAGACTTAAAAATTTCTGTCGACAGTAAAATGATCGTTCACTTTTACTGGAGATTTGCTGGACTATGGAAATAAAACGAAAAGTACAATTTTGATCTTAAATTAAATGATCAAAATTTCTGCAGTTTATAATTGATGCTTAAGTTGTTTTTTAATTATATTTACTAATTATAATAACAGTGAGACACATTGTGATAATGATTGAATTAAATTGTTTATGCCAAACAAATCTACAACTGTTTGCGCGATCCATTTTATTTGTGGAAACAGCAGTATATTATTTTTCAGTGTCAAGTAACTGAGCATATTCAGGACATATTCAGGAACAAAATATTCTAGCAACAATTTCGATCCACAGTAAAATGATAATTGACTTTTACTGAACATTTGCTCGACTGATGTAGACAAAACGAAAACTACAATTTGGGTCTTGAATTGAATTTTCCAATCACTGTACACTTTCACGAGCACTTGCTCCATAATAAACTATCAATGTTATTAAACTATCAAAACTCACAATATATACAGAAATTATAAAATTCAATTACACACTACCGCCTCCTTTCGAGTTGGCGCCAAAAGTCTTCACGCTCAATATGAATTCGTTCGTTGAAATATTTTTTTAAACACGATTACGGACTAGTGTAATAATAATTTACGGCCTATAAAATATAATTCTTGCTCACCTTCCGTTTCGCAAACGTTTGAAGTCACTCTTTGGAGCGTGTTTAACAAGCTGCTAATTTTGGCGCTGCGGAGGTTAACGAACTGTTAAGTCGGTAAAAGGAAAAAGGATTACATTAAATCTGGTTTTAAATAGGTTATATTGATTAAATAATAAAATTCTTGTAGATATAATCTGCAATTATTTTATGCAGTATTTATTACTAGGTTGAGTTTGACTTTTGGCGCCAACTCGAAAAGTGGCAGTAGTGGTTTTATTTAATTTTGTAGTTTGTGTATATTTAGAGTTTTGATGTTTAATATTGAGAGTTTATTATGCAGCAAGTGCTTCTGAAAGTGTGCTTTTCGTTTTGTCTCCATCAGTCCTGAAAATCTTCAGTAAAAGTCAACTATCATTTTACTGTTGATAAAAATTTTGAAGTCTTGCTGTTTGAAGTTTGGATATTTGGATATGTTACTTGACACTGGAAAATTGTTTGTCTGTTTCCATTAATAAATAAAAAAAATAACTAGGTTGCGCGACATGTACTTATAAATTGTAATTCAGCTAATACTAATTATTCGCGAAATTACAATACAAGAAAAAACTATCCATGACTTGTGCAAATTGATTAGCTTCAGTAGATTTTACTAGAATTTTATTATAAAATTACAACACATTCTGGGTAACATTACAACAGATATGGGCAGGCGGAGCGCTTACCATCAGATGAATGACTTGCACGTCTCGTCACTTAATATCACAAAATATACTGCAATCTTTACTAATATTAATAATTGGTGATGACTGAGCATATACCTTCCCTATAGATTCCCCACAAAAGTTTGTAGCTCTCATTTTGGGGGGATTTTGCCATAGTTGCCACGCTTGGCATGCGGCTTATGAACCGCAGTTAATTTATTCAAATGTTTCAAGAAGATGCCGCTGCCCATCTCCTAATTTTTATTTTCCCTCTGTCGACTTTTACTTCACCCAGGGGATGATGGATTCTCTTAAGCCACCATTACCGATACTTAGTGTTTTGTTTATTGAAGAAAGTAACGAGACGAGCAATTCCTTCAATGATTCGCTGCAGAATAACTGACACTGCGGTGGTATCCTTGCATACGGACCCTATCACCAGTAAAAAGTGTGTGGCACAAACTTTGTAGTTTCCGTTAGGATTCGTATCCAGGACAACTCAGAACGCTACGCTTTTCGTTCGCCTTGCTAACAATCACACCTTATGCACTATGTGATCGCATGGCTTCGCTTTCTTTTCTACTACTAACCATGGATCAGACGATAAGCGAAACCCATCGGAAAATGATAGCGTTTTCATCCGTCATCCGACACGAGCTTTCTAACTGTCGAAGCCGCCAATCTAATAATTACGTAGAAATCTAGACATGACTGGAATAGATGTTGCGTTGAAAATTATTGGGGCATGAATAGAAATGATGCCAGTCGGGAACATTGTAGCTCAGGTACCGACACTGTAGTCTCCGTCATGATCTTTAGATCTATAGTACTTTTTTCCCTAGTTATTTATCTAACTCCAATTATCGGCACACATTGTACGAAACACAGCTGCGTCATGCTACTTTATGATGGTATTTTTTTTTAATTGCATAAAGTGATGAAACGAGCAAAACGTTCACCTGATGGTAAGTGCAACGTCTGCCCATAACAAATGCTGTGCCACCCAGAAAATTTTTGTGTGACTCTACACTGTGCCCTAGAGGCCATCAGTCCTTAAGTCTCATATGCCCAGTGATTACGCTAGCTCACAGTGCCCTTCAAACCGAAACACAGTAATGTTTGACCACTACTGCTTCACGTAGAATAACTGGCCCTGGGGTGGTACCTACCTAGACGGACCCCTGCATAGGAATCCTACCACCAGTAAAAAGTATTTTAAGAGCGTGGTTCTTTATATGGCCGAGAAGTGTACGTGTAACAGCCAGTATCTACAATTTGCCTCTACCACATTCATCATCATCATTTCAGCCTATCACTAGTCCACTGCTGAACGCAAAATAAAGTTTTAAATAAATAAAATCTTGAGAGGGGGCTTATACCTCGAAAGATTTTATTTATTAGAAACTTTATTTGCACATCACAAAATAAATGTACAAAAACGCGGACTATTAACCATTAGGTACAAGGCATTCTCTACCAGTCTACCTTCGGGTCTAGAAAAGATGTAGTGGGTGCCAAGATCAAATAAAAAAAATTACAAAATCAATAAAAAAAAAGTAATAAAACTAAACGTTACATATACACACACGCAAATTACAACAAGTGCATACACATACATACCAAGTGGTGGCGGTTTAAGAAAAACTACCACCCCCATCTCATCCCGTGCGTGTCGTAAAGTCGCCAAAGGGAACATAAAACCAGAAGATGGGCGGCAGCGTCTTCCTGGAATATTTGAATAAATAGAGCTAGGCTGCGTACCCGCCAGCCAAGCGTGGCAACTATGGCAAAACAACCTAAAATGAGCCTCAAACTATTGTAGCAATCTATTTATTGGGTAGGCCTATGTTCAGCAGTAGACAAGTGATAGGCTAAAATGAAAAAAATGAATTGATAAAATATCGTTAATAACAAAACTAATTTCACAAAAGAAATTTTAAATTCTATGTCGAAGAGTAAGGCATTTTCGTTAAATTTCGTAAAACGTTAAAAGTATGTAAATTTTTCTTTTTTTTATTGGATAGAGTAACGAATCTAGCAAACGCAACCTGATGGCAAGTGCAACATGACAAATGGTGTGTCACCCGGTATATTATTTGTGTGTGACACCACACTGCGCCCATCACTTTATTTTATTTAATAAATATCATTCTCTGTTTTAATTTACCGCGTAATGGCGCTGAAGGAAAATTTGAATAAGTAAAAAAATCGAGTCAAGTCCGGCCAACCCGCATCAGAGATATTACATATTTATTACCTCATTACATATTATTATCATGACTTGAGACAATTATAATTAACATATAGAATAATGTACCAAAGTCCAGGCGGTTTTCCTGAAATTTCCAGCGATACATACGGCTGGTGCCGTGTGGTGGCGGCTCCATAAAAGAATACTACCACTCCATCTCATCCAATGGATCTCGTAAAAGGCGAGTAAGGAATTAAACTGCACTGTGCACCCAACAGCGCATGGTGGCGATGGGCTCACCACCTATCACACCAAGAGCATTATATTGTTTTGGTGAAACGTGGATTGTGGCAGTTATTTGTTTTGCAAGTGAGTGCCCAGTCTCTGACTACCCCTTATGGGATACAGTCGTGATCTTATGTATGTATGTACATACGGCTGAGACATACCTATTAGTGGTGGTAGGAATCCGCCTAGGTCAGTGGTTCCCAGACTTGTTTTCTCATAGATCACTTTCAAAACTTAACTGATTCCGGTGGACCCCCTGCAGCTACATTTCTACCATATTCCAAAAACTAACTAACTAACCCATTTTTTTGTCACGCCAACGTAGACACCCGTTGTCCCCTGGGGGGACCACTTTGGGAAGTAAGGGTCTAGGTATTCCGCCGTTAAGCAGTAGTGTGCAAACATTACTGCGTTCGACGGACACTGTAACGTCCCGCGTGTGTGTGCCCCATTACTGAGCCATTACATCCTCTCATTTCTGTATTGGTTTGGGACCCGTGTAAAGTCCGCCACGCTGCTCCAATGCGGGTTAGCGGATTTCATATGTCCTCGAAATATTTTTATTCCTCAGACATGCAGTTTTCCTCACAATGTTTTCCTTCACTGCTAAGCACGTGGTGATTCAGCAGTTACAGTTGCCTTCACTGAAGTTGTGTCTCGGGATATCCGGACGGGCGAAGTGTGATGCCACGCACAAATATTCTGAGTAACACAGCATTTCTTATGGGCAGACGTTGCCCTTGCCAGCAGGCGAATGATTTACTCGTCTCGTCAGTTTCTTTCATAAAAAAATATCTTGTATCGGGGAGTGACATGTGATCAGAGCGAGAAATAACAGTTGCAGTTTGACGCCAAGAACATTTCGGAAATGCGATAGAAATATCTCTTTGACCTTCTTGATTGGCAAACGTCATTTAAGGACAGCCATTAAACAAAGAAGAAAAGAAAAAATGGCATACCAGCGATAGTTTATAATAACCTTTCATAATTCTTTTAAAACGCAATCGCAAGAATCTTAACGTAGAACAATACAGAGTAAATGTAAACGTGGATACTAGTGATGCCTACTTTGAAGGAATTCAAATATCGAACCATATAAACAAAAAAACAATTACAATAACCATATACTATACAGCGAATACCAAAACGTATTCGCAGTCTGTACTGAGCTATACGAAATATAGTAAATATATATATATATATATATATATATATATATATATATAAATAAATCTAGATAATGGGCAGCAGCGCCATCTCGGAACATAAGAATAAATAAACTGCGATTGCCAAACCCGTCTACCATGCGTGGCAACTATGGAAAAATCACCCACAACAGCTACAAACTTATGTGGCAATCGATGGGGAAGATTTTCAGCAGTGGACTAGTAATAGGCTGAAATGATAATGATGTACTATACGAGTACTTAGCAATTTAATAATTAAAATTAACAACAGACAATTTTTTATTCAAAAATCGTAACGTTTGCTAACTCGGTGACAGGTGATTTCTTTTGTCTGTCTGAATATTTCCCGCCGTCGAAAAAAGACTGAGGCGACGGAAGGCTTGACCGGAAAATAGGCCAGTTTTTTTTTTCAATACTTTAAAGCAACCAAAAAGCTATTCGGCCAATACGATTATACGTTTATTGTTTTATTTCAGTAACCGTTGATTGCCGCGTTATGCGGTTTAAGTAATTTTTTGCATACCTAACAACTATTATCATTTAAGGAATCGCTATACAGCCTTGGCCAAAAGTATTATAACTTATACCCTATAATTTATTGATTTTTTTATATTTTTAGGTGAAAAATGAAACTAATTGTGTTTCAAAATTATTATATTAACACAAAATTTACTAATATTTAGTAGGCCGACCCTTTGCTTTGATCACAGCAGTGATTCTTTGTGGCATGCTGCTTATAAGCCTTGCACATTCGGTTGTAGTTGTGGCATCCCATTCTTCAATTAAAGCATTTATTACACATTATTTTTAAGGAAGTAGACTTGTTCACTGACTGTTTTCAAAATTTAAATAAATGTCTCATCGCACACAACATTTGACCAATCCTTCTCCGTGAAATGTTGGTATTGTAGAGCCCATTCCAAGCAATTATTTTTGTTATTTTGTAAGGCATACAGCTTCATTCTTGCTTTACATCCCTTTAAACTTTCAGTATTATAATTAAATTAACTAGATATATATCAATTCATACGTTAACCTTTTTGGCGGGCCAATCAATTTTGTGGCGGGAATAGTTTTTGCGGCTTTCTGGCATAGATTTTTAAATAAAATTCATTGTCACGACAGGTTAGTTTTACGATACATTGAAATCGAATAGAGTGTAATAAATGCAATGATTACAAACGTTGAATAATTTATATTTTTAGTTATTTTTATACAAAATATAAATAATATATAAATCTACATTATTATAAAAAGTTTACGCTAAATAGTTTGTTCATTATTTTTCTACAACTGTGAACAAGCTTTTACATGGCCTATAGGAAAATCCGAACCTGGGTGTGCTCTATTATCGCTACAAATTTTTCTCCACATTATTCACTCACAACTCTGTGTTACACTCATCACTACGCATAAATAAGATGAATCATGAACCATCATGTAGATAGTTTTTTAAACTTTAATTCTGATTTATTTTCAAGTCGAACCATGGATAGATTAATAACGTTATAATTCAGTTTAAATGTCCGTAGTGCGTTGTCAACTACAAACATCACACGTTATAATTTGATAAACAAATAAAAACAATGGAGACGCCGTCAATCAATGATAAAAAAATTCAGTTCCTTTAATAACTTTAATACTATTTATTTTAAAACAATAAAAATACATATTTAATACCCTCACAACAAGCCAAACAACACAAAAAATATCTTATTTATCCCCCAAAAGTGACTATTATATTTAAAATATATTGACGTTACACGTGCGTTTTTGAGTCGATATTCATTAGTGTACCACACTTCCAACTTTATCGGTCGACAAGATTAGAGCAAGTTGGCTGTGACAGACCGACAGACAGGTACAGGAGTGATCCTATAAGGGTCCCTGTTTTAAAATCGGAGGTATGAAACCCTTAAAAGAAAGAACACATGAATTTTGTCTACCATAAAGTTATTTGACAGTTGAGACTTTTGGCATAAGTACATTTCTCTATGTTATTACTTGGAACGAGCTGACGGTATACCGAATTTATATATGTTTATTTAAAAAAGGTATGTATTTTACAATGCCGAATAAAACAAGCAAATAATTATTTTGGTTTTCATTGACGGGCACATTGCTTTGGAAGAAGAGAATGAGCCGTGTGGTGGCGGCTTAAGAAAATCTACCACCCCATCTCGTCCCGCGGGTATCGTAAAAGTCGACAGAGGGAAAATAAAAATGTGCAGCAACATCTTATTGGAACATCTGAACAAACTGCGGTTGCCAACCCGCCTGCCAAGCGTGGCAACTATGGCAAAATCACCCCGAAATGAGAGCTACTAACTATTGTGGTAATCTGTAGGGGAGGCCTATGTTCAGCAGTGTACTAGTGGTAGGCTGAAATGATGATGATGATCTTCCTCAAACATCTGAAATAGTAAACTACAGTTGCCGACCCGCCTGCCAAGCGTGGCAACTATT
Source organism: Luehdorfia chinensis (assembly GCA_019845155.1). NCBI lineage: Eukaryota > Metazoa > Arthropoda > Insecta > Lepidoptera > Papilionidae > Luehdorfia > Luehdorfia chinensis. Next base: position 3,370,864 of record JAHVAK010000241.1, on the reverse strand, counting down.
CCAAAATCCCCCCAAAATGAGAGCCGCAAACTTTCGTGTTTTGTGGCAATCTACGGGGAAGGCCCATATTCAGAATTGGACTAATGATAGGCTATAATGATGATGATGATAATGAGAATTTGTGTCGATTTTCTCCACTGTTACCGAGCAACGACAGATAACTTACAATATTTCTCCCTCTTAAAGAACAGGCTAGGTGTAAAAAAACAAGCCTTACCTGACCAGTACAGTTTACAAAATAAAAATCAAATTCCAACCAGCAACCGCATTAAAAATCGACTTTGAATGCGAAAAACTTCCGTTCCCAATTATTTCCTAATCACATTTTCCGGGCTATTCCGGCCGTGACCTAAATTTAACTAGGCTAGCTGTAGTTACAGTATTATGCGTTCCGCGTCTTTTCAAACTTTGTCCTTAGCAATACTTTACAATTTTATGGTTTTTTTTTTAAGGAGAAGGTGACGCGTCGTGCAAAACGTACACCTGATGGTAAGTGCAACGTCTGCCCATGACAAATGCTCTCATCCCCCTGAGACATCACTTCTTAAGTCTCATATGCCCAGTAATTCAGTAACACTAACTCTCAGTGCCCGTTAGACCGAAACAGAAATGTTTGCACACTACTGCTTCACAATAACTGACCCTGCGGTGGTACCTACCTACACGGATTCCTGCGTAGGAATCCTACCACCAGTAAAGCACACATTACCGTACGTATATTCAGCATTTTTATTGGCGGATGTCGCACTTTCCATCAGGTGAACGTTTGGTCGTCCAGACCAAAAAAAAATCTAATTCGCAAAATTTGCCATAGTTACACCTCTAACGAAGTGATGACTGGCTAGATGATTTTCTTTAACTTTAAGAATTCCTTTTTCAGAATTTAAAGTGGGTATGTACCACCACAGTGCCAGTTATTCTGATTTGAAATAGTTGTATACAAACATCAGTGTGCGGTTTAAACAGCCCTGGTGGTAGGATTGCTGGTGGAAGGATTTCTATGCAGGAAACCGTATATTATATAACCGTAGGTACCACCGCATGGCCAGTTATTCAGTCGTGAAACAGAAGTGCACAAATGTTACTGTGTTTCGGTTCGAAGGGCACTGATAGCCCACTGGCTACACTTAATTACGGGGCATATGAGACATAAGACTGATGGGACGGGCCCAGTGTGGTGCCACACAGTAATATTCCGGATGACACAGCATCTATTATAGACGTTGCACTTACTATCAGGCTGAGCGTTTTGCTCGTCTCGTCATTTTGTCCGATAAAAAACCTACTTCCAAAAAAACTCAATATGAAAAATCACAACATAAAAGTGCTTAGCTTGCTAAACATTCTTAATTATTATTTGATTTTTAATTTACTTATAAAAAATAGCCGTGTGGTGACGGCTTTAGAGAATCTACCACCCACATCTCATCCCGTGGGTGTCGTAAAAGTCGACAGAGGGAAAATTAAAAACCAGGTAATGGGCAGCAGAATCTTCCTGGAACATCTGAATAAATAAAATGCGGTTGCCAACCCGCCTGCCAAGCGTGGCAGCTATGGCAGCTATGGCAAAAACGAAAGCTAAAACTTTTGTGACAATCTATGTAATAATGGCGATGAATTAAAAATTATTGCAAAACCATATTCTTTGGAAATATAAGTTTTAGTTTAATGTACGTATGTAATGTAATTAAGATCTATCGGGTGGTTTCAATCCGGATTTGCCTACTAAAAGTGACAGAATCTGCATACAAGTTTTGTCAAATTCTATCTCGTATCATGGATATATCGCAAATTGAAATCCGATAATCGAATTTTTCCAGACGTGGTATCTGAAAGAGATGTTATCTTTCCGACCCCTATGTAAATATACTCCCCGAACATGAAAGTAATACGTAACGTGTCTCGAACAAAATTCTATCTTATATAAGTAGGTCAGAGCTTATGTCCGTTCCCGTTTATAATTTAGCGTCATACAGCGATTGATATTAAATTCTCTTGACAAAGGCGTGTGCGCTCTATACATGCTATTGTATGCCTTAGCGGGCCGTATTGCGCGGGAAATTCACTACTATTGCTAAGTTATATTTACGACGATAGTCTATATCCGTTTTATTTATACAAGTATTTATATATTTTTTTATCTGCGATGCATAATGTTTTCAATAGAAAACAACGTCGATGGCCAGCCATTTTTTTACAATCTATAATACAGACAACGTAAATGTGACAAAAGTGAAATTATGTTAGTAAGTATAGAAGTGTAATAATCATCTATATATATCATCTATATAAATATAAATATCATCTATATGTTTCTCATTCAATAGAGTGACTAAACGAGCAAACCGTTCACCTGATGGTAAGTGCAACGTCTGTCCATAACAAATGCTATGTAACCCAGAACAGTTCTGTGTGGCTCCACACTGCGCCCGTAAACCTGAAACATCCGTTCTTAAGTCTCATATGCCCAGTGTTTAAACCAGCTGTCAGTGCCCTTTAGACCGAAACACAGTAATGTTTGCACGCTACTCTTTCACGGCAGAATAACTGGGCCTGGGGTGATACATATCCACACCATACATATTTTAACAATTGAATTATGCTCGTAAAGAAGTAAATAAACTCGAGAATAAGCAGAAGCATTATTTTGTTCAAATCTGGCTGGCTACCAACCCACACACTGCCAAGTGGCAGCTATGTCAATACTTACACGTGAATAATCTTCGTTGGGAGCATTTGTCCAATAGTGGAATATAACAGGCTTGAAATGTTAGTTTGTCAATTCCAGACGCAAGTGTCGGTAACTAAGTAATTAACTGAGTTAACGCTGTAAGCAACTTGTCTTTGCTGGGACATGAACAACAAACTAAAATTTAATATTCGATATTATCTACTAGCACAGATAAAATAATAGTCGAATTTACATTACAGCTTGAAAGCAAAAACGTAATCGTACGTAAACCTTGACTACTAGCCATGTGATGAAGCCGATATCGGAGAAAGAACGTGACGATCAAAACGTTCACCTGATTGTAAGACGACGTTGCCCGTCCGCCCATACCACATATTACTGGTGGTAGGATTCCTATGCAGGAATCCGTCTGGGTAGGTACCACCCAAGGGCCAGTCATTCTGCCGTGAAGCAGTAGTGTGCAAACATTACTGTGTTTCGGTTTGAAGGCCACTGTGAGCTAGCGTAATCACTGGGCATATTAGTATTAAGAACTGATGTCTCTGGGTGACAGAGCATTTGTTATGGGCAGACGTTGCACTTACCATCAGGTGAACTTTTCCTCGTTCCGTCACATTTATCAAATAAATAAATAAATGTAGTTTAACCACTTCACTTCTTTGAGTAATATGTCATTTAGTTTTAAAAAAAAACGGTTGTGTTATGTATACGCTTTGTATCTTATCAAGTTGAAACAAGGTAAATAGAGTCCACTGCTGGCCGCATGAGAAAGCTCAACGTCGCTCTGCGCGCTCTATGCTCTATGTTTCTCTACCATATAGAATCCGTAACGATGATATTCGCAGCAGAACTAGAGTAACCAAAATAGCCCTAGGGATCAGCCTTCTGAAGGTGCAACGGGCTGGACATATACAAGAAAGCTTCTGAAGTGGCAACATCGTATCGGCAAAAAAAACCCCTACTAGATGGGTTTTGTGGTTTTACCCAAATCGATTGATGATGGGTGGCATAGACCAGGTTTGAACTTTTGGCGACAACTCTAAAAGTAGTGGTAGTGTTTTTATTGAATTTTATAATTTCTGTGTATATTTTGAGTTTTGATGTTTAATATTGATAGTTTATTATGCAGCAAGTGCTCGTGAAAGTTCAGAGTAATTGAAAAATTATATTCACGACCAAAATTGTACTTTTGTTTATGTCTCCATCAGTCCAGCAAATCTTCGTCTTTGTCACCATTCATCAGTCCAACAAAACTTCAGTAAAAATCAACTATCATTTGACTGTCGATCGAAACGCAGTCCTTATTACAATTCAATTATTACTCGACATTGGCAAAAATGGCTCGATTTGGTAGCCGATTGCCAGGATAAAAAAAGAAGAAGACCTGGTTTCGTGACAATCAATGGGCTTGTAATGTGAATAATGATGATGAAATAGACTTAAAAAAACGGGTCAGAAAATAGAGAAATAAATAATCTAAACTAGCGATTATATATATCATACGATTTCGTCTAGTAGGCGAGGCAGGAGCGGACTTAAGAGGACTTAAGTGGATTGCATCCTTAACCCACTCCAGTGTAGCGAGCTCTCTTGTTTTTTTATGATGTATATACTCTACAGTGCATGGTTAAGATTGGTGAATTAGGTTACCTCTATAATGAAATATAAAAAAATCTTAACTCTTTTTAATAAAAAAAAATCTAATAATTACATACTTGATGATTGTAAGAAAATTATTATTCTCTAGAAGTAATAATATACATATTAAGAATATGAAAACGTAAGGGAAAGGCCTCAAATTTGTTCACACATTATCGAAAAAGCTATTAGATTTTTATGATCCAGAGGCACCCAAACTAATTGACTTGTTGTGGACCACAAGCCTTCTATTACAATTTTCGAAGCTGTTTTCGTCTCATGCACCTCCAATATTTGCTCGCTGAGATACAACAAAGCAAGTCGAAATCGACGCTAGACGGGTTCATGTAGGCAACTTTGGGAATATACGGTAAATTTTTAAGAATTTTTAATTTTAATAGCTCTTCAAGTCCTGTATCTAAATCAATAATTAAAGAGGGACTAGTCACACCCGAGCCACAGAATTGTTTTATTTGCGCGAAACATGTTGAGAAAATTAAACCTTCCCTTCCTTAAATTAAAACCTAAAATCCTTGGAAAATTTCATGGCGTAGTCCCGTTTGGCCAGGGTGTGTGGTTTCTGCCTACCACCAGGGAAAAAGGCGTGACTGTAGTTATGTACTCTTTCATTATGGTCTAACCCAACTTATTCAATTTGTTACGCTGCCCCCGACCTCGTCTGGTGTAACTACGGCTGACGAGTGCAACTACGCATTTATTGAAACGACCTCGGCAATGCGTTGCAGCTGGTCCAACGCACTACCGCATCCCCTGACCTACGTACCAAAACAAACTCTACGACAACTCAATAACAGGACTAATGCTTTATGTTTCCTGAGGAAACAAAGCATTTAACGTTCATTACTGAAACTACGATGATCATAGGGTGTAAGAAAATATTTGAAGTTACTAACAATAAACTTTCTTTGTATTATTCCAAGCTGTTACAGTCTATGTCTTTATGTATGTACCTTCAGCTGTTAAATGTTCGTTTTGGTCAGATCTAAGCTCTGGATGACAACGCTAAACTATCATAGCAACACGGGGCACTAACGACTAGGCAAAAGACCTCATCTCGTCACTTCCAATAAAATTTACGCTGTCAACATACCTTTTGGTTTCTATTCAAATACATTTTTGACGAAGTTGATATTGATAATACTCGTATCATGGTACTGAACGTTCGAGAGTGAAAAGCGGAAGGCATCGTGGAATGGGAGCGCGCAAATGCGTGATGTACCGCCATTCTATTTTCAGCATTCGCTCTGGTTACAAAACACTGCAGCCGGCATTTAGTACTTGACATTTGATACATTTTAAATTGCATAATATAATCTAGAGGGAGCCATTGCGAAATATGGAATGTAGTGTTCATGACATTTTCTGTCCCTATGTTTCCATCCATATTTTCTGTAAATTCTTGCTGTTTTCTGTAAAAAATAATGATTGCGTTTAGTCATCCGTATAGACCAGGGACACTAATTATACTTTGTTCCCTATATAATTATCATTTCATTATCATTCTATTAGCATGGTTGCTATTTTCTTATTCTGCTGAATTTTAATGGCATGACAATGACATAATATTGGCATTGTGAAAAATACAAGAATACGAAATGTAACCATGGTTCCACAATTGTTTTCATCATCATCATCATTTCATCCTATTACTAGTCCACTGCTGAACATAGGCCTACAACAAAACATATATATACATACATAGGCCTACAAAAGTGTGTAGCTCTCATTTTGAGGGGAATTTTGCCATAGTTGCAACGCTTGCCAGGCGGGTTGGCAACCGCAGTTTATTTATTCAGATGTTCCAGGAAGATGCTGCTGCCCATCTTCTGGTTTTAATTTTCACTCTGTCGACTTTTACGACACCCACGGGATAAGATGGAGTGGTAGATTCTCTTAAACCGCTACCACACGGCAAACAAACACATCCTCGGTAGTATAGTGGTGAGTATCCCCGCCTGTCAATTGGTTTACAATGGTCTAATTGCTATGGCAATCATTGAAAAACGATATGTTAGTAAAATACCGAAACAGTCATTCTGCGAAGATGTCGTCGTCATTTTGAAGCGATTGGTGTAGTAGTATTGGGTCCAGTTTGTCGCCTTAAATTTCATAATACGTAGGCGAGTAACTTGGTTCCTCTGAAATGGATATTAAATACCGATTTACCACGTGGTCTGCGCACGTGATACTGTGACTGGGAAGTAACAATATTTCGAAGACCTTTGAAAGCAACGTTGCTTACACTTCCCGGTTCTAAATCCTAGAGTAGTCATGTGCTCAGCTCTGGGACATCATCACTGCAGTCTGTCATTAGTCCCTTGCTAAATATGGTTCTGCTACACATTACACTAAGTAGAAACAACTTACGTGGAATTACCAATTTGTTCGTCAAGATTTTGCGAATTAATGAACTTAAAAAAACTTTAAGAACACCAGGGCTGTCTTACCGCCTCAGACCAAATACAAGTTGTAAGGTGACTAAGCTCGCCAGACCGAGCACACGCAGGTGGAGCGACGAATATTGCGCGCATGTACAGTGAACATAAACGTTCATGCACAAATAATTATGTTATACATAACAGTGCTGCTTTACAGACACTTGTAACGTTCCTTATGTGTTGTTCGAAAATATACCCGTACGAATACTCATTAAAGATTTATTTTGCATTATTCGAAATATCTTCTGCGCCATTTCCCTTCGTCCGGTTTGAAAATATCAGAAAAGCAACAAGTGCTTTTTTATGAGAATATAGGATTACTAATTTTTTTTGGAAGGTAGTAAGTGACTATGGTTGCAATTTAACGCTTTTCTTTCTTTTTCAATTTATACAACGTTATTCATAATTGGTATAACATCCCGGCACCTACCCATGCTACTTTGATCTGATAAACACAACGGTGAAGTTTTAATGACAAAATTTAATACTAAAAATGTCTATAGTATAGACTCTAAACAAAACTTTAAAATTATTTGTTTTGTAAAACTTTACGCGACCCTAACCAATAAAGTCGTTGCCCCGTTCCAGACAAATTCAAAATACGTTTTCTTCTCCATTTAATTTACGTTACCCTACTACGGCGTCATACTAACAGATTTACTTCGCAACAGATTTCCTTAAGCTTCATGTTATCCTAGTACTTGCGAGTTCTTTCGATAGCAGCTCAATGGAAAAACGCCCAATTAAATTTATGAGTTCATTGCCTCGATCAGCTGTATAACAGGGTAGTCACCTATGAGTTTTAAGCAAGTTCTTTAAGTCGACATATCTCCTCCAGGTTTCACGCTACGAGGCTCATTATATTTTTTGGGGCATATACAGATCGTCCCAAAGCCCAGCCTGCCTATAGGACATTACGAATGACCCTCTATATAATATCTAGCTGACCCCACTACCCACGACTACGTCCGCGTGGATACAAGTTTTTTAGAACTTTTTGATTTTCCGGGATACAAAGTATCCTATGTCCGCCACCAGGATACAAGCTATCTCTGTGCCAACTTTTTTCTGTTCAGCGGTTGAACCGTGAAAAGGCAACAAACAGACAGAGGGAGTCAATTTCGCATTTATAATGTTAGTATGGATTACCTAATCCATTTCAACACTTATCGTAAAATTTCTGTTTAATTTGAATCTTTTCTTGTTGAAATCATTTCACAGATTATTAATATAGAAAATTTGGCGCGAAATATTGTAGAAAATTGTCACAGATACATGACGCTGTCCACTAACTCCCAACTTTTACTTTTCTTAAGTCACTTTCGTACGTTAGTGATACAAATTTACTGCATGTCTTGTTAATATGAACGATAAATTACGCTAAACGAGAAATAATTAACTACACTTTATTACATTATCGTTAACATTTTTGTGTAGTTTATAATAACTTAAATGTTTTGTTGAATTATTTTGAATGCCAATTATCATGTTCGTTGCAGTCAAAGTGTACTGTTTCAGAATATTCGCTGTACGTACAGTCATGTGCACTGAAAAGAATACAATTTGAAAAACTTCTGAACCTCATACCGTAGCGATAAGGTTCTAGCATTTTCGATAGTGTATACTAGTCATTGCTCATTACTGTACGCTTGTGTTCTTTTCAGATTCAAACAAATAACTCTTCATTAGCTTTTTTCTGCACGTTTCGCAACTGAAATAGAGTTACTTATTGGAATTTTCATAATTAACACATTACTTACTTTTTTCCTTCGCCCGTTTCACATACATGTTTTTTAAAAAAAACTAAAATCCATATCCGATTTTTGTCGGGCAAAGGAGAGTAGCACCTACCTCTTTTCCACCGAGGTGTCGTAAGAGGCGACTAAGATATTGTACGGACAACTTTTATTCGTTCAGTGTACACACCATCATATTGCTGTGCACTATACTGCTCGTGGGAACGCAAAGGGGAGTAAAATTTTTTGACTCTTACCAAAATGGCGTTGACATGGTTGGTCGCTCGTCACGTCTCGTTTCCCGCTAGGGTAAAAAGTGGGCTATGTGTGTGGCCACTGCCTACTTCTTATGTCGGAAATAGGTGTAACTGTATCTATCTATGTATGTATTAATTTAGGTCTTCAGGCCCGAATGTATACTGTCCCTATATTTCTAACACTGCATTCTAACCGTACTGCCATCGTATTACTAGGTCTTCCGGATATGAGAGGATAAAGATAGGTGAGTTAGTATATGTTTGCACGGATAGTTGCGGCACTGTAATATATCCTGGAAATATTACAACTCCCCGTAGTAATTAAAATATGTTGGCACAAGGTGATATCTTTACACTTTTAAAATAAAAAACTATGATTTCTCCTGTATCGAACGCGCGTTCTCGTAGCGCAAGCCACTTCGCCATCCATCATCATCATACGATATGATATACATAACGCGATGAGAAAAAAAAGAAAAGTAAAGTTTCAGCCAATAAATGTCCCACTGCTGAACACAGGCCTCCTCTCATTTCTGAGAGGGTTTTGGAGCTAGGAAGAATCCGCCACGCCGCTCCAATGCGGGTTGGCGGTTTCCTCACGATGTTTTCCTTCACCGCCGAGCACGTGGTAAATCAGCACTTAATATTGCAATTAACAATTTTAGTGGTGCCGGCACCGGGAATCGAACCCAGGTCACTCGCGTACTAGGAAATTTTAAGCGAGCGCCTAGCCCCTGAGCTCCAACGGCTCACGCGATGAGAAAGCGTATACAATTCAATTCATCGAACATTTCCATTTTCGTTACGTTTTGTTTTGAAATGTCGCATTGTCATGATGAAATAGTCTTCGTGATGCATCAGATGGAAATATCTATTCAATAGGTATCATTCGAAACCGTTTTTATTTTCGCGCCAAATGCGATGAATTGCTCTTTACAGCTTATGTAATAATTTATTATTCAGTTATACAGTTTGAAACGTTAAATTGGATTCGATAGGGCCGTACAAAATTACCGCTGACCGCGTGGCCTAGTGGTCAGAGTACCTGACTTCTAAGCCGCGGGTCCTGGGTTCGAATCCCAGCCGGAGCCTACATTTGTGCTAAAACATAAATTGTTGGTTTTCGGGTCTGGTTGTGTTGTGATTGTCTCCGTGTTTCTGACACTGCATCCTAGCCTACCTCCGATCTTATCGCATCAGCGTTACATCGGGTGCGGGTAGGTTGGGACGAGTGAGTGCCTCTGTGTTTGCGCGTATACTTGTGGCACTATAATATCTCCTGCGCAGTTGATGGCTCTCGACAGTAGTCGGCAGTTGTCGCCGTGGTCGAAATCGGCTAGGAGAACATCACAAAATTACCGCCATCGATGATTATACAATTCCTTAATTCTAATCTAACCTTTTCTGTGTTTGACTGTGTTTGACTGACATCATTTAAACATACGCAAACACCACACCTTTACAAATATTTGTTCCGTGTGGAGATCGAACTCGTGGCCTGTAGCGCAGGAGACTAATCGCTAAGCCACTGCGCCAACCGAGCCGATACTGATTATAATCATCATCAGCCAGAAAGTACTCCGTTTTTTTAACCACACAATGTTTCTGTTCGAAAACAATGCCTATAACCTGTATCGCTCTAGTAACACTATTTCTAATAAAAATAAATATAAATGTCTAAAACAAATGGTTACCTCTGCCATTTTCAATGAGAAAAAAGCCTTTTTTGAGCACAGTATAAATGGAGCTATGGCACCCAAGCAATTATGGAAGAACCTTAAAAATACTGTAGTTCCAAACTTCAAAGATGTAGGTGAGCTCCCAGCTTATTTTGATGATCCCGATACCATCAATTCACATTTTCTGGACATCCCTGTAAATGATAAAGTCAATATGTCGCAGCTCACCTATTACGAATTTCATAGGCATGGAGATGCAACCCTAGTGCTAAAACCAGTTAGCAGTGACTCAGTCGCTAATATTATTTTGGCAATAAAATCTAATGCGCAGGGTATTGACGGTGTGACTAGAGACATGGTAATCCTGTCACTTCCTCATACCCTCAATACCATCACTAACATAATTAATGAGTCTATTAATTGTTCAATTTTTCCCAGTCAATGGAAACCAGCATTAGTGCGGCCTATCCCAAAAAAATCGAATCCTAGCAATGTAAATGAGTTGCGACCAATATCCATTTTGCCCTATCTGTCAAAAATCCTTGAGAGAGCCGTCTTCAATCAAGTGTACACATTTTTGGAGGATAATAATATTCTTCCACAGTATCAATCGGGATTTCGTAAGGGTCGTAGCACTTGTACGGCACTTATTGATGTTGTGGATAATGTGTTGTCTTCCAGGGATTTAGGCAAAGGTACTGTCCTGGTTCTCCTTGACTACTCCAGGGCATTTGACTCCATAAACATTAATTTGCTTATTATGGATTTGATAGTACTGCGATAAAGTGGTTTGATAGTTACCTCAGTGACCGATATCAACTAGTTGAACTGCAAAAGGCAGATGGTTCGGGTATCATCCAGTCCAGTCCACAGCCTGTTACTAGGGGAGTACCTCAGGGCTCCATTTTGGGTCCTCTCCTCTTTTTACTTTATTGCTGCGATTTAACTAATGTAATAAAGGACTGCCAGTACCACGTGTATGCCGATGACTTACAGTTATATCTTTCCTTCAAACCTCATGATACCACTGAGAGTATAAGTATACTAAACAGAGATTTGGAACGAATTGCACTATGGTCAAAAAATAATTCACTCAATTTAAACCCAGCTAAAACAAAATTCATGATATTAGGTTCAAGATCACAGATTAAAAGTATATCAGAATCCAAACCTATACTTTTCCTGCAGGAGGAAATCATTGAGCAAGTTGATGAGGCTCGTAACCTCGGTCTCAAAATGGATGGCCTATTGCATTTTGAGAACTATGTCTTGGATATAGCACGTGCCTGTTTCTATAGGTTAAAGATCTTATACAAAATACGGGCTTACCTGAGCCTGAATATGAGAGTAACGCTCTGTGAGTCTTTAATATTGTCCAAATTGAATTACTGCATATCAGTTTATGGTCCTTGTCTTTTGGGAAGGTCTATGAAACTGCTTCAAAGGGTCCAAAACGCATGTGCCCGTTTCTGTTTTAATATTCCTCCTAGAACTCATGTTTCATCGTATCTAAATAAGGGCAAACTACTAAACATGGCATCTAGGCTTAAACTGCAGTTCGCTAGCCTGTTATTTGGAATTATTAAAAGCAAAACTCCGGAATATTTATATAAGAAGCTTAAATGGTCTAGTGAATATAACGTTCATAATACTCGTGGTGCGAAGTTTCTATTAGCTGTCCCAGGACACGTTACTGCTGCGTTTCGAGGTAGTTTTCGTTACTTGGCAACAAAGTGTTGGAACGATGGACCGCCACCGCTTCGAGAAATTCGTACAAAGCCTTATTTTACTGTTCGTTACAAGTCTTATCTTGTAGAGAACAATGACACAAAGTAAATTTTTTAATTCGGTGCCACGTATTAAAGTAAACGTGTCAACTATATAATTGCACAGACTAAAAATCTGGTTATTACGCATGATAAATTGAATAGTGACAGAGATACAGAAACTTTTTTTTTCTTTTTATTTTTTTGTTATCTGTTTACACTGCATTTGTGTTTAATATTTAATAACTTTGTTTATATGTAAGTATTTCAGACCTTTTTGTTTTTTTTGTAATTTGCGCATGCATTTTTATTCTATTTTTTTTTTATTCTATTTTATATAATGCATATACTTTTATGTATGTGTATATGTGTGTGCATGTATGTATATGTATATATATATATATATGTATATGTGTGTATGTATATGTATATATGTATATATGTGTGTGTGTGTGTGTATCCGTGTACATGTGCGCATATTTAATTCTTTTAAATTAAACTAAGTCAATTAACAATATGTCCGGAAGCTGCTCGTTAAACCTGAGGCATCGACAGAATAACAGAGCTGTGGCAACTCTGCCATAGCATTATGCTGAGTCGACAGCCTTTTCGTTGCTACAACCCAACGTACGTCTGACAATGTAATACGTCGTATTTTTTGTTTACTTATTTTTTGTATGTTGTGTTGTAATATTGAATAAAAAAAAATTATTTCTTCTTTCTTTCTTTCAAAATACATCCTGAGCCATCTGCATTCCTCGGCTTCCCGCAAAAACTTACAGGTCGTCTCTCATCTTCTCGTCTTCTTGTCATATCGTCTTCTCGTCAACTTACTAGTGGGGGGTCCCCCTATACTGCGTTGGCGGAACTAGGTTGCCACTCGAGAAATGTTGCTTCTCTAACGGTTATCGGCTCTAAGGGTTATATGGCCTGGCCAGCACATTATCAATTCAGATTTCTGATCCTTAGAGCTATCTTGGTTACTTTAGTTCTGCTGCGGATATCATCGTTACTAATTCTATCTCGCAGAGAAACACCAACTCATTCACACATGAGACTCATAAGCCTCGAAATTACACTGGCTCCTGACCATTTAAACCGAAAGACACAGCACAGCACTGCGCTCGTCACCACGATACATCGGTTCTTTAGTCTCATAAGCCTTAAAAATTTCAATAGCTCCAGTACATTAAAACCGAAAGACACAGCATAGCACTGCGCTCGTTACCAAGAGACATCGGTTCTTAACTCCCATAAGCCTCGAAATTACACTTGTTCCAGCCCATTCAAACTGAAACACTTCGGTGTTTCCACACCATTGCTTGACGGTAGAATAACTGGCACTGCGGTGGTAACTGCCTAGCCAAATTCTTGATAGGAACCTTACCAAACCTGTCATTGAACGTAGAATCAGTGCATATGAATATAACGCGCTTGTCCGAAATTATACATCTGTAATTTGTGTCTAGTGTCTCTACACAACATGGACTAAACTGTAGATAATTTAACAAAACTGTAAAGGAATAAGTGTTTTGTTTCACAGTCCAGTTACCACAGCACCATTTTGTTCGGGCATGTAGAAAAGTTTACAGTTACTTTTTGTTGCTATTCGGTATTCTTATTTAGATAATTCAATAGTTTCCGATCAATAGAAATATCGAATATCTAAGAGACATATTTATAAGTCTCTGCTTTGGTTCACCTGTTCTGCAGTCCACTGCAGGACATCCCTCTCCCAAGTTAAGAGGATTTGCCGTACGTCACGCCTGATTTCGCAGTAAATTGCGTCTTCTATCTAAATAATTTAGATCTGACATATGTGAGCATGATCCCGCCATCTGTTGGAAGCCGTGTGATTTTTTCATGGCAATTACCAAAAAGCGGTACGAGATGGGGGTGGCCGATTCCATAACACCGCCTTATGGCCATAGATATAATTAAAAAATTAAAAGCATAATTTGCACAGATTAAACACTTTTGGCGCCACCTCGAATGACTATTTATAGATTAATTAATAATTGTTTATATACTGAGCAGCTAGTTTACAGTGAGTTAATGTTCTTAAAAACGGAAGTTTTGCTAATAATAATTGAAGAGCTAATAAATCTAGCATTGAAAGATAAAAATTTGCTACTTCGACACACTCAAAATCTTATGACTATTGTCTATAATAAAAGAAGTTTAAAAAACTGTAACCCGTCTACGGAAAAAGTAACTACAATGAAAAGAAAAAGTACTAAAACCGTTAACCCGAGTAGGCATAAATAAAATAAACTGAAAAGTAAGAAACAAGTTGCTGATTGATATCATCGTCTTATTGAGTAAGACAAGTCTTTTGACATCTTACAGATTTATGTATTAAGTTCTATTAAAGTCTTCTGGCAGTTATTATTATTTATTTATTAATGGGAACAGTCATAAACTATTTTACAGTGTCAAGTAACATATCCAAGTATACAATCTTCAAGCAGCAAGACTTCAAAATTTTGATCGACAGTAAATTGATAGTTGACTTTTACTGAAGATTTGCTGGACTGATGGAGACAAAACGAAAAGCACAATTTTGGTCTAGAATTGAATTTTCCAATCACTGTAAACTTCCAGGAGCACTTCCTGCATAATAAACTATCAATATTAAACATCAAAACTCCTAATATACACAGAAATTACAAAATTAAATAAAAACACTAGCGCCACTTTTCGAGTTGGCGCCAAAAGTCCTTCTGGCAGTTTCACGTTAATAATGTTGTAATTAGATTTTTTATCCTTGATTGACGGCATTTGCTTTTCGTAGTTGACAATATTAACAACGTACGACCCCGGTATTATAATTTAATTATGACGTTATTAGTGTGAAACTGCCAGATGACTTCAATAGAACTACATAAACGGGAATATTTAAAAACTACTAAAAACATTACCATTACTTTTGACTATATATTTGAAATAACAGAATATCTATTACCAATAATAAAATTAGAGTTTGTATGTAATTTGAAAACAAATGCAAAAGTTAAATAAAAACTTATTTATGCGATATCTAATCATAACTGACCTTTTCTAGAATTTCTATCTGTCTGTCTCAAAGTATCTCTCGAATAGGCTCCGAAACTCCCCAACGGATTTTAATTTGGTAGGGATACAACAGGAATTTTAAATTTAATTTTCGTGTATTTTCCGTTTCGATAAAAGCGAGGTACCATCCCGTAGCCAGTAAATAATAACTCTGAAATTAATTCTTTATTCTTGCAAAGATTTTGTTTTCACGTAAATTCCAGCGGGCATCTATTTACAGATAAACCAATTTTTGTTAGCAAATACATAGAGTAATTTATCCATCAGATCTAAATATTCAAAACATTTTCGTGAAGAGATTTCACGGCCAATTACTTTCTTTTAATGCATTTCGCAATGCTGCAACTCTTAGTGCAATGTACCAGCCAGCCGTGCTGAACTATCGTGCGCTTCTCAGATAGCCCTCTTTTGCACTGTTAAATATAACTCGAGGGAAGGAATATGGGTCTTTTTAAATTGGTCAATTACTGCAACGGTTTGCAGGTCGTTGACATTCTGATTCGCGACGCCTTTGAGATTGAACCGCACTAGATAGAGCACGTTTTCATTTACAATACGATTTTAATTAAATAAAAATTTAGAATATGATTTAAGTAAACTAAACACATCCTTAAGCCTTTTGGCGCCAACTCGAAAAATGGCGGTACTGTTTTTATTGAATTTCGCTGTTTCTGTTTATATTTTCAGTTGTTATGTTTAATAATTATAGTATATTATGCAGAGAGTGCTCGTGAAAGTGCAAGTGTTTTGTCTCCATCACTCCAGCAAGTCTTTAGTAAAAGTCAACTCGATCCAAATTTTGAGACTACAACATTGCTACTCATCCATACATTTATATATTTTAATAATATAAATCCGGAAAGTGTGTTTTTTGGTTTGTTTGTACGTCTTTCACGCTTCAACGGAGTGACTGATCGACCTGATTTTTTTGGTATGCCTTATAGCTTATGGTTCTTGGGAACCATAAATATAGCATAGCAAAGCTTCGTTCAAGTGTAGTTGATTCACATGCGTGCGAAGCCGCGGGTATCAGCTGGTTAAAAATAATTTATTTATACCTGGATATGTTACTTGAGACTAGAAAATAATTTACGATTGTTTCCATAAATGAATAAATTCAAAAACGTATGCTTAGTATGGGTATCTGTCTGCTGATGAGGTAATGCCAAAGTTAGAGTCCCAGCTTTTGTAACACGCAAGTTGGAACTCAATTTGTTTATTACGAGTATAATTGTCACTCTGTTTAGTGTCTTTGACACTGCACACGTAATTGCACATCCTTTTAAAACGGCAAAAATCGTGATGAAGCCACTTTTACTGGTGGCAGGAATCCGTCTAGGCTGGTACCACCGTTCACATCTGCCGTGAAGCAGTAGTGTGCAAACATTACTGTGTTTCGGTTTGAAGGGCACTGTGAGCTAGCGTAATCACTGGGCATATGAGACTTAAGAACTTATGTCTCAGTGTGTAAGGCACAGTGTGGTGTCACACAGATATTTTCTGGGTGACACAGCATTTTTTATGGGCAGACGTTGCATTTACCATCAGGTGAACGTTTTGCTCGTTTCATCACTTTACCAATAAATTAGTCAATAGGTGTCCGGCGGAGTAGAATAGCTCCTACCGCTTTTCTACCGAGTTGTAGTAAGTATTGGTAAGTAAGTAAGGTCGAGTAAGGTATTGTACGGACAGCCTTTATTCGTGCAGAATAACACCATAATATGCAATGCTGTCTAATTGACTCTACTGCTTTTGGGACCGCAATGGGGAATATTTTTTTGCTTCGTACCAAAATGGCGACAACGTGGTTCGCACTCATTTCCCGCGGAGGCGAAAAGTGTGCTACGGGTGTGGCCTCTGCCGACCCATTATATAGTAAAAAGACGAGACTGTACGTATGTATGTATAATCTGTTCACACTTCAAACATCATTCCATCTCGCGCCGTGTATATTTCTAAATCTTATCCGTACCTGAGATTGTTCATCCTTCAGAAGACACGTTAAGGATGTTCTATTATTAGGGCTATTTGCTTTATGCGTTCTGAAGCACCTATAAATTTTGCTTTGGCTATTGGCTCAATGAAACCAAATCAAAAATGGTTTACCTTTGTAGTCGATCCGTATAAAAAATGAATCATGTGTTCACACGCGGTAGAAACTTGCAGAAAACTAAACTTCAAGAGAATGAGAGCATCAGGAGTTGGATAATCGTAGGGCGTATTTATTATAATATTGTTACCAAGTTTATAAATTGTTATACATATTATATTACATGTTAAACAGACTCCAATTTTTCAGTTACAACGAATGACACGAGTGACTCATGGTAGAAGTATTGAATTAATGCTTTGGTTTGGATTTGATCAATATCTATATCTATACAATATCTATACAGCCGTGAATTACTGTTTTTGATCTTGTTGTCGAGCTAATGAGAACAACAAAGTAATCGAAGATTTGGACGTTTTCTAAAATATAAATATAAAAGGAAACAGTATACTGTATTCTATCCCATTCTCTCGCAGAAGAAATCCTATAGATCTTTGTCTCGCTACTGACGCTTTTTCTTTTCATCGATTTTCAAATCACTAGGATTCTAAAGAAGATTTCTCTTCAAAATATTGTTACAGATATATGGTATTTAATTATTTGCCACTTGACGGAGTCCTGCAAATTAATCCTACCACCTGTAAAAAATACCACATTTATCGTGCGTTGGTTAGTTGTAACACTTTCTTTACCGTAATTAATTATTACATAAAGAACTTTCTAATGATAAAACTGTACAGAATTTTTTGTAATGGCAATAAATGTGACGTGTTAGGTTATTAGGTGAAAGTATGAAAAGCGACGACATTATTATTTTGTCGTTATATCATTTACTTCAATAGAAGTGAACGTTATAGACTGTTTTACTGTTACTGAACCAGTATGCAGAGTGGTCACGGCGTAAGTTTATCTACCATTATATCCTGATCCTTGGGGAAATGGCTGGAAGATTTCATGAATTCAATGGCGGGAAAACCATCTCGCAAGAGCTCAGACCGAAATTACACTGACGGCCAGTGCGGGACGTCTGGTGCTGCGATGACCAATCCGCCTGCCATGCGTGCTGATCACGGCAATTCTCACTTCTTAGAAGAGGCCTATATCTAGCAGTGGACTAGTGATGTCCTGCTGGTCAATTTCAACCATGGCGACAAACTCCGAATATTGTCGAGAGCTATCACCTGCGCAAGAGATATTATGGTGCCCACAAGTTTACGCGCAAACACAGAGGCACTCACTCGTCCCAACCTACCCGATAAGATCAAATATTGGCTCCGACTGGGATTCGAGCCCAGGACCCGCGGCGTAGAAGTCAGGTACTCTGACTACTAGGCCACGCGGTCGTCAGTAGACTAATAAAAGATGATGATGACGGGCTCAGGAATGAAATTTTGCGAACGCGGGTATTTGATCTCGAAGGCTATGGCAAACCAAAATGGCACTACAGTGTGACTTCCAAGCGAATAATCTTAAATGGAAAACAATGCTTCACTTCACTATAACGTGGAATAATTATAGATCACAATTTATTTATCCCACAATAACATGTAACGTTGGCCGTAAATATATATTTTTTGAAATGATTTTTCTTTTTAAAAAAATTTTCCAGCCATAGTTTTTATTTAAAGCAAATGTGTTCCATTCTATTCTAGAACGTAAAAAGAATGCAACAGCTAATAGACGGCATGTCGTGGAAAAGGATTGCTGACAGCTAATAAACTATTTCAAAATAGCAGAAAAACCAACGAGTCGTATTTTATTAATGCACATGAGAACTGTCACGTGTTGCCATTTTATATTAGGTATCGTTCCTTTTCCAGCTTAATCCCTTTAAAAACAAGCAGACTTCCAAAAGTTGACATAATTTTGCCTAAGTTTTTTTTTAAGTTCATGCATCTTTTTGCTACAAAGAAGTAAAGCGTATTATTGTAATATATTTTTAAATTAGGTTTTTACATTTTTAATAGACTTGAAATTTTGTTTTTAAAACTTTATGATTAAAACTTATATATAAGTATATTTAAAAGCTCATGTAAAACAAGCTGTTCTTTATTTTTATTCATGTAAAATTTTTGGGATATTCCTAAAATTATTACATATTACTCGCCTGCTGAGCGTGGTAACTATGGCAAAATCCCTTAAAATGAGAGCTTCAAATTTTGTGGCAATCTATGACGGAGGCCTATGTTAAGCAGTGGACTAGTGATGTGCTAAAATGATGATGATGAAGTGGTATTTCACGAAAAATTCAGTTATTCATTTGTTTTTTTCAGTCAACCTATTTGTGTGAGTTTGGGTTTTCCAAATCAAAATCTAAACATCACAATCGGTGAACATTTGTATTCATACTAGCAGTTGGACAGTCGGTTGGTACGTAATTATAGGGCGCCAACCGCAAGCATGATTACAAATATGTATGCAGAAGCGCTTTTAAAATTCTATTTAAAAAAATAACTCAGCAACACCTATAACTCGCAGATGTTAACACTTTTTCAAAATGAAACACAATATAGAAACGCTAGTGCATTTAGCCTTTTTGCATCGGCCTTGCACTATGCCACTGCAGTTGCTATCAGTGCGTTCATTTCCTACTGTGTTGTGTAATGGACGCAGTGTGAAAATTAAACTGGAGTGAACGCAATCTCATTTTAATTACTTCATCTAAACTTTTAATTGCCTCTGTATATACGAACGACACAGATAGTTTTTTTTTTATATAAGTAGTAAAGTAACTTTTTATTTGGATATTGGATACGACGTCTTGACTCTGGTCAGCGTATTTGCCTGTGGATCTTAGGTTAGAATCCAAGCGTGTTTTTTTCTGGAACTGGGTGATTTATAATCGTCCCTTGTCTCTGACACTGCACCAAACGTCCCCTAAGATCATCGCAGTGCAGACTGCAGACGTCAGCTTCTGGTAACTCGAAACTTGCTTTGGTCCAAAGGTGGGATTGCTATGCAGAACTCCGTAGGTAGGTTCAGTTATGCTGCCGTCAAGCAGATCTATGCAAATACAACTGTTTTTCGGGTTGAAGGGAACTGAAGTTAATTTAACTACATGGGGAATGATCGATGTCTCATTGTGATGAGCGCAGTGCGGTGCTCTTATATATTCATAGGATAAATTGACAGGGCGAGCAAAACGTTCACCTGATGGTAAGTGCGACGTCTTCCCATAACAAATGCTGTGTCACCCAGAACATTTCTCTGTGGCACCATACTGCGCCCGTCTCCCCGGCACATAAGTTCTTAAGCCTCATATGCATAGTGATTACACTAGCTCTCAGAACCCTTCAGACCAAAACACAGTAACGTCCATTTCCTGGTTTTCATTTTCCCTCTCTCGACTTTTCCTACCCGATATACCCTAGATCAGTTCTTAAGTCTCATAGGCTGATTACACTAGCTAAGAGTGCCATTTAGACCGAAACACAATAATATTTGCACACTTCTGCTCACTGCAGAATAACTGGCCTTGCGGTGGTACCTACCTAGTCGGATTATACACATGACATTCCAGTTCTATTTAAAACCGCAACTGTTATGGGCATGTGTGGCACTTACCATTTGGTGAACGATTTTAACGTGTCGTTAGTTAAATTTATTTAAAAAATCAATCTTGTAGTAAAAAAAGTGTTGAAATATAGATTCAAAGAAATTACTTTGTCGTACATGATTAAAACCCAGTACGTGTATAACAAAAGACTAATAATATCCAAGGACTAGTCTTTTACAAGGAAAAAAATTTCTTTCAAGCAAAATGGCGCCGACATTTATGTTATAAATCACGTTGGTCCTTCGAGATCTGCTTGTAATACAGCGATCGGTGCCAAGGCTGACAAACCAAGGATATAAAAGGGGAATTCTAATATACTTTGGCTAAAGGAACACAAATATACAAAAAAATGTTTTCATACGTATGCTCATTTACTTTTAAAAATATATATCAAACTGATATTAAATTTTAATGGATATAAATTCAATAGAAATATCATTCTTCGTTCTTACTACCTTTATTATTTTTCTACAATATGTATGTACAACATTATGGAACCTTACATGGAAAAATCGTAGTATTTTTTCTCTTACAAATCATCATTCAGATGTTCCAAATCTTCCACTATACCAAAAAATTATTAGTAGTATTTTTTATGTAGTTTCACTTGTAAATAGTATTCATCATCATCATTTCAGTCCATCATAAGTCCACTACTGAACATAGGCCCTATAGATTGTCACAAAACGCAGTCCTGTGCCACCTGCATCCATAGACTTAGACATATACAAAACCGTACAGGTCGCTTCATCTAGAGTTTCGTTTGCCGGTACGATATGGCCACTTGAGAACCTTTCTTCCCCAACAGTTATCGGTCTATATAACGGGCTATATGGCCGGCCCATTGCCATTTCAGCTTACTAATCCTCCGAGCTATATGAGTTAGTTTAGTTCTGCTGTGGATATCATCGTTACTGATTTTACCTCGCTGAGAAACACCCAGCAGAGCGACATTGAACTTCCTCATGCGGCCTGCAGTGAAAGACCGGTTTCGGAACCGTATCTTATCACTGGTTGAAGACTTTGTTTTTATGTCTTTATATTGTTTTTGAAACACTGAGAAAGACATATTTAAGCTATATACTAACTATAATAGTTGTATTATATGTTATAATTTAGAATAAAACCAATGAAAATAATAATTGGACACAATTTTAAAAATAAATTGGCCCATTTTAGAAACATCGTCGCAGCGAAAAGGAGCTTCGTGTCGCCATCTTGGCTTTCTGCCAACTGCGTTCAGCTAACTACCGATGCGTTATCATTCCACCAAATATCGGGGATTTTTTCTATACCGTATATAGAACTAAATGCATTTACTGCGACTTAAAGCTTTTATCATAGAAATGGAAACATAACGTTTGTTTACATTATGGGAAAATGTGGACTATTTAGAAAAGTTTTATTTTATTTATTAAATCTGTACCAGCGATTATTCCAATACACTAATGGTCTTATTCATAAAAAAATACCTAACAAACAAACCGAAACACAGTAATGTTTGCACACTACTGCTTCACGTTAGTATAACTGGCCCTGGGGCGGAATTTTTTGACATGGATAATTAAGGAATATGGACATAGCTGGTTTTTTATTTTATTAAATTTATATTCAATATAGTTTTTATAAATTTTTATTGAAAATTATTAAATAGTAACAAAGTTATCAGCTTTGCTGTAGTCTTCAAAAAATACTCACTCCACGTTCGCATCGATTTCTCGAAAACAATGTATTAAGGATACGTTTTCTGTAGTCGTTTCCCTTCTCACAATTCTTAATTTTCTCCATAGGCTTTTTCGTTTGCAGAAACTTCATAACTACGATGTTTACTTCTTTAAATTCATAGTATATGAAAATGCTAGAAAAAATAATCAATAAAATCATGTGGTAAAGGATACGTTTTCTGTTGTCGACCACTGATTTCAAATACTCATATAAGGAAAAACGTTATGTATTTAAAGATACAATGATTGCTTTAGTGAAATGCCTTTTTACGCCTTTTTACCGCTTAAGTATTCCTCTTCATGGTTATCCATGTAACGCTTTCAGAAAAAATGGCCGACATGTTTTTTATTGCCTGCTCATTTTCAGCGTCACTGATAGTCCATTAACGACCCCGTGTCAAAAATAGAACATAGGGTTTTGGGAGTTGTTTTGGGAATACCTCTTACAAAAATGTCTGTCTTATTATCTTATTCATAACAGGATTTATTCTGATTTATTCAGATTGCAAAGATCGAAGTAAAAATCTGAATTTTAATCAAAATGAAATATTTTAATTAATATTCTGATTTTTATATCATCCTCATAATCTCAGCCTATCACTAGTCCACTGCTGAACATAGGTCTCCTCCATAGATTGCCACAAAAGTTTGTAGCTCTCATTTTGGGTGGATTTTGCCATAGTTATCACACTTGGCAGGCGGGTTGGCGACCGCATTTTCATTATACAGATGTTCTAGAAGGGTCTGCTGCCCATCTTCAGGTTTTAATTTTTCGTCTGTCGACTTTTACCGTGGGTGTGCCACGGAATGACATAGGGTGGTAGATTCTCTTAAGCCGCTACCTACTTGTGTAAAGGAATTACGAGTATATACATATTTACATACATACATTTTTCCCATATAAAGAGGTATGCAGAGACCACACTCGTAGCCCAAGTTTCGCCCCCGCGAGAAACCTGAATTGTCTGACGGGTGGCGAACCACGACGCTGCCATTTCGGTACCAGTCAAAAATTCTAACTTCCCATTGCGTTCCCACGAGCAGTATAGTAACAACATTGCATATTACGGTATTATTCTGCACGAATTAGGATGTCCGTACAACACCTTCGTCGCCTCTCACGACACCTCGGTAGGAAAGAATCTCACTCCTGAGTACAGGACTACCCTTATTTCTGAAATGGTTTCGGAGCTGAGAGATGTCGTCGAAATACTTTTATTCCTTAGGCATACAGGATTCCTCACGATGTTGTACTTGACGATGAAATCGCACCGGGGATCAAATGCGTCACACGCGTACAATACGAACTTAATATTAATATCAATTGTTGGATGCGATGGATGCAGGTGGCTCAAGTCTTGCGGCAACCTATGGGGTACCTATGTTCAGCAGCTCACTGGTGGTAGGATTCCTTTGCAGAAATCCGTCTGGGAAGGTTTCACGCAGGGCCAGTTATTCTGCAGTTACTGCAAACATTACTGTTTCGATCTGAAGGGCACTGAGAGCTAGTGTAATTACTGTGCATATGAAATTTAAGAACTCTTGTCTCAGAGTAACGGGCGCAGTGTAGTGCCAAGAAGAAATCTTCTGAGTGACACAGCATTTGTTAAGGGCGGACGTTGCACTTACCATCAGGTGAACGTTGTCGTCTCGTCACTTTCTCCTGTAAAATGATTTATTTTATTTTAAATGATTCACTCAGTGTATATTTTGTTACTGATTTAACAAGGCAATATTGTCACTCGCTGAAGAACCGCACCTTAACCTTTATATCAAACAGTCAGCCGCTCCCATCTAAAAGGTTAAGCTCAACGTAATTTTCTTGATTGAAGTTAAATGCTTTCGTAAAATGAAATCGATAGGTGTGTTCGATTAATCTCGAAAGTTATTCCTTTAGCATTTTGGTTTAAAGTTCGATGCCCAACATTAGGATTTCTCCTGTATCGTGTCTGCGGTTTACAGGCATAAATCTAACATGCTCAATACAACCAGACCCAAAAAAACCAACAATTTGTGTTTTGCACAAATGTTGGCTCCGGCCGGGATTCTAACCCAGGAACCGCGGCGTAGAAATCCGGTACGCTAACCACTAGGCCACGCGGTCGTCAATCAATAAAGTCGTCAATTTATGGAACAATTTGAAACTATAATTGCCCTTAGTTCATATTAAAAGTACGTAGTTATAAGAATGCTGTAGTTTCCTTTACTTAATTCTTTTCTCGTTCTTCAAAGATAAATGAATATGGGCCATGCGAGTAATGAATTTTCAGTTAGATTTATAAAGGGAAAAAACGGATGTCACTGTCAGGTGCAGAGTAAAAAGATTTACCTGAACTGGCATTGTTTCCGTTGACCGCGCCGACGACGTTTGTGTGCCCCGTTCCTCCTGACCCACTTTGATAATGGTACATGTTTGAATATATATTCTATATTTCAAATTAGCTTGTGTCCGTGTCTTAGCCGACATTGTATTATTTGAAAAAAAAATATCTTTAGGCACTTCTCAATAGCTAAAGATGTGTAAATGTTATCTTTACTTGCACTGCTTCATCTACAGAACATCTATTCAATGCTTATGAAAGTATAAACGGTACTTATAAGAAATAAAAATTAAAAGTTTTGTCTGTCTGTTTGTTCTGACTAATCTCCGAAACGACTGGACCAATTTTGATGGGACATTCACTGACAGATAGCTGATATAACAAGAAATAATTAGGGTTCCGCGCAAAAAAATCAAAACCCCCAAAAACCGTTTGAAATATGGAGGTATATATGTATCAGCTACTCACTTTCCATCCTCATACTGCTCTTACCAGAAATTCTTCGTAGTGAGAAAGCAAAATAATATTATAGCAAATAACTTTAAACAGACATAGTTTCTAAGATATACAATGACTTTACATCCACATAAAAACTTTGCACCTAGATTTGAAATATCAACCTTTCACTATATACACTTCAAATATAGATGAGACTTAAAGTGTCAGCCAGTACTATGCGTGTTTGATCCAGGGTCTGCTCTGGTGAGCCGTTAGAGAGGGTTATAAGGGTTTATTTTTTGTATGGGATAACCTTTACATAAGAATGACAGTTTTGAACGAATAACGCCTTTCTTTCCTTTACCTTTCCTTACCAAAAATTAGTGCGGGGGCGATAGCGGTTCACTTTTGAACGAGTAACCCTTACGTACTTCGTAAGAATTAAATCTTCAAAAGGCTTACAACTTAGCTTTATGAAGAGTTATTCTTATTTTTCCCAGTCTCTTGCGTGTATTATAGTGTGTTTATTTACTCCAATGGTTAAATTATGTTTTAATTTTACAACAACAATCAAACAACATCTTTTGTACCTTTATTACCTACATTTTTTCGTTAAAATTATTTTAAATAATTAGATGGTGATGGCGGACAAAATATGGGTTATCTCTATTTATCCTTTTATTTGCCCTGTAACCTAATAAACTTGAATTACCCAAACGATGACATGATTTTATTTTAGGGTTATGTAGATTTTTAGGCAGATTACCCAGTCGATCTGATATCCTATAATAAGTCACGTTTTAAAGAGCTGCAGCAGGGGCTTGCGCAGTCCCTGGGTTTGATTTCAGGAAAGCTTACTAAAGTACAAGTATAAGAACCCACGAACACCCACAGACATGCTTTGTGATGTATTACGCTTTGCATCATTCCCATTCACAGTTGCAACTCTGTGGATTTAGTTAAGTTAAAAAAAAAAATACTACGAATATTATTTAATTCAATTAAATTATAATTCTTGTGCATTCTGATTTATGCGTTTTGCCTTAAACAATACATGATATTATCGCAAACTTTCAGGATCCCAGAAGGAGAGGAAGGGGACCAAAACGCAGCAGACTCGCCCGCCCGCGTTCCTCCGCACTGTCACATCACTATTAAATGCACCAGAGAGGTAACAGAATCTTTATACTTTTTAACCGACTCCAAAAAAGTAGGAGGTTCTTTGTTCAGCTGTATGTATTTTTTTTAATGATAATATCTTGGCGGATTTATACCACGTGATCCAGTTATTAACCGAAGCTGGTTAATTTTGCTAATATTTCTGCTAAAAACACACTTTAAGATATACGCAATATATCTTAAAGTGTGGTTTTAGAGGCCCTTAGCCTTTTATTAGTTATTCGAACCTTCTACGGTATTAGTCTTTGAACCCTTAGATCAAAGACTAAAACCGAAGAAGATTCACGAATGCAGTGCACAAGATATTCTGCCAATCTCCGGAACGATAAAAACAGATAGAAACGATTGGCTTCTGCGCTACGGGTCGCGGGTTCGAGTCTCTCACGGAACAGATGGCCTACAGATAGTTCCGAGTCTAAGTGTTTCTGTGTCTGCAATTTATGTTTAATACAGGGACATCCCATACAGAAATCTGTCTATATAGATCCCACCGCAGTGTCAGTTATTCTCCCGTGAAACAGTACCTTGTTTTGGTTTGTAGGGCACTGTAAGCGAGTGTGTCCTTACACTAAGTACTATTACTACATATGACCGCAGTGCGATGCCACAGAACTTTGCAACAGAATTTTCTTACACTGCAACTGTTATCGCCAGATATATCACTTACCATCAGGTGCACCATTATTGCTCATCTGCTCGCTATCTAACATTTAAAAAACACATTATAGTGTGTTTCCCGGCCATCCCCAGCAGGCTTTCGCCTCTCGTTCCTGTTCCCTATGAGCTTCTCCCATTTCTGGCATTCGATGTTAAAAGCCGCCGTGAATATCGTATAAAATAATTATTTAAACAAAAAACCAACAGCAACAGCTCCAAACATGCTTAACCGAATTTAAGGGTTTCATGATTTTGGTGGCCGTGTGGTGGCGGCTTAAGAAAATATACCATCCCATCTCATCCCGTGAGTGTCGTTAGAGTCGACAGAGGGAAAATGAAAACCAGGATATTCCTCCTTCCTTCAACATCTGATAAATAAAATGCAGTTGAAAACCCGCCTGCCAAGCGTGCAACTATGGCAAAAACTTTTGTGGTAATCTATGGTGGAGGCCTATGTTCAGCAGTGGACTAGTGATATGCTGATATTGGTTTTCTCATGGATCTCATCATCAGAACCTGGCGAAAATTATATGGGACCTTACGGTACCCCATTTCAAACAAAAAAACATTTATTAAAATTGGTCCACAATTGACGACAAAATCGGTGAACATACGTAAAAAAATACATACAAACGAACATAGAATCGCCTCCTATGTTGAAGTCGGTAAAAATCACACAGGTTTCATGTGGCCATGGATCACAACAGCAATAAATGCTTTCAGCTATTTTCTAACAGCACTGGACATTCCACAACAGAGAGACCGTATTATTTCCAGATCGCAGGCTTCAACGGTCTTTCGGAAGCGGTCCGTCGGTTGGACTTCTCTTCCGCAGTGCGCGACGTCCGTCGGTTCAACTACATCTGCGCCTTGCTGGAGCTACTCCTGGGCGGGCAGCGGCTGACGCACCTGCCCGGCGCCGCTCAGAAGTTGCTCCTATCGATGTTGGAACAACTCGCAGACCACGGTGGGTACATGTCTTTCGTGACCATGTGTTTCATACGTGGTAGGGCCATTTATGTATATTGATCACCCGTTGTATAGGGAGGAATATAACTATTTATATATTATACTGTGGCTTGTTATTGTAGAAAAAAGCCATAATTTTAATCGACTACATGTCAAACCGTCGCGTAGCTTTTGTGGCCTGAGCACTTTTGTATATCGGGTAGGAAAAGTCGATAGATGGAAAATGAAAACCAGGAAATGAACATTACTGTGTTTCGTTCTGAACGGTTCTGAGAGCTAGTGTAATCACTATGCATATGAGGTTTAAGAACTTATGTCCTGGGAGACGGGCGCAGTGTAGTGCCACACATAAATGTTCTGGGTGACACAGCATTTGTTATGGGGAGAATTCACATTTACCATCAGGTTAGCCGTGTGGTGGCTTAAGAGAATCTACCACCCCATTTCATCCCGTGGGTGTCGTAAAAGTCGACAGAGTGAAAATTAAAACCAGAAGATGGGAACAGTATCTTCCTGAATCTAAATAAATACACTGCGGTTGCCATCCCGCCCGCCAAGCGTGGTGACTACGTCAAAATCCCCCCCAAACGACATCCGCAAACTTTTGTGGCAATCCGTGGGGGAGGCCTATGTTCAGCAGTGGACTAGTGATAGGCTGAAATGATGACTCTGACTCAAAAGTGTGATGTCCCGCAGTGGCGACGTCGAAGCACAACCTGAACGCGTTGCGCGCGCTGGTGGTGGCGCTGGCGTCGCTGCGCGATGCGGAGCGGCGCGCGTGCTGGGGCCGGCCGCTGGGCTCGCGCGCGCTGTGGCGCCACCACGACCGCGCCATCGCGCGCATCACGCGCATCGCGCAGGACATACACATACACGAGGTACGCACTCAAACCCTATTTTAACTTATCTTATGTTTTTCTAGCTCCGACAGAGTATCAGCGCTACAGTAACATGGTTGATGTGGCAATCGTAAAAGGCGAGTAAGGAATTAAACTGCACTGTGCAACCAACAGCGCATGGTGGCGATGATCTCACCACCTATCACACCAAGTGCATTATATTGTTTTGGTGAAACGTGGATTGTGGCAGTCATCTGTTTTTGCAGTGAGTACCCAGTCTCTGACTACCCCTACTGGGATACAGTCGTGATCTTATGTATGTATGTATGTATGTGTATTTTATGAATTGTGTATCACTAACATAGTCATCTAAGACTAGCACAATATGGGTTGTTAATACCTGAAATAAAAATTATTATTAATATGCTGAGTCGGTTGCTTTTTCGGTGCTGCAATCCAGTGGCCTTCTATACTTTGTGATACTTTTAGCTACATCTCATATATATGCGTGTATGTAGGTGGATGCGTGTGTCTATACTTTTTTGTCTTTTATTATGTAGTTTTTCAGATTGAGATACTACTGTTTGTACAATTTATTGTTAAGAGTTTTCTACGTTTAAAAAATGTTCTATTCTATTTTATTAAACAATCAGTCGCGACAATCGGTCTGTCATCGAAGACGATCGGAATTTGGTCTTATTTGGACAATTCTACTGAAAGGGAAATTAAAACGCTTTCTGTTTCTCCGTTTATTTAATTTTGCTTATTATTTTGTCATGCACATTTCTTATTACTACGGGCCGCTTTTATCCGCGTTATTTGTATATTTGAACTCTTCGAACAGGATTGTTGCGTTGCGCGGGAGTCGAAGGCGGGTGATGTGATAATAAATCATGTGTCGTATGTGGGAGCTTCACGTAAGAACGAATAAAGAAGTCATTCGCAAAGCTAAAAAATCGCAATCAAATTATTATATCGAACAGGAAAAAAAATAGTTTTATACGGCTTTGGCGCCCCCAGAGACTTGGTACCTGAAGCGGCCGCTCCGTTCGCCATATGGTAGGGCCGGCCCTGCGCATAAGTTCCCTTACCCGACTGCCTCAGCTCTCTACGAAATTATGTCCTCCCGGTATATTAATCAACTATAAAGGTTAGTAATGCCAAGCCATAACGGTCACGCTATCATGGCATAATACATATACAAGGTGCACTCAACCGCGCATAGGTTTATTACTCGCCTTCTACAACTATCTCTGCGATTATGTCCCCCTGGTAGATTTAAACCACGGCAAAATCGTCCAAATCCTTACCAAAACATAAAATATGAAAGATTTTGATTTTGAACTGTTTTACCGAGCCAAAACAATCAAGCCATTGCGGCATACCGTACAGATTCCTTTACTCGGCTGGCTACAGCAATCAATTCAATTCAGACAGAAAAATTACAAACAATTCAGACCGCGACAACATCGTCCAAATTCAGATAACTACCTGAAAATATCAGCTAAATATAAGTAATAATAAATACCAATGCCGAGCCATTGCGATAACACTAAAATTAATTATTTAAAACTTTATTGTACACTATAAACAAAAGATACAAAAAGGAAAAAAAAGGTACAATAGGCGCTCTTATCGCTAAGACCGATCTCTTCCAGGCAACCTTTGGATGGACAAAAACTAAAATTGAACAAATATGGACGGCAGTGTACAAATGGATAAAACAAATTAATAAAGTACATAAATCAAATTTAAATATATATGCATATACGAAATATAAGAACAGAAAGGCACATATAAATACAAAAATACAGGTAGTGTTCAGCAACCAGGGCTTCAAAAATGGGCAGAGATTAGGCATTTTGGATAGGTAGAGCATTCCCACAGTTTTGTAGCCTGCAGCGTGAAAGAATTACCATAGAAAACTGCGGAATGGACAGGAGTTTTTAATTGGAGAGTTTCAGAGGAGCGCAAGGATCGAAGACTGGAGAGATGGACAAACTCAAAACGTTCCTTAAGGTAAATCGGGGAGGAGGGAATAAAAAGGATGTGTGCATTCTGGCGAAGGCGAATAGGTAACCACTGTCTGGCATTGTAACTGTCGCGGCATTCACATACTCGAGGTGCGTTCTTAACCCTCTACTCTACAGATACCTGTTACTCGGCTGCTATGGATGAACTGTCACTTTTGCTGGCGCTTGCCAGAAAAATCTTTGTAGCGAAATCTGTTGCCACATGAGAAGCTCAATAAACGTTACTAGTAGGAGGAGACGTCCTCCCCGATCTGATGGGCGTAACTACCCTTTTCCTTGGCAATATCATCCGCCAAAACTTATACTCAGCAATAGCCTTCATGATGACTTGAAGATTGTTAACGATGACAGTATTTTTGATCATAATACTTGTATCCTCTAAATAAGACTGTTGCGGTTCCTTGAACTTGCGCAGAATATACATACATACGTTCAATCTGTAACCTATAGAATGTATTACTCTGTCATTCAACTCATTAAGTAAACCAAGTGAACTATGGCATTCAATATTAACTTAGCTTATATTTTCATCGCAGCCGGGACCAGAAGTAATGCCGAAACTCCATGACTTACCCGAGGAGTGCATCAGAGAGATTATGTTAAGAATATCGGACCACAGGGATTTAGACGTAAGTATATCAAAAAATCACATAGACAACATACTTACATAATTAAGCACACGAGTATTTCTCTTTTTTTTTTAATGGATGGTGCAGAATTATGTACTACATATAGACAGTAGCAATTGTCTAAGAAGTCTAACAAGATTTTATATATTTGAAATTACATTGTGTTACTTTTAAAAATAAAATATTAAAACACGTATACAATAGGTAATTGTTATTTTACAGTAGAGTCTCGTCCGATTGCCAATACAAAGGTTTTTGGCTGAAAATCAGCGCTGTGTATGTACACACTTACACAGTACATGCTGAGCCAACTCCTTCGACACATAACTATTTTGTTTTACGTAATTTTGTTTTGTTTTTTTTTTTCATATTCAATTTCTTATGTTCTTGTGCCGAAAGTTTTTTCTATTATATTTTAAGTCTTTTTCATTTTCTTGAGATATCTATACGCAATTTTTTATAATTTAAAACAAAATATAAACGAATTCGTTTATTAATTACTTTTGTAGCATACCAGTACATGGACATCTCCAGCTCTGTTTGTTACAGGCTTTAAATGTCATTTGACGCCATAAAAAAAACATTAAAAATCATCTTGTCTTTTGGCTTTATTAGGTATTGTACAGAAACGGCTACCATGTTTCTGTTCAAAGTTATTTAAAAAAAATATTTCACCGTCGGTGGTGGGAGGTGATAAGATTCCTATGCAAGAATCCGTCTAGGTAGATACCACTACAGGGTCAGTTACGTTTGTTTGTTAAAGTTACATTTTAGAAATATTTTACAGGCCGCCTCATCGGCCTGGAGCGTGATGGCGTCAGTTTGCTCAGAGCAACGCGTTTGGCGTGAACTGGTGATGTTCCACTTTACAGAGCAGCAAATAAACACCGTCACAGTAAAAGAAGACAAAGACGTCGACTGGAAGAAGCTCTTCCACCAGCTCAGGAAGTAAGTCTTCGTTGTCATTTTCTCATTTCTTAACCCCTACTAAGTTAAAACTAACAGATGAAGAAGACTATGGAGTTAATAAAGTGTACTTTTAACCTACTTCAAAAAAGGAGGTTTTTAATTGGACTGAATATTTTTTTTTTATTGTATAAGGTGACGAAACGAGCAAAACGTTCACCTGATGGTAAGTGCAACGTCCGCCCACAACAAATGCTGTGTCACCCAGAATATTTCTGTGTGACACCACACTGCGCCCGTCACTCTGAGACATCAGTTCTTAAGTCTCAAATGCCCAGTGATTACACTAGCTCACAGTGCCCTTCAAACCGAAACACAGTAATGCTTGCACACTACTGCTTCACGGCAGAATAACTGGCCCTGGGTCTTCGTCAATTGTGAACTGATTCCATTCTTTTTTTTTAGTTTAATTAGTTATACTCAAGGTTGAGTCTTATAGGATTAAGAGCTACCACCCCATTCTCCGGATGACGGATGAAAACGCTATCATTTTTCTACGGGTTTCGCTCATCTGATCCTATCTTATAAGAAAAGAAAGCGAAGTCTTGCGATCACGTAGTGCATAAGGTGTAACTGTTAGCATGGCGACCGAACAGCTTAGCGTTCTGAGTTATCCTGGATACGAATCCTAACGGAAACTCCAATGTTTGTGCCACACACTTTTTACTGGTGATAGGGTTCATATGCAGTGTCAGTTATTCTGCCGTGAATCAGTGAAAGAATTGATCGTCTACTCACTTTCTTTACAAACACCCAACACTAAATATCGGTGGTGGCGGCTTAAGAGAATCTACCACCCCATCTCATCCCGTGGGTGTCGGAAAAGTCGTTAGAGGGAGAGTGAAAACCAAGAGATGTGCAGCAGCATCTTTCTGGAATATCTAAATAAATAAACTGCGGTTGCCAACCCGCTTGCCAAGCGTGGCCACAATGGCAAAATCGCTCCAAAACGAGAGCTACTTTCTTTTGTTGCAATCAGTTGGGGAGGCCTATGTTCAGCAGTGGACTAGTGATAGGATAAAATGATGATGAAGTTGGTCCCATAAAATTTGGTCAAGTTCTGATGATGGGATCTATGAGAAATTAATGAAAGTGACTAATGAAAGTCGGGTTTTAGATTAAATAATATTTTAATTTAACTATTTGATTAACAGAGTATACGGTCTGCGGGAAGAAGCACAATACGCGGAGACATTGTCCCTGTGCCGCCATTGCAAATGTCTCTTCTGGCGCTCACTAGGACATCCCTGTATAGCCGATCAGGTAATAGATATACATTAAATGCAGGAAAAATTAAAACTAGGAGATGGGCAACAGCATCTGCGGTTGCCAACCCGCCCACCAAGCGTGGCAACTATGGCAAAATCCCCCCAAAATGAGAGCTACAAACTTTTGTGGCAATCTATGGGGAGGCCTATGTTCAGCAGTGGACTAGTGATAGGCTGAAATGATGACTCTTGACTAAAAGTGTTCCTACCAAGGTGTCGTAAGAGGCGACTAAGCTGTTGTACGGACAGCCTTTATTCGTGCAGAATATCTCTGTTACACAAATTTCATAGGTATATATAGGTCATCTTTTGGATTTTTTGGATAAATCTTATTGACTCCGGTTAAGACACTCATTTAATAATTTGTATTTGTTTTTTATAAACGATGCCCCACAGTAGGATTTTCTCCTGTATCATGGGTGCATTTTATATACATAAATTTCACATACACAACACAATATATATGCAATGCTGTCACTATACTCCTAGTAGGGACGCAATGGGGAGTGAGAATTTGTTGACTTGTACCAAAATCGAAAAGTGGACTACGTGAGTGGCCGTTGCCTACCCCTCATATGGGAAAAAACGTGACGGTATGTACTTGTTACACCATTATAGCACAAATTGTTATCGTTTTAGTGTCCAGAATACCGTGAACGGTTGAAGGAAGCTGGCGGGCCGCTCCCGCCGCACCCGGTGCCTCCCGCTGCCTTCTTAAAATTCTTCTCTCTCTAATTGACTTCCAGTGCCACAACGGCCTACGCCTATTATTGCAACACATTTAAATTAAACTCCATTATCACAATTAACTTCCTACGCAGTCAAGCTATTACTTGATTTCCTATTTCCGATATTTAATTTGACTGAAAAAAAAGAACATTTCTTGATATAAAAAGTAAAGGCAGCAAATACTTTGATTTTTGTTTATAAATTGAACAGCCAGCCAGTATTTTCTTTTTGACATAAGCTTTCTATATGTGCTGTTATTGTTTGTTGTTATTAATCTACTAATTTAGGGTAAACTAAACTGGCTATGAATATTATTATCATGCAGTTGTTACTTTTTAAACTGAAGCGTTTTTCAGATACTTCCAGTGAAATACATGGATAGGCTTAAGGTAATAAAAGTAAGCTTCACAAATACCCAGTAGGAATATCTTGCATAAAGTAACTTCAATTTATATATTTATGATTATGGTTGTTTAAACTTTAGAGAGTGTAATTATTATCAGCCAGTGGACTACAGGCTGATAATAATGAAAATATAAAGTTTTATAACTTACACTTCACATTGTATTCTTTTATCAGATACAATTCTTTGGAAATAATGACATTAAAAAGATTGGATTCATGTGAATGCATATACAAGTCCTTTCACATAAAAAGAGCGCTAACAGTCAACCTGTGCATTAACCGATTATAGGTTTTTCTAGAGGTATGAGGCGAGAAAGGTTTCCGAGTCCCATATCAATGCAGTCGCGCTTCTACTGCGCTATTGGTTCGTTGTCTTTGCTTGACTGTATCGCAAACTCAGCCCTTCCAAAGTAGTGCAGCACTCTTTTTACGAGACGGGACATATAACTTTAACGAAGAAAGAATAATTTTAAATACTGTGTTTAGAATTATTCTTTGTTTCTTTAATTTAACTACTAAGATCATTAATTTTGCATTCACTAAACGTTGAAGTACTGGATGCTTTAAAAAATGTGATATTTCCATTTATGAAACTGTGTCTTTTTGCGTGTTCACGATTGGATGTAAAACTTTAAATGTGTTTGTTTGTCATGCTATAAATTAAAGGAGCTAAATATATGCATTAAACAGTTCAGTAATCTTCAAAATAATTTTGAAAATTTGCCCTTAATGCGACATAAAAATAAGACTGTATAAATGTTGTCTGACTCACTGCCGTCTCTTGCTTAATCTATAAAATCTTACTTAATTTTTTATTATATGTTTATTTAAATATTTTTATACATTCAAAAAACTGTATCTGTCAATAAAATTAAGAATGTAATAACTAAAATTGTAGCTTTAGCAAGTAGACATTTTACTTAACCGAGAAAAGCCAACTCTACCTGAAAATGGGGAAATTGGCTTAGTTTAATCTAAAGTAATATAAAATAACATAGACTTAAATATTATTTTTTTTGGTAGAAAACCTTATAGAATCGCTCTGTAAGTTAAAAATAGATTTTGACATGTGAAGGCAATTATAGTCCAAGTAACTTTTACGTTTGGAAAGTGTTATTACAAAACTGTCTATGAATAGTTATATTTTTATAAAACTAACCTTAATATATTGACAGGGAATACCTATTACAATGGAAACATAATGCCATTTGTGAAAAATAAATATTTTTATATAAATAGCACTAGCGCTTATCGCTTTTTAGTTCTCTCTATAACTTGACAGTATTTCAGTGATATACATTTGATGTTTTAAAGCAAAAATCAGTTTGTTGCATATGCTAGGCCTAGTATGTAATACTGTGAAACAATTGGAAAACAGTTTTTTGTCATGATTGACAAAAACTGTTTTCCAATTTTGTCACACATAATCTACCATCTACCATACATATGTTACATAGTGTACATATTCGCTCCTGCGCTCTGGCGCAGAACGGACGTCAACCGACAGCGCTCTATGCTAACCAAGCTGACAGCCCGCATAATTTACGGACCACAGTCTGTAGTAGCAAGTTGTCATCGTCATTGATAGTGGCCAACACCCGCTCCCGTAGCGGTGTGTTTGGTTTTCTTCATTCGTGCCTTCACTGATCGTCTCCCTCGAAGTAGAAGTGTCGTGTTTCGTGGTGTGCGTACGTGATAGCGTCGACAGTGCTGTGTTGTGTTGTGTCGCCTTGCTGGGTAAACCGTGAGTAGATATTACACACATTCTCGCCTCAGAGGCGGCTATTGTATTTTGTGTCCGCTTGTTGCGCTAGGAAACAGCCAGGTACACACCCTCTCGCACCTAAAGCGCAAGGCTGTAGGTGAAATATTTGTAGTACACACCTCCCTGCTTACGTAGGGAGAAATTTTCTTTTGTGTTACACACCGCCACTCGAACCGTCGAAATGGCGACTTTCCGTAATCCCGCGTCGGAATTCATACAACTCGCGGAGTTTTTGCGTACCGCGCACCCCGAGATATGGGCTCAATTCCGATCGAATTGCCTCGTATCCGACTCGGTACAGCAGAGGAGCCACACGGCCTCGTTCGACACCGAAGGCCGGCTTCTCGAGTCTTCCCTTGCGCCCCAAGGGGCGCCGGGATACCGTCCGGAGACTTTGCTTCTCTCGGTAGTGTCGTACGCCGCGCGTAAATACGCGCGGGTCATTGGGGTGCCATATAGACAATGGTTTTTCCTGCCCAAATGACTGGATACGGTCAGCACCCTGGGGTACCGCGTCTTAACCGCCCGCAATATGGACAGGCCAGGCCGGGAAAACCCCAAAAATGGGTAAACCTAGCCGGCCCGCCACACAAGCGGGCAGCAGTCGGTTTATCTATAATTACCGGAGACTACAATCAGTCCTCGGTTAGCGAGTCCTGTGGTTGTAGGAATTGGTGTGGTGACGCAAAAACTTACGTACGGCTGCACAGCTCGCGAGGGAGGGGTTTACCCTCCGGGGGTCGAGCGTGCAGAGGTGCAAGGTCCACGAGATGTTCATGCGCGGACGCATCCGCACGCTCGAACATCCCGGTCGCGAGCCGCCTAATGAAGGTATCCAAGTTTTCGTGCTTCAGATCCCTGCGTATAGTTGCGTTACGCACTCCATGGCGCGCGCGCCGACAATGGTACGCAGGCTGAGGTCTTCTTGTGACTGAAGGTTCAATTTTGACGATGTGCTGGTCATGGCGTACCATGCCGGCGCGGCGTACGTAGCTCTGCTACGGATGTAGGTTTTATATATGCTGAGTTTGGTTCTCAGCGGGAGGCGGGATCTGAGCACTGGATGTAGTAGTGCACGAGCCGTACGGGTTTTTGCGACGGTTTCCCGGACATGCGGTAGCATTGTCAGTCTCCGGTCAATTACGACATCGAGCCAGGTCTCAAGCTTACGCAAGATGTTCTGCGTCTTCTTCGCCGCTAATACGGCGCTCACTGAAACAGTGAAATACGCCGCATCATCGGCGAAGAGAGCACCCTGAGTGGGAGGCTCGCATGGAATGTCGTCGGTGAAGACCGCATAGCACACAGGGGAGAGGCAGCTACCCTGCGGCACTCCGTCTGTGGCCATGCGCATCGTAGATGACGACCTTCCGACTGCCACCGTAAACTGGCGGCCTTCCAGAAAGGATGCCACCACCCTAACTACAGACCTGCCGATAGGCAGCAGTGACAGCTTGTAGAGAAGTCCGTCGTGCCAGACGCGGTCGAATGCTTGCTCCATGTCGAGGAATACTGAAACCATGGTCTCCTTCTTGTTCAAGGCGATGGCCGCTTGGTTCAGCACCCTCGACAGTTGCATTGTAGTGGAGTGTCCGGCCCTAAAACCGAACTGTTGCGGCCGAAGATTCGTCTTCGGCGTGATGTGCCGCAATAGGAGCTTCTCGAACACCTTCGAGATACTCGGCAGCAGAGTGATGGGTCTGTAAATCCCCGGATGGAGGATGTTCTTCCCAGGTTTCGGCAGCATGATAACGCGGCCCTTTTTCCACTCTCGTGGAAAGTGGCCGGTACGCAAGATGCCGTTGTACACCCTGGTGAGAGCAGCAACGGCATTCGGAGGCAGATGTTTGAGGGCCTCGTTGGTAATACTGATGGTGGCCGTCAAGTTGTTAAGGACGGCCTTTTGGGTTGGGCATCATGTGCGTTGCCACTCCCTGCGAAGCCCACGCCTTTTCTGGATCAACTCCAGAACGCTTGCAGGGAGCTGGCGGAATCTGCCAAATCTGCCCTCAGTTAGGGTGGTGGCTTCTTCTAGGGCTCTTTGCGTTGTTACGGTAAGAAGGGAGCTCAACGCGTCCACCTCACCGGGTGTTGTTGTGGGGAACGAACGCGTGTGCATCCCTCACCGCAAAACGGTCCCAGTTTATGCGCCGACGTGGTGCAGGTGGCGGCATATCTGGCGACATGCCTTGGAGCACGACCAGGACTGGCAGATGGTCAGAGCCCATGTCGTCCAACAGGACCTCCTGAGTCATTAGGTTGGGTACCTTATGAATTATAACGACGTCGAGCACATCAGGGGCACCAACCGTCTGGACCGGGTAATGGGTAGGGGTCTCCGGTCCAGTCACCTGGTACCCCGTCGTCTCGGCGTCGTTAAACAAGACTCGCCCATTCCTGCAAATGGAGTTGCTGTTCCAACCCGTGTGCTTGCAATTGAGGTCGCCCGCAATTAAAGTTGGAGTGCCTGGATGAAAGTGTAGTTTGACCTCCCCGGGGTCAATCCTCCTCCGGGCGGTCTGCAGGCCGCGAAGATTCTGAGCTTTTTGGCCCCGAGGTAGGCCTCCACACCCAAGGTATAAATGGATTGCAAGCACACGGGAGGAATGGGGTCGTGGGGGATGATTCGTCTCACTAGGACCGCCAACCCGCGGTAGGCGTGTCCCAGCGGAGACTCCTCATCCTTCCTGTAGACGACATATCCCGGTACGTGCAACTTGTTCGTAGTGCGCATTAGCGTCTCCGAAATGAGCACCACGTCGGCTGTCTGCTCTAGGATGAGCTGCCGAAGAAGAGGAACCCTCCTCGCCAGCCCATTGGCATTCCAGTGTATAAATTTACACTTTTTTCCGCAGGCAGCGAGTAGGAAAACCAGGAGATCTTCTCCTCGCTTTCCATCCTCGTGAGGTACCTTTGGAGGTAGCGGTATTCCTCCTCGGACTCCGGGATAAATCTTACTCCCTTCTCGTAAGGTCTGGCGTTGGATCTGTGTCCCAACTCCTGGGCCATCGCACGGAAGTGCTTGGCCCAGTTCGGGAAGACCTCGACCACCAAAGGCGGGTATCTTGCCTTCCTTTTGGGAGGGGGAGGGTCGCTGCTGGCTGCCTGCGAGGTACCTCCTGCCTGCGGATTTCTGTCCGAATTCTCCCCCCTGTGGACGGCAGATACAGCCGCAGTGGCTGCATATGACGGCCCAGGGGTGGGTGACGCTTGCCGAGAAGCATTGCCAACACTGCTTTCTGCGGCGTCAGGCACAACTTGCCTAACCGGCTGAGTAGTCGGTTGGGTCGTCAGTGGGAAAGGCACTGGTGTCACAGGACGTATGCTTTACACCACTGGAGTCAGTGGCGGAGCCCGCGGTGATTGGGGTCCTGAGGGTGCCTGTGCCCTCCCGGAAGTTGCACCTCCCCGGGATGGGCACGGCAACGGCAACCGAGATAGTGCAGCCCGCTGGGCCGGCGAAGGTACGGTCTTAGGTACTGACGCCGGCGCCTTACTGGCGACATTACGCTGTCGCGGGTCCCTCTGTGGGAGAGGTGGAGGCATTGCCTTTAGTAGGGACACTGCACTCACCTTCGGATCCGGGAACGCGTAGGCCGGGCGAGCGGCGGGACGGGCGGGCGTTGTAGCTTCGTCGTCGCCCCTGGATGGTCCGCTTGCTGCCGACCCTTCGCGTTGCTTCTTCCGGGATGCACTGTCGCTTTCTTCAGGGCTTCTAAGCCGCTTGGATGCTGCTGCATCCATTTTGTCCTGAGTTTCTATTGCTTCGGCTTCTGCTTGTGCTGTTTGCAGGGCTACGGTGTCCTCTGGTGTTAGTTGGACACCTGCCCTGTCGAAGCTTTCCAGTTATTTTTCCCGCCACGCGATGAGCTGGTCGATGTTGCGACGGCCCAAAGTACACTTCCTCCTAGCTCTCTTTGCCTCGTCGAGATCGAACTGGCAGCGAGCTCTCGGAGAAAGCTTGTCGCTGGCATTTTCGACCAGGCTCTCTTGTGACCCGGAAATCTCATCGCGGGTATCGTCAGTGCCGGTGTTGTCCCCAGTTGGAGATGATGTCTCGGTAGTTGTCGTCTCTGGTGTAGTTGACGTGGTAGCAGATGTTGCCGCTGGAGAGGCTTCGGGCGTGGGCTCCGAAGTCTTCGATGGCGTTCCCTCCATAGCGGTCAGACGCTGTGCTCCGTGACCAAAAATAGGCGACTACCCCGGGACAACCCCTCGCACCTCGCCCCCTGTGAGGGGGGTGAGGGGAGTGGCGCCGCGGGGCGGAAATACATCGTCTAACGCACCTGCGCCTTCCTTCCGGGAATCGCAATCTATTGTTGGGCCCGCGGCCCTTTCGGGATCCGATATGGATTGCGAGGAAGCCAGGCATGACGACGGCTTTACCATCGTCGCGAGAAAAGCGAAGAAACGCGCCGCGAAGAGTGATACCGAGCCGAACTCGGGTACCACATCGCCGTCCGTCTCACGGAACCTGGCAAAGAAAGGCGTATCAAACGCCCGAAAGCCGATAGAAAAATCGCTCATCATCATTGGCCAGTGCCACCGATGCCAGCTGTACGGACACTCAGTCCGTAATTGTTTCGCCCGCCCTCGTTGCGTCAAATGCCTCGGGGATCACGGCTCTCAGGAATGCGCTCGTACACCCGAAGCGCAAGAACCCCCAAGCTGCATACTCTGCGGCGAGCCGGGACACCCTGCGAATTACCGCGGGTGTGACAGCGCCGAAGAGTAAAAAGCGCAGGGGAGGTAAAAAGAACGGCCGTAGGAAGGGCCCCGGGGCCCCGCAGCCTCAGACTCCCGCTCCTAAGCCGGCAACTAAACCCGCGCCTAAAACCGCGCCAAAAATAACGCCCGCGCCCGCTCCGGCCGCAGCGAAACCCGGTCCCTCTGACGGGACTACCAGGCAGAGCCAAAGCCAGAGCGCCGCATCGGCGCCAAACGCCTGGACGAAACCTCTGCCCATGACGCAGAAGAGCGCAGCCGCTTCACGACCCGCGCCTCAAATCACAACACCCAAAATACAGGGCTCATCTAACTTCGCCGCAGATTTCTCGTTAATTTGCGGCTTCATGCGCAGCATAAATGTTGCGGAGTTATCATGCTTAGCGCGCAAAATCCGCGAAGCAAAGTCTCCTCAAGACCGACTCATGGCGACCGTATAGCACATGAGCGTAATCGACGCGATTTGGACGTTTCAATGCGCCTAAAACATTACGCGCCGCGTTGAAAATAAATCATTAATTGTTACCAATGGCGTCCCATGTAGGTAGAATTAAACCTCGCTCTCTGACTGTCTCGTATTTTAACGCAAACGGTCTTAAGACGCAGTTAGTTGAAGTCGCGAATTTCCTTCGAGATCATGACATCGACGTTATACTAGTGCAAGAGACTTTCTTAAAACCTAGTATGCGCGATCCTAAGATAGCCAATTACAAATGCATCCGTAATGACAGAGCGACCGCGAAAGGCGGCACTCTGATTTACTATAAAAAGTCCTTGCACTGTATCGCGCTCGATACTCCAGACATAATTAATATAGAAGCTTCCGCGTGTAGGTTAGCAATGACCGGCCACAGGCCGCTTGCTGAATCTACTAGTATCAGTTTACCTCTCGCCATCCAGACAAATGTTAGAATCCGATTTAATATCTCTACTAGATTTAGGTCGTTCTGTTATACTTGCCGGTGACTTGAACAGCAAGCACGGCAGTTGGAATTCCAACGTTAATATCACGAACGGTAATAAACTCTACTACTTAGCCGAGAGCCTTAAC
The DNA here is from genome assembly GCA_019845155.1 of Luehdorfia chinensis. NCBI lineage: Eukaryota > Metazoa > Arthropoda > Insecta > Lepidoptera > Papilionidae > Luehdorfia > Luehdorfia chinensis. The sequence goes on along the minus strand of JAHVAK010000241.1, from coordinate 3,328,258 downwards.
GTAAACGTTATAGCTCCCGAAACGCCAACTAGAGTACCGACGCAATTACATCAGCAGCCGGATATTCTAGACGTAGCTATAATTAAGGACGTGAACTTAGCAATAGACTCTATAGTTACGCTTCACGAACTTGAGTCGGACCACCGTCCGGTCATTTTTAAGCTGGGCCAGCCAAATGGTGAGGTCACTCAGACCAAAACCATTGTGGACTGGCGTACCCTTGGAGTCAAACTCGAGGCTACGAGCTCTCAGCACTTAGACGAAATTCCTAATACTATCGAATTGCCAGAGATAGCCTGCCGAGCGATAAAATCCTTTTCGAATCATCTCAAAACAGCCGTCGGAGAATCCTCCCGGACGGTTACGGTGTCGAGCGATCGACGCTGTAAACTACCGGCGGACCTCCGACGCCTGATTAGAGAAAAGAACCGTGCGACTAAAGCGCACGATAGATATAGAACAGACGAAAATAGACTCAGACTGCGCTTCCTACAAAGGGATGTTAAAGAGCGCTTATCTGAGTACAATCAAGACAGCTGGGACACTATGCTTGAAGAAATCGAGCCGTCGCACACTGCCTACTGGCAGCTGGCACGATCTCTCAAAGCAGAGCCGGTCTCACCCATGCCACCACTCATTAGATAGGTCTAATTATATAGGTAAAATAAATAACTCGCTCGCCTTCGACGACAGCGAAAAAGCCGAATGCCTCGCAGACAGTTTAGAGAGCCAATGCACTCCGTCTCTCGCGCCTGCAGATCCCGACCACCTGCAGCAGGTGGCCGCGGAACTCGAACGCAGGGCTGCAATACCACCAGTGGGCGAACCACTGCCTCCAGTGACTCTCGACGAAGTCACTAAGATAGTCAAAAATCTTAAAAACCGATCCGCGCCCGCCTCGACGGCATAAACAACAGGGTGATGAAATGTCTAACTACGCCGTTATTGTGTCTGTTAGTCAGTATTTTTAACGCGCTCCTCTCCAGTTGCTCCTTTCCGGACGACTGGAAGGAAGCCGACGTTATAGGCATTCCGAAGCCTAATAAGCCTAGGAACATTCCGTCTAATTATCGCCCAATAAGTCTCCTCAACTCGATGGCTAAGATTTATGAGCGAATTATACTCAGTCGATTAAAAGACTATGTCCTTACAAATAATATTCTTCCAGACGAGCAGTTCGGCTTTCGCCCCAAACACTCGTGTACTCATCAAGTGCACCGCTTAACGGAGCACATTTTAGAGAATTTAAACGACCGCCCTAAGCCTGTAGGCACGGGGGCCTTATTTTTCGATGTCGCAAAGGCATTCGACAAAGTCTGGCACGACGGCTTGTATTACAAGTTGTATCACACTAAAGTGCCAGACAGACTTGTGAACATCATACGAGCCTTCATGTCTAACCGCCTATTTAGCTTCCGGGTAGAGGGAACGCGCTCCTCAAGCCGCCCTCTCCGAGCGGGTGTCCCTCAGGGCTCCTGCCTCTCCCCACTCCTGTTCTCGCTATACACTAGCGATATCCCTAAAGACCCGAAAGTCAATCTTGCGCTTTTCGCAGATGACACGGCCCTGTACTATTCCGACAAGCACAAGGGCCGCATAACGATTCAACTCCAAGCCGCAGCCGATCGCCTAGGCGAATGGTTCCGGAAATGGAGAGTAGAGGTAAACCCCGAGAAAAGTGTAGCGATATACTTCTCAAGGGGCACACCAAAGCCCGCTAGACGATGTCACCCAATCGGCAACAATCAGCTAGGCACGATCACCCTGTTCGGACGCCCTATTCCCTGGGAAAAGAGCGTCAAATACCTCGGGATCACTTTAGACGCAGCGATGTCGTTCGCTGCACACATTAAAAACATACGCAATAGAGCGGCTTTTATCTCAAGCCGTCTATACCCATTAACTTGCTCCTCAAGCAAAATGTGCTTAAGACACAAACTTCGCCTCTATAAGACTTCTTGCGAACTGCCACCGGAGCCGGTTGGTATCAACGCAATGTAGATCTTCACAGCGACTGTGAAATGCCCTTAATCTCTGAACACTTCAGAGAATTATCACGGCGGTTTTTCGAAAAAGCCGCGGTTCATTCAACCCCGGTGGTGGTTAAAGCAGCAAATTACCGACCAAACAGAAACGCGACCGAACGCAAACGTCGCCCGCGAAACGTGCTAGACGACACGGACGTCTCAGCTCTTCCTGACCACGATACTGTCAGTCACGATCCAGGCCACACTGTACACACAGTCAATAACTTTAATATAACACGCACCACGACGCGCGACCGCCGTAGAGAGCGGCGCGCTATAGTCAATAATCCGCGTACACAAGATTCACCCGTGTTCCGGGGCGGTTCTCACCGCCCAGAGTTACCGACACACCAGTCGACAGTCCATATGGACGCGCGCAGCCTCCTTCGGACGGTCATTAGACGACTTAAAATATTTAAGATTTTCGAAATCGCGAAACCACGCAGCGAACGCGACACAGTCCGAACTTCGAGGTTTTTGTAGGAGTTTTTATTTATTTATTTATGTTTGGGTCAAACCAAACCTGGCACGCGGGCCCCTGGCCCGCGAGCACAGTATCCGATGAAGCTGTAAAAGCCGAGAAGGCTAACAGCAATTTCATCACCGAAAATATATATACATAGTGTATAAATCATAAGTCTGATAATAAATTGTTTGATCATCTAAACTGTTCTGTATTTCTTAGAGTAGTTGTTGATATTGTGATATTTTAAGATAAATATGAATATATTACCCTTTTGAGTGTTTGATAGAGCCAAGACGCTAATATAATTATAAGGTATAATAAATAAATGCAGCTTTCTCACAAGTAGTTAATTTTAGTTATCTGTGATGTGTTTTTTTGTGCAATGTTTTTGAACTTATTTTGAATTGTTTTCCAACTTATGTTCTTGTACTTCATGAATGTATTTTGAATAAAGTTATTTTTAATATAATGCATCTTTTTATTTAATTCCAATTGATTTAAATAATGTAAAAATTCATTGGTATACAAGGCTTGGAAACCGGTTAATTCCAAACCGGTTTCATAACCGACTTTTCGAAACCAGTTCCAGGCCCTGTATGTATGAGTATATGATGTCCGTCTGATTGATGTATACCTAAATGTGGAATACTTCTAAATATCATTCAGTTGAAGTATAGTGTCTATACCTATGTATGTGAAAATGTTGAAACATTTTTAAATTTTAATATTATGACAAAGCAAGTAGAGAGTTTGTGTTAGAATGCACTAATATCAGGAAATAAACAGCAAAAAAAACTTATCTGATTTCAAAAATACTTAATGCATTAGATAGTTTATTTATTGAGGAAGGTTACAGCGAATAAAGCTTTATGCTACGACCTCACCACACCTTAGCCACACACTGAGAACCATACATCACCGAGAAGGGCCGAACTGTAAACGCGCAAGTAGAAATTAATCAAAAAGAATGTATCATCATTTTATGCAGGGGATGCTGGTCTAAGATCAGAGTACAGTGGAAAAGAAGCACTGACAATTACAATGCATCCTAAATTAATAACAAAGGATTGGCTTTTTCCAAATTTTGTTTTCAGCTAGGTTTTCAAAAACAACTCAACAGTCAGACCTCTGACTACTAAGCTATCTGTTGGCATTTTTGTCATGATCATCATTATGGCCCACACCAGTCCACTGCTGAACATGGGTGGTCATTTAGGTATACTGTTATGTGAAAAAGCTGTAAATGAAAATTATGAAATTTAAAAATGGTGCCATCCTACTGCAGGATGCTCAGGACTGTGTTTTGTGACAATCTATGGGGGAGTCCTCAACAGTAGACTATAATGGGCTGGAATGATGATGATGATAAGCTTGAGACCTTCTTCATTACTTATTTCATCTGAAGTAAAGGTGAAATAAATTTACAAGTGAACTAACAAAAAGCAACTTTAATAAACCAAAGATTTCATAATTTTCCAATTTCATCTAAAATAATTTGGAAATATGATAGTAAACACAAAATCTTTACCATTAAATAAAGACATTTTCTGAAAAAATACCAAATTCCAATGTTATTGTTACAGACAATATAGAACACAGAGGAGTCAACTTAATTCAGTTTTAACAGTCTCACAATGTCGCACTAAATCTTTTAGCTTATACACAAGATCTTGAAGTTGCTGTGTATCGCAGGTAAATCTGACATCTTCCTTCTCCGTCTTCAAAACAATCGTGTACAACAATTTGTCCGAACCTACTCCAGGTGTATTTGTTAATGCTTCCAGTTTCCATTCAACATCCGTTATTACAGGTAAAGCGTTCATTTCTAATTGAGGAATCGGCTCCATAATTTGTAAATTTTGTTTCAAATTTTAATTTCATATTCATGCATTACAAATATTGAACAATAAATTCAATTTTAGTAGAAGAATTGGTCATATCTTAAATCACTTGACATCTGTCATTGTCATTTGCCAATTTTCTTTTTTTTTTGGAAGCAATCGTAAATTTTTTTCCAGCGTCAAATGATACTTCCAAGCCGCATAAGTGTATTTGACGATTTTACAGGAAGAATAAAATAGTTACTATTCCGGCCTTTTAAAAATATTTTGTTATTATTTATTTATTTATTAATGGAAACAGTCATAAACTATATTCCAGTGTCAAGTTACATATCCAAGTACACAATCTTCAAGCAGCAAGACTTCAAAATTTTGATCGACAGTAAATTGATAGTTGACTTTTACTGAAGATTTGCTGGACTGATGGAGACAAAACGAAAAGCACAATTTTGGTCTTGAATTGAATTTTCCAATCACTGTACACTTTCAGGAGCACTTGCTGCTTATTCAACTATCACTAATAAACATCAAAACTCCAAATATACACAGAAATTATAAAATGAAATATAAACACTACTGCCATTTTTCGAGTTGGCGCCAAAAGTCATAGATTCTGTTGTCTAAACATGTTTGCTAGGTCCTTGCGATTCCTTTTACAAGAATCTAACATAAGTTTACCAATAAAAATGTTTAGATTCCTCTTAAATTTATTTGAGTGGTTTTGTAGTATGAATTATTGCATGCAACTTTTTTTGTATATTATTTTTAGGTAAGTTTTGTTAGCTAAATTTGCATCGAAAATTACGTAACTTTATTAATTTATTATCTACTAAAACATACCTCATTAGTATTAGATGAACCATTGCACTACGTCCCGATTTCATTGATTCGCGAGTATCCGATGAAGCTGTAAAAGCCAAAAAGGCTAACAGCAATTACATCACCAAAATTATATATTGATTCGTAGACCTGTAGTCTTTTATACCGGAATCTTTAAAAATATGAAATCCGGTGTAATAACTTCGCAGGGCCGTGGCGTTTTTCCGGCTTCTTTGGGATAGTCGCGCACTGTAAGTGCAAAAAAAATCACAGATTTTTAAATTTCTCAATCACCGAGTGTATAGAATCCACTTCCGTTGTGTACGTCTGTTTTCCAAAAACTTCTGTCTGATGACTATGTTTTTTACCTTATCCAATAGCTGTAATGCATTCGACTCGATTCGTTCGTTTCGAAAGACGTACTAGATAATTATATCTTGAACATTAAGTAATAACTTGGTCAATTAATATACGAAAAATGACGCTTACGTGTGGCTTTTCAGTTACATACCGTCTTATCGAACCAATAACAACTTACTTCAGAATTTCCAATATTGTAAATAGAAAATTTGTGAACGGCGAGCTTAGTTTTAAAGTTAAGTGCCAGCCCATTTTACTTTAAAAATAAAAATAGGAAAGGACACTATCTTACTGCCTGAATATCCGCTTTTAATGAATAGAACGTAATTAGCGCTCGCTTTAAATTTCATAGTACGCGAGTGACCTGGGTTCGATTCCCGGTGCCGGCACCACTAAAATTGTTAATTGCAATTTTAAGTGCTGATTTACCACGTGCTCGGCGGTGAAGGAAAACATCGTGAGGAAACCTGCATGTCTGAGGAATAAAAAATATTTCGAAGATATGTGAAGTTTGCCAACCCGCATTGGAGCAGCGTGGCGGATTCTTCCTAGCTCCAAAACCCTCTCAGAAATGAGAGGAGGCCTGTGCTCAGTAGTGGGACATTTATAGGCTGAAACTTTTCTTTACTTTACTACACTGGTTTGCAAAGTAATGCCTCTGTCCTGTGAAGAAATAGCGAGAAACCCAGCACGATTTTTTTTTCTTTTTAGTCACTTTAAAACTAAAGTACAATTACAGCACCTTAATCGCGATCACCTCATTCCCAGGTGTTATCATCATTCATGCATTTGTTAATATTATAATAACCATTCTTAAAATGTCTTTGTTAATAAATAACTGTTAATAAATTGATTGACAGACTTTTTTCACTTTCTGGAATTTTGTAAGAGTTACTGGCTCTGTGAAGTCAAATGACTGGCATTATTAATTTGAGCTTGTTAAAGTTATTAATATTCTTATGTACATTCGTAACGTTTTTATATACATATTGAGAGGCCAAGGTTAAGACATAAATTTCTTTAAATGTATCTAAAAGAAACGCTTTAGAGCCAATAGCTATTATGGCCCCTTTTTTACAAAACAAAAATCACTTCTACGTCAGTCGCATTTACCCATGCTATGAAAATAACTAAAATAAACTAATCTAGCAGTTTCAACATTAGTCAAGTTTCTAATTTTTTACAGCATAAACTACAGAGCTAATCCTACGTGCTAGTTTAGATATATGGGGGCCCCATTGAAGTTTCGCGTCAAGAGTTATTTCAAGAAAGACAGTGGTATCCACAAGGTTCAACTCTTCCCCATTTTCGAGCACATTTACATCTAACCCCTTAACTTTTGCTGTTCTGAATTTAATACATTTTGTTTTATTGCTATTTAAAAGGAAAGTGTTAACGTAAAACCAATGTACTTCTTTTGAAATTGCATCTTGCATCCAGGTCTGACTTTGTTTCTATATCTTCTAGTGTGCTACAAGGATCTCTTTTAGGGAATTAGCTTGTCACGTTTTAAGAACGTGGAAAAAATAAGATAAAAAATATTAAAAAAAACAAGCAATCAAATCAGAAAAAAAATACAGGAGGGTCGTTGTTCGGCCTAAGGAACACACTCGGTCTCAGCCTAGCGATACCCCACTCTAATTGCTGGGTTCTAGGATGTTGTAACCGGGCTTCTGGATCGTTGTTAGCACAGGTGGGTTGCGATCAAATTCCGGGCAAGCGCTGAGTTGGACTCATTTTCCGCCCGTGGGATAAGTCTGCTTATCTACAGCCCGTACAGTACGGCTCATGATAAGCAGGCTCATAATTTAATTAATAACAATGAAGTATTTCATCATCATCATCATTTCAGCCTATCACAAGTTCATTGCTGAACATAGGCTTCCCTCGTAGATTGCCACAAATTTGTAGCTCTCATTTTGCCATAGTTGCCACGCTTGACGAGCGGGTTGGCAACCGCGGTTTATTTATACAGATTTACCGGGCTATGAAGTATTTAGATAATTATAATCTAAGGAATATGATATCATACAAGCTCTAAGAAGGCCAAATGCTAAAAAGTTCTCGTGCATATGTCTCTAGAAGTCATAAACCAATTCTGTTCGAGTATCACATAAACAGCACTCTAATTAAGCGTAATGACTGTCAGACCCGTCTATGTTGGTACCACCCCAGGGCCAGTTATTCTACCGTGAAGCAGTAGTGTGCAAACATTACTGTGTTTCGGTTTGAAGGGCACTGTGAACTAGCGTAATCACTGGGCATATGAGACTTAAGAACCTATGTCTCAGGGTGATGGGCACAGTGTAGTGTCACACAGAAATGTTCTGGGTGGCACAGCAATTGTTATGGGCAGACGTTGCACTTACCATCAGGTGAACGTTTTGCTCGTTTCATCACTTTATACAATAAAAAAAAAACGAATATTGTCATAAAATTATCAACAAAGCCTATCCTAATATAGGTTTTGTTGTTCGAGTTTTTAAGCCTTAGTATATTGTGCCTGTGTACGCAGTATACTGTAATATGCTAGGAACACTTGGTCTCCACAATATTCCATTCATGTAGATCATTTGAGTCTCTACAAAACCATTTATCTGAAATTGGTGACTATTCCGTACCAGTACGTTTTTGGACTCTTATATTAACCGGTGGAAACACTTCGAGACTAATGACACTAAGCGACCGCAAAAATGTAGCAAACATACATACATACATACATAAGATCACGACTGTATCCCATTAGGGGTAGTCAGAGACTGGGCACTCACTGCAAAAACAGATGACTGCCACAATCCACGTTTCACCAAAACAATATAATGCACTTGGTGTGATAGGTGGTGAGCCCATCGCCACCATGCGCTGTTGGGTGCACAGTGCAGTTTAATTCCTTACTCGCCTTTTACGAGATCCATTGGATGAGATGGAGTGGCAGTATTCTTTTAACGAGCCGCCACCACACACATGTAGCAAACATACTTTTTGATATAACCTCGAACATATTTTACTATTGCATACATGTCCATTCTCAAACACAAGCACATGTACAACACACAATTTGTAACGCGTATAACAATAAATTCTTATTTTTTGTTAATATTGGGAAACCTGTAATTGGCCTTAATGCTCGTTAAATTTCAATATTTGCTAAACTGTAAGCTATATTAAGCTGCTGGTTAAATAAAATAATAATAAATATCGTAACCCGGAATATAGACAAAAAACTAAATTCAAACTTTGCCAAATAAATTTACCAATTCTTTGAAGAAAAACATATCCTCTCATAAGATGATGAGATATGGGTATAAATTGTGGTTCAAGGAAGCCACACGAATTGAAACTGCTACATAAACATTTATTTCTGTTGATCATGGATATCTAATATGACTTCCTACCGGATTTAGGTCATAGAAACAACATCCGATTAACATACAGGAGTCATTCGCGTCGAAATATATTAGTGTCGTACATAAACACTAACGCAACTACTGCCTCTAATTTTTCTATCGCTTAAGACACTTTCTGTAATTTAGTTACATGGATGGATGCATATCCTGAACCAAAAACCAATAATATGTATGGTGCGCAATAATTATCTGCGATATGGCTGGGAGTTATGTAGCTTTCTGCAACTCTTCTCTTATTACATCTGTAATATAAATGAAGTTATCATTAAAATATTTTTAATGATTATAACAATTATGCACTATTTTAGTATGGTATAAGAAGGAAAAATGATAAAAAAGACACATTACAAATTCGTTAGTATATTTAACATCTCACATCAAAAATAATATATTTCACATATATTTCTTAATTTATCATAAGGCAACATTATACATTAGTTATTACATATATCAGCACAAATTATAAGGCACATATATTTCTTCTAGCATTAATTTAATAAACGATTTTATTTCATAGCATGTCAAATTCTAAATCTACTTTTTATGTTTTTTTATTTTAATTAACAATAAAAGTTTCAAAAGGCATTTTGGAAATGATTAGTGATTTCGTTTTGATTACGTATGTGTTATGCGCATAATATTTAAAACTAAAATTATAGATAAGATTGGCTAATTTGAACATTTTTAATATTATTTCACCATACATTTTATTTACAGCATAGCTACAAATATTGTTTATAAATATTTCTTTATAAATTAAATCTGAAACCATTATACCCTTTAATATATTTTGAAAGGTGGAGTCTTAATATTGTAAGAAATCTAGGAAAAATGTATATGCAATATGAAATGATATTAAAAAAAGTGAGAATTAGCCTGCGGAGATTCATCATCTATTAATTTCCATAGGCACCTAAAATTAGTATTTTTAAATATGTCTTATCCTAAAGTGGTATTTTTGTAACAACTAAGTTAAATACATTTAATTAAGCCAATATTCCATGTGTAATAAATACAATACATTCAATTTATGACAGTTTTAGCACCTATTCATATTTTAAACTGCTAGTAATGACGTTTTACTTTGTGATATTTTAAAACATTACCAACATTACAAAATTAATAGAAAACACAACCTAAGTACTAAACAACAATTAAATACTGGCAGTTATAAAAAAGTTTTAGGTGGTATAATTTTGTTATCTTTGTAATAACGATAATCTAGCTTCTGACATTGATATTATGGCAAAGATATTCTGACATTGATATTATGGCGAAGATAATGTAAAAACTTCGTTTTAAGAGACGTTTTTTCAATACGTTTTCATTGATGCCAATGATAGAAAAACAATGTACAAGATTGGAAGTGTTAACATTTTTTTTTACTTTTATAATATTTTTTTTTGCAATCAATCCCGAATTTTCGAGACTTTACTACCGTCTGGATGACGTCTACGTTTAGAATATTATCATATAATCAATAAATTTTAAGGTTCCGCAGTTTGACTAGGAAACACTTCAAGATAATCCAGTCTCTTCATTCTTCAATCGTTAAAAGAATAAATATCATAAGTCGACATTTATATTCCGGGCTGGGTATCATTGTACACTGTACACTGTAGTGAACACTGTAGTGTCTTCATCGATTTTTTTTCAGACACCATATTCGAGCACAATGTGTTTTAATTTAAAACCCTTTAATTTCTGAAAAAGTAGTCACCCATTTTCATAGGCCATATGTATTGCAAACATAATTAAAAATTAATGTTCGAATAATGGAGAAAAAAAATGTGCGAAATGAAGATGACTAAAGAACCTTACACTGCGTGATCACAAACTTGCCTAATTATATTTATACTCGTAACAGATTCGCCTGCATAACTAACTTGACTCATAAGATTTTGTATACACAGTTTTGTTAATTAGGGCAGCAGTGTAGAGTAATATGTTTAATGCATTACTTTCATGTCATATGAAATGTAAATCTATATACAAGATTTGAAAAGCTAGTAATAGTACAATTATAATAAGTAAGCGGCTGAGTGAATTTAACTGCAATGGTGGCAGGATTCTTATGCAGGAATCCGTCTAGGTAGATCACCACACCAGTGCCAGTTATTCTGCCGTGAAGCAGTACTGTGTAAACATTACGGTATGAAGGACACTGTGAGCTAGCGTAATCACCGGGCATATGAGACTTAAGAACTGATGTCTCAGGGTAATGGGCACAGTGAGGTGTCCACACAGAAATGTTCTAGGTGGCACAGTATTTGTTGTGGGCAGACGTTGCACTTACCATCAGGTGAATGTTTTACTTGTTTCATCACTTTATCCAATAAAAAAAAACAGGTTATTCGAGAACGATATTTTCGTGAATTGTGGACCACTTTTAAAAATCCTTTTTTGGTTTGAAAGGGATACCGTATTGGTGGTCCCATATAATTTGGTAAAGTTCTGATGATGGTTGGATTGATGAGAAAATCATGAAACTCTTAAATTAACTTAAGAATGTTTGGAGCTATTACACTGAAGTCTGTTTTTTGATTTAATAATTATTGTTCCTGGACATTTATCGGAGGAAACTTCACGACCGCTCGCTTGTGATAATTCAATAGTATATTTTTATATATTTAAGAAATGGCACTGTAAAAAGATCTCAATGTTTTTATTATTAATAACTTTCTGTCCCACTAAATATTACAGTATCATTTACATTATTTTGGTTTTTCACTGTACATCTGATATGTATTTGGATTTAAAACAAACTGTACAGTACTGAAAAGAACTGAAAGAAACAGACTAATTACATTGGCATCATAACCTCATCATAAAAATCAGTATAAATTAGAGAAATATTATTCTGTAAAATTGTTACTGGCAACGTATTTACAGTTGCGGTGTGGTGTTAATTAATGTACTTTACCATTATTTCGAAATATAACTCTCAGCGTTTCATCTTCTCCAAAATGGGTAGCACCATTTCAAATGATGGTCGTTTGCCGGGATCTTCGTTCATGCAAATCTTGATCAGCTTCGAAATATGGGGCGAAACTCCCGGTGGAATGGTCACACGTAAGCCTTCGAGTGCTATCTTCATACCGCATTCCATTGGTGACAAATCAGCAAATGGAACCTATTAATGAAAAACATAAGACAACTTATTAACGGGAAATGAATTTCAGATTAAACACTGACTGTAATTTATTGCTATCAGTAAATATTATCTTCAAGGTAAATAAGGTACAACAACATTTTTGAAATGCACTTATAAACAAAATATTTAAAAACAATTGTACATCGAGGCAGTTATTACATCTTTAATGATATGAATGGTACTACAAAATAGACATACATCACGCCTTTTTTCCATATAAGGTGTAGGCAGAGGCAAAATATTTATCAAATAAATTCTATTTCTTTTTTTTGCCCTTATGATAGACTACAATAAATGTAATACGAGGCATACTTTATAACATATATTTATATACTGCTTTCAAAAGAATGAAAATCTATATATACAATGTGATTGTGCTCTCCTTCCCAGAAAAGTTAGGGTGTGATAGGTGGGTGGAATAAAAACTATACACAATATTTTTTTTTTTTATTTTAAAAAACGAAGCCCCACAGTAGGATTTTCTTCTGTATCGTGGGTGCGTTTTACAAACATACAGTTCACATGCACAACACAACCAGACCCGAAAAGCAACAATTTGTGTTTTTGCACAAATGTTACCTCCGGCTGGGAATCGAACCCAGGACCGGTGGCGCAGAAGTCAGGTACGCTAACCACTACGCCACGCGGTCGGCATTAATTGACTATCTTTGACTTTACTAGCTAGAGTCCCGTACATCGAACAAACTACATAAACCTAAGATACATTACTCTGCCGCGGCAATAAATAAAACTTAAAAATAAGTAAAATAAACATGTCGCGGGCTACTATTTCACCTACTTTTTGTGAGAAGGAGTGAACGAGAACCCTGTTTAAATACCCTGGCGAAATCACTATTACTATCTTATATATGTCACATGATTCATATGAAAAATATTGTACGATGTTTTTTGCAATTCCATCTTGAGAATATCTCGGCTCTACTTACCTCTCTAGTGGCAAGCTCCCAAAGCAAAACGGCGAAGCTCCACATATCAGCAGCCTCCCAATTACGTTTCGCTGCCGGCTTCATCAAGGCCTCGGGTGCCATCCAAGCTGGCGCGTAGACACGTCCCCGCTCTTGGAACGAGAATTTCGAATCCGCCATATTGATGCGGGCCGTTAAATCCTCGTCAATCTAGGGAAGAAAATGTATAGGTTAAGTCTAAATCTAAGTTAGTAGTGAGGATGCAGTTTCAGAGACACGGGGACTATCACAACACAACCAAACCCGAAAACCAGCCACTTGTGTTTTTGCACTAGCGTTGGCTATGGCTGGGAGTCGAACCAAGGACGTGAGGCGTAGAAGACAGGGACTCTGATCACTCGGCCACGCGGTTGTAATCGTACTACTGTAATAAATCTGGAGAGTTTCTATGTTTGAACGCGCTAATCTAAGAAAATACTAATCAGATTAAAAAAAAATTAATTAGCTCGTTTATTGAGGAAAGTTCTAGGCTATAATACTTCACCATCATCATCATCATTTCAGCCTATCACTAGTACACTGCTGAAAATAGGCCTCCCCCATAGACAGCCACAAAAGTTTGTACCTCTCATTTTGGACGGATTTTGCCATAGCCGCCATGCTTAGCAGGCGAATTGGCAAAATCATTTTATTTATTCAGATCGGCGCTCGGCCACCTTTCAATCCATTGAAGCTGAGAAAGCCTTCGCGCCGTCAGTCCTAAAAAAAAAACTTCTATGAAAGTGGTGTCGGTACCATGATGTGCTTGCTGTTGAGGTGGTAGGGCGGCAGTGTGCGGTCGCGCTGCAGCGAGTGCAGGTAGGCCATGCCGGCCGCCACGTCGCGCGCCAGCCGCAGCGCCGCGCCCGCGTCCAGCACCACGCCCCCACCGCCACCGCCGCCGTGCAGCAGCGCGTGCAGCGAGCCCCACGACATGTACTGCGAGATCACCACCAGCGACGGCGGCGACACGCAGCACCCCACCTGCGCAACGCACTCTGATTAGAACACTGGAATAAGCAGCATTCCGTTGGTTGACGTGACGTCGATCAGTTATCAACCCAAATCATTCCGCGGTGCCACCTGTGGCACATTAACTATATTTTTTTTCGCCCGCGCAATTAATAAACTTTAACTTATATGTTTAATAAAACTTCCTTTACGGATTTTATCGCGTTTAAAAGAAAAAGAAGAACAAAAGAAGTTTTATGAAATGTTTAGTATTCGCGTAAATATAAGAAATCATTATTTAACTTATATGGCTTATTGTTTTTAGATCACAAAAGGTGTAGGGACCGACGTTGTCCCAAGTATTTTCGTTCCTATGCTACTAGAACGATAAAAAGTTTAACATTCTGCGTATAATCTTACCACGTTGCAACAACATATTAAATTGTGAGTGCAACAGAAGAAAAAATATTTATTGGCACAGCAAAGAATATTTATTGGCAAACACACAAAATATAAACACAAACTAATAAAAAACGAGAAAAAAGTATGTTAAAAAAGTCAATTAAAAAAAGGCTTTAAAGAAAAAAAAAACAAAATAAAAGTGTAACGTACGTGTCTCATGGCTGAACCAAATAGGTCTCCAGATCAGCCTCAATGTCAGATGCCCTTAAGACTGACGCTAAGTCTTAATGGACTGACACTAAGGGCGGATTTCACCGTTGAAACTAAACGCGATCAGTTCAAGCAAAACGAAGTTTAAGCGTTTAACTGAGTTCAATGCTACCGTTTGCATTTCATTAACATCTAATGAACGCAGTCAATGCTAAACGCGGTTCAAATTCTGAACGGCCAATTTTCGACGTTCAGCTCTTTAGACGCGTTTAGAGAGCTGTCATTGTCAATTGCATAACTATGTAAACACGAAAATTATTTTTAATTATTATTGTTTATTATTTGCATACCTTTGTAACCTATGCATAAAAACAGGCTGTTTGATGTCGCAAAATACGAAATACATCTATTTTTTGTTTTAGAATGTGACGATATTTCATGTAAACTTCGTTTTTCTAAACGCTATCAAAATGGAGCCGGTGAAATCGGTTAGACGAAAACAGAGATCAAATGATACATTTGAACTCAGTTAAGTAAAACGTGGTTTTATTAAACTTGCTTTCCAAAGCGATCGGTGAAATCGGGTCTTAAGCTATGACGGTTAACCGTCTTAAAATATGTAAATGGGAATTATTCATGGTTTGTGAATGTGCCATGAGTGGCACATGGGGGGTGTTAGGTAACATAACCTTTATGTATTGTATTGGTTATAATTGTCTATTCTTGTGTGATAATTATGATAATTTTATTTTTAATAGAAAAATAATTATCATTGATTCTTGGTTAGTGGAAATAAATTAAAAAATTGCAATTTGATTAATTTTTTTAACAACTTGTCTAAGTTTGGAACGGTAAGGGTTAAAAAGTATTGAATTATTTTAAGTTGTTTTTTTTTATTGAAGAAAGTGAAAGAGCCCATAATAAATGCTGTGTCACCCAAAACATTAGCTATCAGTTCCCTTCAGAACGAAACACAGTAATGTTTGAACACTACTGATTCACGTCAGAATAATTGGCCCTTGGTAATACCTACTTAAACGGTTTCCAGCACAGAAATCCTACCACCAGTAATTACTTAGTTCTGCTTGGGTCAGACTCTTCAATTTCGAATCCATCATAGTCTTCAATGATAAACAAGTTTCTTCATGTAATATGAAAATAAATTATATTACCACCTGTATGTGCTTCGTCAAAATAAAAAAATGACCCAAAGATTTAATGTACTTCCTTGACTTGATTATAAGTCTTTACTTAAAGAAACCGACTTCCACGCAATATATCCGAAGTGGATTACAAAAGAGGATATTGAAAGTGAGAAAAGGAGAAAAATTATCACAACCAAACGAAGTGCTAAGCGGAGTACCACAAGGTTCCGTCCTAGGTCGTATTTTTTTGGTTTTTTCCATACGGGCTAAAACTATAGTATAAATAGAAATGTTATTATTTGCAGATGATACAGAAACAATGGGAAATCCTCACAACTTTGCATCCAAATTAAATAATTGGTATTATGGAGTGGACACGCGAGAGGCGCATATCATTTAATTTCAAAATGCAACGATTTTTATGTGATCTTTCTTCACTATGGTAACCACAACCGTAAGCTTAAATACACACATATTTATTATAAAGTAAACCTAGGTAAACAAACAGAGAACTGAAATCGTATTTTTTTAATTCATCTTGTAACACTAACAAAATTTTAACATTTTGTTTATGGAAGTGACGAGAGTAAATCGTTCACCTCATGGTAAGTAACACACCTGTCTATAACAGCTATAACGTCACCCAGAACTTTGTCGTGAAACATTCTGTGTAACAATGCACTGTGCTTGTCACCATGAGACACTGGTTTTTAAATCTCAATACCGTAATTACACCAGCTTCAGCACCCCTCAAATCGAAACAGTGGTGAAGGAACGTAAGTTACTTTGCTAAGATCCGCATGCAAAATATAAAAATGGTGTATATTACCTAGTTTTTTTACAAATTATTATTTTGATAGTGGTTGGTGGAGGGTACCTGGTGGCGGTTCCTGGTGGCGGTGTTAGTTTGCTTGTGCACGCTACTGAGGGAGGGCGGGCGGTGCTCTTCAAAAAACTAGGTAATATACACCATTTTTATATTTTGCATGCGGATCTTAGCAAAGTAACTTACTTTCGTTCATTATAATGGATTTCCGCAAAGTAACGCCTGATTCAATTAACGAAACAGTGGTAACAAAATATCCGTAAAAACAAGAAACTAAATATGATTTTTTTCGTATACAGCTATGAGTGAGGCTTACCACGGGCAAAATGTTTGGATGCGAAAATATACGCAGCTTAGGGAACTCTTCGTTGAAGTCCCTCTGTACACGCGGGGTGCACTCACGCACAGCTATTATCTTCGCAACGATGTCGTTCTTTTGCCAGCGACCACGCCATGTTTCACCTGGAATCAATGAATGGATATCATTAAACGGTAAGCCACGTGTTATGTTTGTGAAAGTATATTTCATGAGAAATATTAAAATGTAATCTAACTGTAACAATCTATGTCTGACTACAGATCACAGGCGTTCTCCAGACATCTTAGGAGCCAGGAAGAGTTCTCCACGCCATCTGTACCATGGAAGAGAGTGACGAGACGAGAAAATCATTTATCTGCTGCTTTGTCTGCTCATTACAAATGCAATATCACCCAAAACATAAAACAATACATAAGTACCTAAGTCTCATGTCGGTGTGATAGTAGATAGACAAAATTCATTCCCCGTTCCCTATTCCGTGAGAGCCGAGTATGGAAAATACCGCGTATACCAGTATACCAATAGGCGTGGTAAGAGAACATGACAACTACGCCACGGGTATTGGGTTCGAATTCCGGGAGCAAATATTGGGGGCAAAAACGTAAATTATTGGTTTTCGGATTTTGTTTTTTTTTATCACCTCTCAAAGCAAATCGTTCACCTGGTGGTGTGTGCAACGTCTGCCTATTACAAACGCTGTGTCAACTATAACATTTATGTGTGGTACCACACTGCCCGTGTCACCTTGAGAGTCTCATATACTCAGTACTATTTAAACCGAAACACAATAATGCTTCCACACTACTGCTGCATGGCAGAATAAGTGACTCGGCGATTCTCCCTACTTAAACGATTTCCAGCACAGAAATCCTACCATCAGTAGACCCGGTACCGTTCTTTATATGTGATTATCCCCGGGTCACTGTTACACGTACGTGTGCGTCGTGCGTCGACTAATGAGACACCTAAAGACGCGGACGCCGACAATTCTCCCGCCCCCACGCTAACACTGTCTTCACTCTGCCCCGTAGTGACGTCGCGTTCCTTATAATATTTGCCGGACAAAGATAATTTTAACATGTCGTGCAAATATTGTAATTCGAAGTATTTATCGATGGTGCGGGCTTCCATAGTATCTGGTGAAAGTTCCGAGCACGGCTTTGATGTTGAAAGCACACCGAAGGTTGGACCAGTGAACTGGCCAGCGAGGTCACCAGACCACGACATCAAATTTGTGGGCAGAACTAAAAAGATTAGTGTACACGGAAGAAGGGATACAGGGTTAATGTGATATAAGCAGTGCGTAATAGACGATTTTAATATTTTTAAATAGACTCACTTCGTAGTTATGGGAATAATTTACGAAAACGTGATAGATTGTGCTCGGGGAGAAACTATTTCAAAAAACGATTACGATAACGTTAGAAAGTTTGATTATTGAAATACGCCTAGGATGCGTTTGCCAAAAAAAAAACTTGCGTTTTATGAGCTTTATGTTATAAGTTTAAGGTGTAACTGTAAGCTGAACCCTCCCCCCTACCCATTCCACTACACCATGCTAGTCGGTCCTAAGCCCGTATAAATATAAGGTAAAATCTAAATCATCAAAATAATAATTTGGAGTGCGGTGTTCTTACGTCTTTTATTTTAATACATTTATTAATATAAGTAATTTTTTATGCTTTGAATTCTAAGCAAACAAATATTATTCTTTAGCGATTATATATTGGTTTTTAATGATATTATTCAGCGAATATTTACCTAGTACCTAGTAGTTTTATCTGGAACACCTATATTTTATTATATCTAAATGTTGTCTACCTATTCGTAATATACCAGTCCCGCCCCATTCGTCGATGCCTGTAAATCTAGTGTTAAATGAGTACTAACGTATTTAACTTTTGTTCCACTTACATAATATGGCATATTTTTTTCGAGATGCTGAGTAAAGTCACAGAGTTTGTACTAGTGTCACATCGCTGTAACGACCTCATTATAAAAAGAATTAGAGATGTTAATTTATCCAACTTCCTGTTTACCTTATCGGATTTATTAGTCGGAGTCTGACGCGGCAACAGTGATGTCATGAGATGACTTGTGTCTGATGCAGCCATTTTCAGTAATACATATTTTTTTATTATATTATAAAGATTAGGCAGAAGTATTAATGGCACATGGGACATGCACAACAATTAATAATTGCATGTTGTAGGGCGTTATTCTGCCATGAAGCAGTAGTGTGCAAAAATTAATGTGGCTTTCGGTTTGAAGGGCACTGAGAGCTAGCGTAATCACTGGGTATATGAGACTTAAGAACTCATGTCTCAGGGTGATGGACGCATTGTGTTGTCACACTGTTCTGGGTGACACAGCATTTGTTATGGGCAAACGTTGCACTTACCATCAGGTGAACGTTTTGCTCGTTCCGTCACTTTTGAATTTTTTCAACATTGATGTTCTCCTAGCCGATATCGACCACGGCGACAACTTCCGATTACTGTCGAGAGCCATTAACTGCGCAGGAGATATTATAGTGCCACAAGTGTACGCGCAAACTCACTCGTCCTAACCTACCCGCGCCCGATGTAACGCTGATGCGATAAGATCGGAGGTAGGCTAGGTTGCAGTGTCAGAAACACGGGGACAATCACAACACAACCAAACCCGAAAACCAACAATTTGTGTTTTTGCACAAATGTTGGCTCCGGCTGGGAATCGAACCCAGGACCCGCGGCTTAGAAGTCAGGTACTCTGACCACTAGGCCACGCGGACGTCAATTTTTGAACATATGCTGAGAGCAGTACCACAAAGTCCTGTCTTTGGTCCTATCCTCTTAGGTGTTTTCGTTACGGACTTAAGATGTAATACTAATATATGTTGTATAAATATAATCTCACCTGAGGGAGTTACAGCAATTCGTGTATGCAGCGCCAATTCGTTGATATTGATACCCTTGTGACGAGATAGTGTAGCGTCGCGGCTTCTGGTCTTCAGACCAAGCCAAGACTGGTCTTTGAACTGGATCTTCTTGAGATCCTGTCCTTGTTGGGTAGCCAGTTCGTGTAATCTATGCAAACAGTAGGTAATTTTGTTATTAAATGAAACATCTAATAACACTAGAACAAGATCTTTGATGTTCTCCTAGCCGATTTCGACCACGGCGACAACTTCCGACTACTGTCGAGAGCCATCAACTGCGCAGGAGATATTATAGTGCCACAAGTGTACGCGCAAACACAGAGGCACTCACTCGTACCAACCTACGCGCCCGATGTAACGCTGATGCGATAAGATCAGAGGTAGGCTAGGATGTCAGAAACACGGGGACAAACACAACACAACCAGACCCGAAAACCAACAATTTATGTTTTATCACAAATGTTGGCTCCGGCTGGGATTCGAACCCAGGACCCGCGGCTTAGAAGTCAGGTACTCTGACCACCAGGCCACGCGGTCGTAACAAGATCTTTAGTAATTATGTAAACAAGATTGTTAAAGTGCCAGTTGTGTCGAGTTTCGTAATATTTTTCGGATACTGTATGTCTGGAACTTCTAACTTTTTTGTTATAATATTTAAAAAAGTAAAAAGTAAAGTTTCAGGCTATAAATGTACCACTGCTGAGCACAGGCCTCCTCTCATTTCTGAGAGGGTTTTGGAGCTAGCTCCGCCACTCCGCTCGAATGCGGGTTGGCGGACTTCACATGACTTTGAAATATTTTTTATTTCTCCTACATGCAGGTTTCCTCACGATGTTTTCCTTCACCGCCGAGCACGTGGTAAATCAGCACTTAAAATAACAATTTTTAGAGGTGCCGGCACCGGGGATAGAACCCAGGTCACCCGCGTACTATGAAATTTAAAGCGAGCGCCTAGCCCCTATAATATTTGCCAAATACGAATTATTTCAGACCAGCCCGCGACTACCTCCGCGTGAATTTAGGTTTTTGAAAGATACTGAGACCGACATTCGACATTCGATATTTGAGCCGTAAAAAGATCACTAAAATACAGACTGACACAGAGAGTTACTTTCGCATTCGTAAAATTATTATGGATATTATAACAAACTTAAATAACAAACGCTACGCTAATGAAAGTAGAAGAAGCTAAAGATGTGTGTCAGGATCGTAGCAAGTGGAAAGATGTGGTCTCTGCCTACCCCTATGGGAAAGAGGCGTGACTGTATGTATGTATGTATGTATGTAAATAACAAAATAACTTTTTTATCCTTAAAAGAAGCTCTCAACATGCAACTAAGTTTACAGTTACAGAAGTTACTGAGAAAAACAGTCCAGACATACAGACCAACACACATAAGTCTTTCTATAAGAGTTCCTTGACCTTGTTG
Source organism: Luehdorfia chinensis (assembly GCA_019845155.1). Taxonomy (NCBI): domain Eukaryota; kingdom Metazoa; phylum Arthropoda; class Insecta; order Lepidoptera; family Papilionidae; genus Luehdorfia; species Luehdorfia chinensis. Next base: position 3,307,016 of record JAHVAK010000241.1, on the reverse strand, counting down.
CAAGTTGTGGAACCCTTAATAAGTATCTTCGTCATCTGTTTATTATCTCTATTACGTAGTTGAGTTTTGAAAACTGATAAAATCATTACCAATTTCTACAAAAGACATACATATTTCATTTGATAAACCACAAGTTTATATCTGGGCAGGACACATTATAACAGTGTTTGCTCAAAACTGCGATTTTACACGGCGGTGCTGAGACAGAATCTATCGCTTCGTACGCTAATCGCTGAGGCTATTTTCTAGTTCGATACATTGAACTTAAATCTCACCGTTGAACAATTTGTCCTCTAGTTTTGTCCAAAGGTGTATCGCCATCTTTATTAGCTAGCGACACTAAAGCACCAGCTAGCACCAAATCCTCGGCAATAGCACTGTAGCCCCAGAAGCAGGCGTAATGAAGGGGGGAATTGCCATGCTCGTTTGTGAAGTTCACATCCACGCGATTTTGTAACAACTGTAAAGTGTTAATTATGTTTAATCAGTTATTGGACGCGCTAATCTCAGGAACCACTTGTTCTAATTGAAAAATTAGGATTGTGTTGGATAGCCCATTTATCGAGGAAGGCTATAGGCTGTATAACATCACGCAACGATTTCTTTGAAATTAAACGGCGGGTGAAACGGAGAATAATAATAAATAATATAATAAAGTAAAACGAGATAATGGTAAGTTAAAGTAAAAGGTAAAATATCAGATTAAAATCATTCTATTAACTAAATAGCGCTATTCTAACCTTAAAACTTTAACCATGAATATCTCCATAACCATGGGGTTCCGCAGGGTGGGGATGGCACTGGGGGGTAGCCCTATCAACTGTGAAGCAGTACCACCACAAGTGCCACAGGAGTAGGTGCAATCACAAAAGCACATACTCGTGCCTACCCGCGCCCTATGTAACACACTTGTGATAAGACATAGGGATGATCACAAAACAATCAGACTTGTAATGAAAAATTAATGTTTATGCATTAACATTGCCTCCAGCAGTACTCTGACTAATAGGCCACACAGTCATATCAAGGATAGATTAAGGTGTATACTCAACATCAGGGACTGTGAGTATGGTGGTCAACCCTTATATAAAAAATTTAAACTTAATATCACCTATGAGCGTTTGGTCGGTAAAATACAATACATTCGTTTGTATACTGCTGTCTAAGCGGCTACTGTACACAAAATATTCTTTATAATTATTTGATGGCGATTTTTAGGGATTGTTAATATTTTGTAATTTCAGGGTTTTGCAATGAATTTCGCAGAATTAAGAGGTATGGAAATGAAGAAAGGCTGGGGAAGCACTGTTCTAAAACATTTGATCTTACCAACTGTACAATAGGGCGATGTCCATGTGCAGCAGCCAAATGCAATGGGGTGTCATCCCCCATGTTAGTGACATTGATTCGAGCACCCCGCCGAATAAGCATCTCCACAATCTTAATGTGACCTTCCTTGCATGCCCAGTGAAGAGGACTGAAGCCATGATCATCACTGCAACAATAAAGATTGGTTTTATTAATAATGGAATTACTGCCTAGATGAATTCCTACATTGGAATCAAATCACCAATAATTTAGGCTTGATATATATTGTTATGAAATTATATAAAATTTAAAATTCTCTTTACTCTCTTCACAATTCTTAATGATCTATTTGCCCCAGGGTATTTTGAATCTAAATTTCAATACTTGGGTTCCTCCTATGAACACAATCTTTGGTCTCATGACAATTTTTTACTCTAAACTCTCCCCCACTGTACTGGTTTTCGCTCAAACTCCTTTGCTGTAACAACTGCACGACTCTGGAATGCGCTTCCTTTAAACATAAGAAAATCCCTGCACAAGTGGTATTTTAAAACCAAGTTAGATTTGTCTATATATGTATCTTGCATTTGTTTATGTTTTTCGCCCCTGCAAACTGCCATATACACTTCTCCCACTAACTCTCCAGGCGACTTGTAGAAAATGCCATATGGCCTTAAATCCGCCATTTGTACAGTTAGTACAACAGTGTAAATAAATAAATAAATTTATATGATTGAGTAGGACACTTTATCCTGTTTTTAAGTGTACAATGCAAAAATAATGTATTGGTGAATATTATGGTGACATTATTATCCTCTTATTAAAACATGACACATACTTAAATAGGAATAGAGAGTCATTAAAGTTTCTAATATTTTAACTAAAGTCGTCCATGACTATGTTTGCTGACACAGTACCAAAACATTGCCACCATGTTAACACCAAACCTATTGTCAGCTGCTCACTGTGAGCCCATGTGTGGGAACACAAACATTAGTGTCATTGACCACCTGACAAGTAAAATGATCAAGTTCCAAATTAAACAATTGTACTGACAAGTGTTTTAGAGAATCGGAGCTCTATGAAAATTATATGGCCTATTGCCACTACTTCTTTAGGGCTATATTAGTGTCTAGTTCTGCTGCAGATATCATCATAACAGATTGTATCTCACATTGAAAACAAAGTATGGCCTTGTCAATAGGTCACTGTATGACTTGGAGTCCCAGCATACTTAACTATAACCAGTGATATGTAAATATTATATGTAATAGTTAACTTTTCTTTACAAATTATTAACAACAGAGTAAACCTCATATACTATAAAAATAATTAAAAATAAGTATGACTCATCATACTTTATACAATTCTTTGTAGAGCTTTTGAGGTCAAGCTAATTTTATGTTTTAAGTGAAGTTATAGTCTACAAATAGTAGCCTCCAAGAGAAGTCAAGTCAAACCCTTATCAATATTTGGATAGCAATCAATCATATTTTTATCTTATGTCTATAGACATAATATAACATTTAAACAATTAACATTTTGAACAATATTGAAATATACTCAATACCGTGGCCTATAACGTATATTCATATACTTTGTCTTGTAGTGAAAATAGGTCCTAAATTGATTCTGAAACATTTTATTAGTACCTAGAGTGTAAGCGATATTTGCATACCTGAAGCCTTAAATGGTGCTGAGAGACCTCGATTTCAAAATTTTACTGGTAAAGAGTGAATTTAGCGTTATAAACTTACCCTTGATTCATATCATGTTCTGTATCATCGAGCCAAACGCGCACCTGCAAAGCGTTTCCTTCTCTACACCACTGAAATATATCTTCCATGTTTTCTCTTTACGTAGTGTCTCTCAGCAAACTAGTAAAGATTATTACAAGATATCAAATCGTCTGATAAGGATGTGTAAATAAATAACTAATGTTAATTTCTGTTATAAAAAGGAAAAAATAAGAAAAACTACGAAACGAGTCATTCATTAGAGATCTACTTTGACAGTTTCGCAATCACCTAAAATAAAGTATAATTGTGGTAAATTCTATAAACAACAACCATTTTCGTGCTATCTTTGTCTTCCATTGGCATTTGAATTACCTTTTCTAGACGTACTCTTTTCATTCTTGATTTCTGAGTTTAGTAGTATAATAAAGGGTTGCCCTTATAATAAAAAAATCTGACGTTAATCCAAATGGTGATCATCTAAAATAACTATGTTGTTTCAAGTTGCATTTAGATATTTATCGGGACCGGGACTGCTCGACAAGACGCACTGATTACATGCACAAGTGTTGTGTGTGCACTTAGTGCCGCAGAATTCGACAGTACATGCGATTAAAATTATATAATTATCGTGTTATTAGTTGTATAACACGCCCACACCGTGTGCTGTTATTTGAGAAAAATGTTTACATTTAAAATTTTATTATTTTCAAAAAACCTGTTTTGAAATGCAATTTATATTTATTTTCTGTATCCACTACTGTTACAGTCTATAAATGGAACTTTCATTAAGGTAGATATATCGCTACATGAGCAAGATGAAGGTGAAAAGGTGGGTAGGTAGTTATCCGCCAGATAGGGTAGTCTGGAGAAATTCTCCTCTTCTAAACGAAGTTTTCTTACTTAGAACCAGTAATTTTTAGATATTGTATATATAGTTCGCATCAATGAAGCAAGCTATAGGTCGTACGTGATACATATTTAAACATCGATGTTGTTACAGGATGAAAACAGTTCTATTTACTATGTGGGTTGGTGATTGCAATTGTATCAATTGCATCGGTTCTGCAAGTCCACGTCTACGCGAGTATTTTGTGTGTGGTTTACGGTTCGAAATGGCTGGTATTAAACATTAATTTTTCTTTATTTTTGGCAAATATCCTACCTTAATGGATTGTGTCAGTCATCTGTTTTTGCAGTGAGTGCCAGTCTCTGACTACCCCTTATGGGATACAGTCGTGATCTTATGTATGTATGTAATGGCTACCAGACTAATAGTATTTTTTGCACTACACTTATTTCTTCATGTATTTTCGTCTTCTCGTGCATAACAACAATTGTATAATATTTGTAATGTCTAAAACATTGTGGGACCGACATGAACGAATATCCATTTCAAAAAATAGTAAGCTCAGAAGAGGCAGTGGTTTATTAACACACTGAGATACTCCTCTCAGTTTATAGCACATGTTGGTATAACTTTGCTAATGTCATATCAGTTTTAGTTTTCTTTAAATTCAATACTCAAATTTTTTTAATGTATAGCTTCAAAATTAGCAATCCGTCAACAGTTGGTAAATGCAATGTCTGTCCATAGCAAATTCTGTGGCACCCAGAACATTTCTGTGTGACCACTCGCCCATCACCTTGACACAACAGTTCTTGAGTCTCATATGCCCAGTGAATTAACTAGCTCTTAGTGCCCTTCAAACTGAAACACAGTAATGTTTACACACTACTGCAGAATAAGTGATCCAAGGTTACCTACCTACACTGAATCCTGCATAGGAACCAGTAACTATTACAGTGTTTTCTAACATATCTGCCCAACATAATAGAATCTATGGATAGACACTATTTCCAAAGCAGGGAAAGGCACATAAAAAGTCAAGGTTAGTATACTTAAAAGTAATCACAGCCAGAGAGCTGTTCAGGCAAAGTGCAATGCGCAAAACAGTCCTCAAAGATATTAAAGTCTTTATTATAACTAAAATCTTATTATAAAACTATTTCTTGGCGAAAGTTATCTTCATAGCGTGAGTGGGAGTGATTTTGAAGCCTTGTAGTGCTTCTTTGGCTGCTGCCGATTGCATTTCATTTGCAAATTCTACAAAGGCAATGTCATGTCTATTTGGCACAAGACGAACTTCTTTGAAGCCAGGGAATCTGCAAAGAAAAGAAAAAGTGTTACAAATATATAAAATCGAAAATAAACATTAACAGCTTCACATAAACTTATGTCACTACTTTGTTAAAACAAAAGTGATTGAAAAGATAAAATCTTTTGTAAAACTATAAAATTATTTCTAGGTTTAGTTGGAAATGAAAATCATTAATAAAAACGTTTTATGAATTTGAATATACTACTGGCATCTTTATAAAATATCCTGACATGCAAGGAAGTTCACTGAAATTTTGCACTAGAAGGATAATGGTTTTTCACAACATTATGCAGCAGAAGCAGCTAGTACTTTAAAATTATGTATTGTTACAAATTATGTAATCTAATTTATTGATGTCTTAAAAATTATAACCAATAATAGTCATATGGCAGTGAGTTTGACAGACTGAGATTAACTGAAAACTTTAAATCTAGAGTCAACTGTGGGAGAAAATGTCCAAATGAAGCACAGTTATCTTGTGGGAATGTTTTACAGACATTATGGCCAGTGGTTACACTAGCTCACAGTGTCCTTCCGACTGAAACACAGTCATGTTCGCACCCTACTGCTTCACAGCAGAATAACTGGCCCTGAGGTGGTTTTTTATCAATTCAAAGTAGTCCCATTATTGAATACATTGGTGTCCAGGGGAGAAGAATAGCACCTTTTCTTCCTTTCATTACAACCGCGGTGTTACGGACAGCCTTTATTCAAGCAGAATAGCACCATCATATGCAATTCTGTCACTATACCGCTATAAGGAATGCAATAGGGACTAAGAACTTTTCGACGCATACCTAAATGGTGTCGACGAAATTCAACACCAATCATATTCGCGAGGCCGAAAAGTGGACTATGTGAGTAGCCTCTGTCTACCCCTTATATGGGCGGAAGGCATGACTGTATGTACATATGTGTATCAATAAAGGATAATTAATTTTTTATAGCAATGCTGATGTGTTTTATTAATTATACATATCAATATACCATGGAATAGTAAAATGTAATACTTACTGGTTGAAAAGCATAGACAACATCATTTCAGATGTTTCATCAGGAAGATTTGTAAGGAACAGAATTTGATTTGGAGGTTGCTCTGCATTAACATTATTGAGGAGATTGGGTTGGCCAAATCCAGGAATAACACTACGGCTTGCATCTTTGCTTTTCTTTTTCTTGCCATCCTCAGTGGTTCTTGGTGCTTTGGGACGCTTTGGTCTCTCTTGGAATGTTCCTTTGATTTTGGCAATGACATCGCTGTCTGTCTTTGAATACTGGATTCTCTGGAAAGAAATAATGAAAATGCAAAAGAAAGTTCTAGGCTACTGTTTTGGATTGTTTAGTTGACTTCATTGTTCATTTTTTATGTTCTTCATGCAACAAAGTCATTGGACAGTCAATGTAAATAAAATTCTGGAAAGAATAACCTACTTCAGTCATCCTGTCCTCCTATATATATTATAATCGAAAATAGTACAATTATCATGTCTAATAAGGTGGCTGAGTGAATTTAAAAGTAGGTTGCTGTGCACAGGTTAATTCAGGACTGCATAGTAAGTTAATTCAAATAGTAAAAAGTAAAGTTTCAGCCTATAAATGTCCCACTGCTGAGCACAGGTCTCCTCTCATTTCTGAGAGGGTTTTGGAGCTTGGAAGAATCCGCCACTCTGCTCCAATGCGGGATGGCAGACTTCACATGTCCTCGAAATATTTCTATTCCTCAGACATGCAGGTTTCCTCACAATGTTTTCCTTCACCGCTAAGCATGTGGTAAATCAGCACTTAAAATTGTAGAACAATATTAGAGGTGCTGGCACCGAGGATCGAACCCAGGTTACTCGCTTACTAATTTAAATAGTGTAAAATAACTTATTGCCTCTCTTCTGTGCACATCTAATTTTAGTTACTGGTTATTGCAGATGTATCCATATGAAATTCACAATAATTCATATATAACAATTGTAACTATGTGACTTGCAAGTCCTTCCTCACGTTACGAAATAGATAAAGCTTCAAAATGCTTAATTAAAGTATTTGTATAAAAATCTTACCATTGGTTTGTCATAAAACGGAAATCCTTGCATACTCCTTAGTGCAACTGTTGCACTTGAGATTTCCTTAAATATGACAAATGCTTGACCTCTCATCTTCAAAGTTTTCATTGCAACAATATCTAGTATCTGACCAAATTGTGAGAAGATGGCGTATAGTGACTTCTTAAGTTCCTCTTTTTTTATTTTCTCATTTAGGTTGTTTATGTATATAGTGTGATTAGGACGAATATCCATAGCTGAAAAAATAAGAAATTAGAAATTAATAGGTAGCATAAAAATAACAAATTAGAAATGATTAAAAGAAATACAAATAATTTTCATATACACTCTTATTATATTTTAAGGTTAGAAATTATTTTAGTACTTTTTATTACACATTATTGACTATAATACACGTTGAAAGAGTCACGATTAAACTGCACTAAATACCGAGAGTAAACAAAATTTAAAGAACATACTCATTTTTGAATACTGGAGCGGGTAGAGTTATTAAATATCAAAGATATACAATAGTCCTTGTTTCCTTGTTTTATATGATCAATACAAAATGACTGTGATTTTGTCAAAATATACAACACAATTAGTTTTGTATATTGTCCATTAGAATTTTATAACAAACACTGAAGCGGTACATTTATAACCAATAAAACAGATTTAGATTCAGTCAGTCTGCAAATTGTCTATGGATATAACACAAAGCAAGCCTCAGAAACCAAAGAGTATTTGAGTTTAGGGGAAGGCGTTTATCGAACGAACAAAGTTTTCAACAGCTTTGTATTCGTCAATGCATTAACAGTTTTTCGTCAATATGTAAACCGGTTAAAACTTAAAAAACTTGTTATTGTTTTTAACGCTCAATATCGCTAATTCAATTAAACACCATTGAAAGTAGTGAAACAGTTTTAAGATATTAGAGATTAAATAATACACGATCATCACCCGTCACTCGTCATTAGGTACTCTCGCTCTCTTTAGTTGTTTGTTGCAAAAAGAAATACTTTTGATTTGTTTGATTTTTTTTATTTATAGACAAATAAATGCTCTATCTAAAGAATATCTTTCCATTTTCTTAGCCTTAATATTTAAAACATAGTGACTATACGCCTCGGCAGCCATCATAATTACCTAACAAACTACCAAGCGCCCAGTCCGTCCTAAGCCTGAAAAAAGTACGAATGGAGGGCAATTTCATTTAAAAAACGTTTACCGATGTTGTTAGCAACTAATTGATAATGTTATAACGTTGATATAAAAAATTAACCTCGTTGTAAAAAAAGCTAATAATTAAATTAACTGGTTTTTCAACCTGTTGATCATTGACGAGAAGTTATTATATAATATTTATGGAGAAACCGTCAATGACACACTTCTATTTGAGATAGCACCTTTAAGATAGCTACACAGATTACATTATTTAGGTGAAAGAGTTGCAGTTATTGAAGTTTTAGATTGCAACCGCTGCAGTTGCACTAGTTTTAGGGAAAAACGTTATTTTTCAATCACCGTGACTGTCATTCAAGTTACTTAAGAGACGACGAAAATATACATATACTCCTTTATAAATATAACAGTTCGCAATTACAATAAAGTAAAAGGTATTTAAATAATTTAGTGCTAAAATAATAAAGTGACCTTCGTACATTAAAACTATGGAAACTCAAAGTAACTAAAGTAAAACTTCTTTTGGAAAATTTCAAGGAAAGGTTCTGTTACTCTTCATTAATATTTATAAATTAATTAATAATTGTTTATATACTACGCAGTTATTTTACAGTAAGTAATATTTTTGTTAAATCCTTTTTATTCAAATATAAATCTAAATTCTAATATATATTAGTTTCACTTCTATCGCAAGTATTTAGTTTTTTTATTAAAAATAAAAATTTTTTAGATAAACCAACCACAAATACATAAGAATTACAATATTAAATAACATATACTAAAATTTTATTGTTAACTACTTTCGTTAATTTTCGTTTCATCCATGTTATTTATTACAAAAGTATTTCACGTTCACTTATTCGAATATTTGTTACGCTTAATATCTGCAAGGAAGAACCAGATTGCTCAGTTTCCATATATTAGAACGTACTCTGGAGTCACACCGATCGTCGTTACCTCGAGTAAGACCGAATGGAACTATGTATGTGGCTAAGAAATGGAAGCTGAAGGTACAGTAACAATCAAAGTGATTTATGAACGCTGTAAAAGAGTAACGATAAAAAAAATACATTAAAAAAATCTGATGTTCTACTTCTCTAAATCATACTTCTGTCTCAACTATGCGCATTGTGTGTTCGAACTTGTAAATATTAATATGAAATAATTACTTTACAAGTCAATTACGAAGAAAGTGAATTAAAGTAAAGATTGAGGATGTCAATTATCACTTCGAAGCATCGTGAAATGAAATATTCCAATATCAATATATAATATTTATGACCCGTACTGTTCTTCTAATGAGTAATACTGGTACATGTGTAGTCAGGGCTTGGACAAATTCGTTCACATTAGTGAACTCGTTCCGTAAAGTAAAGGAATTCCTCAAAGTAGTTCGATAGTTCATTTCGCTCCTTGATTTGCCATTATAATAGTCGTCGTTCAGACTTCATGAGTTATAGATTTAAGCGTAACACTTGAACTCTGAGCCAAAACGATTACCATATTTTTTGAATCACTTTTCAGAAACTGATTCGAACTTTATTGAACACTGAAGATTGAGTACGCGTCTTCAGAGGTACACGGATATATTGATGAGGATAATTCTTAATTCTACGTGAATTAATTTACAAAAAATCGACACGAAATTCCCTACATACTTTTTACAGGCTTAGAACTTGTGACATATAGATAGTAGACGCATATATTATAACTAGTTCAAATTACTAAAACTAATGAATTTTCAGAATAACAAAGTCCGTCGGAAAGAGAAAATTGCATTTTATGTTAATTTGGACTTAAAAGCTAAATTTCACAATGTTGTTTGTACATAAGCATACTGTCGTAAACAATAAAAAACAAAATTTATTGACGTCAAGTTAACTGTATGAAACTGAGTATTTTTTTTGGTTTTAAGCAGTGTAATGATACTTCGCCTCCCCACAATATTAAAAAAGTTGGAACAGATTCGTAAAGAGATTTTAAAGAGATTTCCTTTTAGGTCCCGGCATTTTTTTAAAAACTGCACTTAATAACACTAAAAACTAACAATAACTACCGGCACACCAAAGTTAATTAACCTCAAATCTGCAATAATAGGACATTTGATGAATGAATGAAATGAGTATAGCCACAAATGACCGGTAACTTCGCGCCACAAGCTCACACACAACGAACGAAACGTAAGAATGAGAAAGCATCAATCGCGTGCTCGCTTTGATTTAGGTGTTTATTTACAGCGCCAATCCCAATTCGAGTCAGAGAGAATTCAACTCGAGTTGGTTCGAGCTAAGCCAAACTCACAAGACGTATAGCTTATGCTTTGTTAATATGATTTATGTCTTTGGTACATATCTTTGATTCTTTCTGATTGGTGATTGGTGCTTTTGCGCGCCCTGTCAAAGTCTCAAATTTATTAAGTTAATATTTTCATTCCAATCTACTAAGAGTTATTACTTAAAATTATTTTATATTAATAATAAAATAATTTACTAGATAATAAAATTGCGTTGGTCAGTTGTTGTAATTGTATTATTTTTTTATATCAATTAATTCAAAATGCATGATTTTTCATACGATTTCGACTCCGTTAGTCCAGATTTATGGATTTCTGAAGAAGAAGCTTGGAAAGAGAAATTGATGAAACTTACTAATTGGTATCAGGTACTATAAGTTTTTTCTGTACATCCATTAAATCGAAAGTTATATTTTATACTTTGTATGACCTCCGTATAACCTTTCAGATACCTTTATTGAATTCAAATGCATCGCACAATTTATCAGATGGCAAATTAGTACGTTTTCGTGGTATGGTTCAGGATATGCACAATCCTGAGTTTTATTTTGAAAAATTTGAAGTTTACAACACTGCAACTAACGAAGTTAAAATTAAGTCTGGAAAATTCTGTGATACTGCACATATTTTGGTTTGTTAGATTTTTTATTGTTAATTAGTGATAAGAATTTTTTGCAACAAATTTAATAAACTACTTCATTAATTTATTTACTGCCTTCAGATATAATAATGTCATTTTAATCATCCTTTCAGTAGGTTATGTTCACTGCTGAATAGATGTGTGTAGGTCTTTAATGAACCGGTTCAATGTTCCGAAACATCAATGTGATCCTTAGGTTTCAGAACACTTGACAAATAACTGCTACCCATCTCCTGCTTTATTTAATTCTAAATGGTCTAATAAAAACCATAGGTTGAGATGAAGTAATGTATTCTATAATGCTACCATCAAATGACTAAGACTAATACATTTCCATATACCTAACCTAATATTGGAGACTTATTCCTACTTTAGTTATATAACTAAGCTTTCGAGTCCAGCTATATTTTACCAATTGAAGTTTGATCTTAAATATACTGAACAATATAGATAAGTGTATCTTACTTTGTATCTGTAACCCTCTATTTTATGTCATTAAAAAGAAACAAAGTAAATTAAGTATTAAACAAGCAATAGTGTGCAAACATTACTGTGTTTCAGTTTGAAGGGTACTGTGAGCTAGCATAATCACTGGGCATATGACTTAAGAACTTATGTCTCAGTGTGACACGCACAGTTTTGTGTCACACAGAAATGTACTGAGTGACACAGTATTTTTTATGGGCAGACATTGCACTTTCCATCAGGTGAATGTTTTGCTCATTACATCATTTCAGGAAATAAAAAAAAATAAAAAATTCTGTTGCAACATTTGCCATCTACCTGATATAGCTAGTCACTGCTAAGTGAGCATTGTTTAATTATTTTCACAGGTATATTTCATGGTATTTTATTGTGGGTTTATGAAGCTGATGTGAACACTGTATACTATTAGTTCTCTGTTGTCTTATTAACAGAAACTCTATAGACATAGATGTATTAACATATATGTATGTATATAAACCTTAATCATTATTCGCTAAAACCATATCTACTATTATGCTTTAATTTTGACCAGATTCTGACAGAAGGTAAACAATATTACAGGAACAAAGTTTTAAAAATGAACTCATAAAGTGTTTGCACTGTAATGCTTTGTGTTACTGGTGGTAGGATTCCTATGCAGGAATCCATCTAGGTAGGTTACCACCCTAGGGTCAGTTATTCTGCCACATAATATCAAATTTAATTATGAAATAACAAATACATTATATTAGGTCAATTCATTCAATATTGTCCAAATGCGTTCCTTCCTTCTCAGTAGTGGTCAGACTTCAGTACTGTGGGTCCTGGGGTCCATTCCCAGCCGGAGCCAGCTATTTGTATTTAGTATACCATGTTTATGACACTGCCTCTTAACCCTCCTCCAATGTTATTGCAAAAGAGTTACATCAGGTAGGTTGGGACGAGTTGGGTGCCTCTGTGCTGGCATGTACACTTGTGGCATTATAATATCTCCCATGCAGTTGATACACGGTACTTACAACTATAGTCAGTTAATTTCTTTAATGTTATAGGAAAATGAGAAAATTAACTATACAGAAAATTTAAAAAGTGCACAGCGGCAGGCTATGGTTGTTGTTTCATTACCAGGCCTGAGTGACTGGGCTCAACAAATTGAGGATCAACAGAACCATTTGAAACATTTAGAGCAACAACCAAACACATCAAAATGGCTCAGCTCAAATGCTAGTACAAAACTTAAGCGGAACTACGATGAGACTGTGGACCATGAGGCTATGGAAGTTAATGACAGTGATAATGTTAATAAGGAGCTTAGGACAGCAGAAGTTGTTAGTGATGAAACAAATGTAATATCCAGAGAGCATTTACTTAATTTTCCATTACCAGATGTTACCAGCAAATCATGTATCGTAAAGGTAAGCAGTAATTTTATTATCATAATACAGTAGCGTCGACAGCCAATATTCATGCAAAGACAAAAATAATAAATTGTGAATATTCAGATTGTGTTGTAATTGTCCCCATGTCTCTAACACTGCATTGCCTTCCTCCAATCTTATCGCATGATTGTTACATCGAGCGAGTGTAGGTCAGGAAGGTAAGATCCTCTATGTGGCTCATATAATAAAATCCGATGAAGCTGTAATATCTGATGAAGCTGTAAAAGCCAAAAAGGCTAACAGCAATTACATCACCGAAATTATATACAATTGTGGCACTAGATCCTCTGTGCAGATGTCGAGGACTTGTGCTAAAGAATAGAACCATTTTTAATGTAGTAGTTGATTTTAGACAATGATGACAACTTTGAATACACTAACAACTGTGCCATGCGGTTAGTATGTATGTTGTTTTTTAAACATTATTTTATTTATACTCTACACTGGTTTGCAAAAATGTTATTGCCATGACAGTTGTGTCCAGAAACACCACTGTGTTTAATGGCATTGAAGCTAGCTAATTACATCAAGTAGTAGTTGCAAAGCATATGGGACTTAAGAATCAATGTCTCATGGTAATGGGCACATTGGGGTGCTATACAATACAAAGATCTGGATGACATAATTGTTATGGCCACGCATAGTTACTATCATGAAAACAACTTCATGTACTTACAAAAAATTAAAAATATGTCAGTCAGTACTCTGTTATTGAGACCGTACATTGACATTATTACGTCTCATTTTCAGGTATATGATGAATCTGAAAATCTCAAAATAAATGACATGATCGAAGTTGTAGGCTTTCTATCCGTTGATCCCGCGTTATCTGGCGAGTTCCAGCCGGAAAAAAACTCTTTCTTGGAACCTGAGTTTGAGACTGGTGCAGAAACAATAACTCTTAATCCACCCCCAAGTTTGGTGCCGAGATTGCATGCTGTTTATGTAAAGAAGTTGGATCATTGCAATCCTTTAGTGGAGGATACTTTTGATCAAGGTAAGATCTCTTGGTGTCTTAGCTGTTTTTGGTTGGGCTTAAAATATGAAGTTGTCTGCTATGCAGGATACTCGTATAATAAAGTGCCATTAGTATTAGGACAAACTGAGAGGCTCTCGTTATATTCCCTGTTTTTAATATTACACTTAAATGCGAAAGTAAGTAGTAAGATTAGAAGAAAGGTCCTGGACAACTTACAATTTATACTTTTAGGAAAAACAAATTGTAAGGCGATTTTGTAGTTACAGTATAAGGTAATTCTTCTGTTAGTTAAGTAATTAGTCACGAATGAAACAACAGATCGAAGACAAGTGTTTTTTTCGTGATGAAATCCTTCTCCTCCGTCGCGGGGCAACGAAGAGGTTATGCCGGACTCCTACCGGCTAAAACCCCACGGTATACTACTTGTCGCCTTTTATCGGGACTACGGGAACGCTTTCGCACACTACCGCAGTTCCGACGACGACAGCGCTGTGCCCCTCCTTTTTTGAAGGGTCGAACCGGCGCACTCCCTTTACCCTTCATTCGTTAAAGGGCGGGATCCAATGTGTATGCCTCCTCGAGGCCTTTTATACTAGTGGCGGTGGACCACGCCGGGTCCGCCACCTAAGCGTCTGTTATTGGGGGTGGCTGCGCGACACTTGCGGCACTTCTGCACCCTCTGCCTTCTTCTAGAGGTGTCACAGCCGGCGACGAACACACTACCCGCCCAGGGAATAAAGCGGCCACCACCTCCTCCAGTAACTGAGGTTGCCGACTGTCTGTGAGTGGTGGCGCCCAGGGACGAAGTTTATCCCTTAAAGTTTCAGCCCATAAATGTCCCACTGCTGAGCACAGGCCTCCTCTCATTTCTGAGAGGGTTTTGGAGCTAGGAAGAATCCGCCACGCTGCTCCAATGCGGGTTGGCGGACTTCACATGTCTTCGAAATATTTTTTATTTCTGAGACATGCAGGTTTCCTCACGATGTTTTCCTTCACCTCCGAGCACGTGGTAAATCAGCACTTAAAATTGCAATTAACAATTTTAGTGGTGCCGGCACCAGGAATCGAACCCAGGTCACTCGCGTACTATGAAATTTAAAGCGAGCGCCTAGCCCCTGAGCTACCACGGCTCGTCGTTTATCCCTTACTAGTTATCTATTCCATCCTCATTAACCTCTGACACATGGTCCAGCAGGATAGACTTGTTTTGTTGTTCCCTAAGTGAGTTGAGAAGGCAAGTATTATATATTGTTTGGATTTAGGTGACTCAGGACTGTGAGATTGTGAATGTTCAACAGTAGACTATGTTTGGTTGAAATGATGATCAGGGTTATATAAAAAACTGAGCATGGCGTCGCCTTACACTCCGTTTCTTGGTACAAGGTTGCCACTCCAGAAACTTTTTTCCCTATCATTATTGGTTCTACGAGCTATATGGCTGGCCCATTGCCACTTCAGCTTGCTAATCCTCCAATTATTATTTCTTTTTGTAGAAGCTCTGTTTTTCCCACTTTTTGAGTGTGATGATATGAGATTACTATCAATATATTTATTCGTAATTTACATTAAAATATTTTAATTTCAGCAACTGTACTAAAAGAAGCAAATTTGGGGAGGGAGCATCTATTGAAAGCATTAACTGAGTTACTTCTTGGAGACCAATTGGCAGCAGAATATTTGATATGCCATCTCATTGCTTGTGTGTGAGTTAAACTTTTTAAATCTTTTTATTGAAACTTAGAATACCCTATGAGGTAGGTAATACAGTAAATTAACCGACATATATATAGTCACGCCTTATTCCCATATAAGGGATAGGCAGCGACTTCACATGTGCCCACAGCGAAAAAGCCGAATGCCTCGCAGACAGTTTAGAGAGCCAATGCACTCCGTCTCTCGCGCCTGCGGATCCCGACCACCTGCAGCAGGTGGCCGCGGAACTCGAACGCAGGGCTGCAATACCACCAGTGGGCGAACCACTGCCTCTAGTGACTCTCGACGAAGTCACTAAGATAGTCCAAAATCTTAAAAACCGATCCGCGCCTGGCCTCGACGGCATAAACAACAGGGTGATGAAATGTCTAACTACGCCGTTATTATGTCTGTTAGTCAGTATTTTTAACGCGCTCCTCTCCAGCTGCTCCTTCCCGGACGACTGGAAGGAAGCCGACGTCATAGGCATTCCGAAGCCTAATAAGCCTAGGAACATTCCGTCTAATTATCGCCCAATAAGTCTCCTCAACTCGATGGCTAAGATTTATGAGCGAATTATACTCAGTCGATTAAAAGACTATGTCCTTACAAATAATATTCTTCCAGACGAGCAGTTCGGCTTTCGCCCCGAACACTCGTGTACTCATCAAGTGCACCGCTTAACGGAGCACATCTTAGAGAATTTAAACGACCGCCCTAAGCCTGTAGGCACAGGGGCCTTATTTTTCGATGTCGCAAAGGCTTTTGACAAAGTCTGGCACGACGGCTTGTATTACAAGTTGTATCACACTAAAGTGCCAGACAGACTCGTGAACATCATACGAGCCTTCTTGTCTAACCGCCTATTTCGCTTCCGGGTAGAGGGAACGCGCTCCTCAAGCCGCCCTCTCCGAGCGGGGGTCCCTCAGGGCTCCTGCCTCTCCCCACTCCTTTTCTCGCTATACACTAGCGATATTCCTAAAGACCCGAAAGTCAATCTTGCGCTTTTCGCAGATGACACGGCCTTGTACTATTCCGACAAGCACAAGGGCCGCATAACGATTCAACTCCAAGCCGCAGCCGATCGCCTAGGCGAATGGTTCCGGAAATGGAGAATAGAGGTAAACCCCGAGAAAAGTGTAGCGATATACTTCTCGAGGGGCACACCAAAGCCCGCTAGACGATGTCACCCAATCGGCAACAATCAGCTAGGCACGATCACCCTGTTCGGACGCCCTATTCCTTGGGAAAAGAGCGTCAAATACCTCGGGGTCACTTTAGACGCAGCGATGTCGTTCGCTGCACACATTAAAAACATACGCAATAGAGCGGCTTTTATCTCAAGCCGTCTATACCCATTAACTTGCTCCTCAAGCAAAATGTGCTTAAGACACAAACTTCGCCTCTATAAGACTTGCATAAGACCCGTAATGGACTATGCTTGCGTCGCTTTCGCTCACGCGACGGGCAATCAATTAAAGAAGTTACAGAGCGTTCAAAATCGATTCTTGCGAACTGCCACCGGAGCCGGTTGGTATCAACGCAATGTAGATCTTCACAGCGACTGTGAAATGCCTTTAATCTCTGAACACTTCAGAGAATTATCACGGCGGTTTTTCGAAAAAGCCGCGGTTCATTCAAACCCGCTGGTGGTTAAAGCAGCAAATTACCGACCAAACAGAAACGCGACCGAACGCAAACGTCGCCCGCGAAACGTGCTAGACGACACGGACGTCTCAGCTCTTCCTGACCACGATACTGTCAGTCACGATCCAGGCCACACTGTACACACAGTCAATAGCTTTAATATAACACGCACCACGACGCGCGACCGCCGTAGAGAGCGGCGCGCAATAGTCAATAATCACATCGCGTACACAAGATTCACCCGTGTTCCAGGGCGGTTCTCACCGCCCAGAGTTACCGACACACAAGTCGACAGTCCGAATGGACGCGCGCAGCCTCCTTCGGACGGTCAGTAGACGACTTAAAATGTTTAAGATTTTCGAAATCGCGAAAGCACGCAGCGAACGCGACACAGTCCGAACTTCGAGGGTTTTGTAGGAGTTTTTATTTATTTATTTATTTATGTTTGGGTCAAACCAAACCTGGCACACGGGCCCCTGGCCCGCGAGCACAGTATCCGATGAAGCTGTAAAAGCCGAGAAGGCTAACAGCAATTACATCACCGAAAATATATATACATGTGCCCACTTTCTGCCCACGCGGGAGAAGACGTGGCGGGGGCGAACCTCGTCGATGACGCCGCTGCCGTAAATTTACAATTGCACAAAATAACCACCTAACCTACCTACTATCACTACTTCAGATCTTAGTGCATTAGATGCATTAGATCTACAGTAGGTTAAGACGAGAGAGTGCCTCTGTGTTTGCACATACATTTGTGGCACTATAATATCTCATGCGCAGTTACATTTCGGCAATATTCATAAGTAAAATAAACGTGTGGAAAACTTCAGCCTGTTCTGGTATCAGGTATGGGCTTAAAATTGACGTGCAAACTGCAGACTACAAAGTAAGTTACATAAAATCTTTTAAGATATAAATTTATTTGTATTTTTACAGATACCATCGTCAAGATACTCTAGCCCTTGGCCAGTTCTGTCTGAATATCTCCAATCTGCCCACAAAGAAATATCCAAACTATGCAAAGCAACTGTATGATATAATCAAGCAGTTTGTTACAAAAAGTTATTATCTGCCACTCACAATTGATAATTTGAATACAATGGCACTTTTACCAAAGTAAGTGATGTTTGTTGTTTTTATAAGATGTATTTTACTGTTGGTGGAAATGTTATGTAAGAATCCGCCTATAGTGTATTACATGTACATTTTAGATTGATACAAAAAAAAATGGTGGTAGGATTCCTATGCAGGAATCCATCTAGATAGGTACCATCCCAGGGCCAGTTATTCTGCCGTGAAGCAGTAGTGTGGAAACATTACTGTGTTTCGGTTTGAAGGGCACTGAGAGCTGCATTAATCACTGGGCATATGAGACTTAAGAACTGATGTCTCAGGGTGACAGGCGCATTGTGGTGGCACACTATTCTGGGTGACACAGCATTTGTTATAGGTAGACTTTGCACTTACCATCAGGTGAACGTTGAGCTTGTTCCGTCACTATTATTAAATAAAAAAAAATAAAACAATCAGATAACCAAAAAATTTCACAACAAGAAACTTAATAAAAACAACAAAAGTATTAATGGAATAAAAAGAATTAAACAAAATTATCTGGGAACAGTACTCTCATATCAACAAGTGGATGGATAGTAAAGATGGTGGATGAACATGAAAATTTCGCCCTACAAGTACTCTAAAATTTCGTACTATTTTGTGCTGTTTGTTTACCTTTTGTCTACATTTGTGTATTATGCAGTAAGTAAATTATAGAATAGCCACAGCCGGAGAATAGCCGTGTGGTGGCGGCTCGTTAAAAGAATACTACCACTCCATCTCATCCAATGGATCTCGTAAAAGGCGAGTAAGGAATTAAACTGCACTGTGCATCCAATAGCGCATGGTGGCGATGGGCTCACCACCTATCACACCAAGTGCATTATATTGTTTTGGTGAAACATGAATTGTGGCAGTCATCTGTTTTTGCAGTGAGTGCCCAGTCTCTGACTACCCCTTATGGGATACACTCGTGATCGTATGTATGTATGTAAATTATAGAATTAAATTTCAGGAAAGACTATGAGTGCAACAGATTAACAAGCGGTATCCTACAATTGAGTAAACACACACATTTGGTACTGGATGAAACGAAAATGGAACAGGGACACTTGGACTCCACCGGTGTTAGTAATATAGCAGCATTGGGCAGCATGATCACTACCCAAAAAGTGGAATATGACTTCAAATATTATAAAATGGAATTTGATTCCGACATAAATGTGTTGTTGCTTTCCGAAGGGAAATCTTTGTTGCCGGTGAGTTTGGTGCATAATTAACTTAAAGCCAAAGGAAAAGCCAGTGGAAAAGCCTTTCAAAATATACTCAAATGTATATGATATTTTACTGATAGATTCCTATGCAGGAATCCATTTGGGAAGTTACCTCTGCAGTGCCAGTTATTCTGCTGTGAAGCAGTAGTGTGCAAACATTAATGTGTTTCGGTCTGAAGGGCACTTAGAGCTAGTCTAATTACTGTTCATATGAGATTTAAGATCTGATGTCTCAGGGTAAACAATTAGCCCATTTCATCACTTTCTTGCGGGATCTAAATAGGGAGTAAGAATGTTTTTACTCGTAAAATGGCGGCGTCGTGATTCACCACCCGTCCTGTCTCGTTATATGGGGAAAAGTCGTGACGAAACATGTATTCAGATGGGATATTTTTTCCTAATGGAAAGGCAATTTCTACGGAGGTTACAACTGTAAACTATTAACAGTCGGGAACTATTAAACTGTTTATATTGGCTATTCAATGTGTTATTTGGAGTCATCAGAGGAACCCTAACAACATATTAAATGTTAATGAACATATAAAATGTAAATCTGTATGTAACTTTCAACATGTATATGTAACACTATTTCTAAAAACCTAAAATAAATGAATGCATTTAATGGGTCATCATCATCATCACTATTTCAGCCTTTCACTAGTCCACTGCTGAACATAGGCCTCCCTGATAGATTGCCACTAATGTTTGTAGCTCACATTCTTTGGGGATTTTGCCACAGTTGCCATGCTTGGCAGGCGGGTTACCAACCGAAATTTATTAATTCAGATGTTCCAGGAAGATGCTGCTGCCCATCTTCTGGATTTATTTTCCCTCTGTCGACTTTTAAAACATCCACTGGATGAGATGGGGTTGTAGATTCTCTTAGGCCGCTACAACACGGTTTAATAGTTATTTAAATAATAAAACTTGTTATCAACTATATCATGCAACCCCCATCTTTCCACTTGCTATAGAACCTTACTTAAAAAACGGGCTATGGAACGCAAAAATTATTTTACAAATAGGATTATTATTTCCTGAGCTTAGCGAGTTCAAACATACATACTCTCTAGTTTTATTGTAGTAGTAAGGTAATATCCTTGTAGTTTTATCAATGCAACAATTTAATTTCAGAGTGATTACCACCTTCCTCTTAGACCAGAGAAGTCGTCCCTTGAAATCTTCGATGCTATTGTTGAAGCTGCTACATATTACCTAAAGGAAGATATCATGAACACTATTAGAAAATATCTGACCAACTTAAAGCTCGTCAAATACACTATAAGTGAAGATTTACAGGTAAACTATAAAACTATGTTAGTAAAATTGTGTAAATTTTAATAACATTGCATATTGGGTGTTGAGAACTACAGAACCAATTACTGGCAATGACGCTTTCCATCATAGTGCAATGTGAAAGCTTATACTCTAAGCAGCAACTGCAAAAGTACTTAACCTTTGTAAGTAATACTGGTTACAATTAGTATGGTCACAATCATTAATGGTCCTTTCAGTGTCCTTGTTACCACTGGTAGTTGGATTCCTATGCAAGAATCTGTCTAGGTGGGTACCACCGCAGTGCCAGTTATTCTGCCGTTAAGCAGTGGGGTACGAAAAGAAAAATGCTGGAGTGATTTCTGTGCATATTACAAGATTTAAGAACTGACGTCTCACTGTGGTGAGACACAGAAATGTTCAAAATGACCCAGCATTTGTTATGGGCAGACACCATAAGGTGAATAATTTGCTCATCTCAACATTCTTCTTCTAAAAAAGGTATCTACTAAAATTTAAACAAAAGGGAAGTGATAAAACAGTCTGTAAAAATACTCAGTTGCGACTACATTGGATTGATAGAATTACATTTATATAGAATTTAAAAATTTCGCAATCTTTTAATTTATAGTATTTGTTACTCTTAAGTAGTCGCATATTTAATATCTGTCTTCACCAATCAGAGTTAAAATTGTAATTTGAGTTTAAATACATTCAAAACAAAAATACCAGGTTACATTATCCAGATGTATATAAGTAAAAGCCTCCTTTTGGGTCTGTGTATCTCAAGTAGAGAAAATCTATACATGGCTGGAGGGCACTATAAATCATACTATGCCTGATCTCCACTTACGCCCGGTTCCTATATTCACAAAACAAGACGTTTTAATGAAGATCCGTTAAATAAGCTACAAATAGTTGTAGCGACATCTATGTCGTAACATGAGAAGCTCAAGAAATATTCGCATACGTCCATAATGGCGCTATGAAAGTTTTCTGAGATGCGCACTATATATACAAACCCTAAATATTACTAGTAGGAGGAGACGTCCTCCCCGGATCAGACCATTCGATCTGGCGGGTAGCTACCCTTTTCATTGGCAATATAATACGCCAAATAGCACATAAGCTAAATATGTCAGAACCGTTCCTATAACTAACGGACGTCAGTAGCTCACCGATGACGTGAAAAAGTTGTGAAGCGCTGCGTGACGCCCCGTTACTTGCAACAAAGAAGTAATAGAATAGTAACTGTTACGAATAACTGTTAGTTGAATGTAGGATGCTAATGCGCGGTGCATTAGAGACACGTCACCCATACCTCATACAGCCACCTATCGCCACTTGAGACTACTTTTATTATCAGCTATGTATGAGCTTACTTCAGTTCTTTTTCGTATTTCTAATTTCGGGTTCCGCCTTAAATAAGAAAAAGAAAAATGAAAACTGCTATCATTGCTGAAATTACTTTATATTGTTGTTATTTGAAGTTTTTAATTTATTATAGATTGATCCGTGCGAATATTTCGTACAGTGTCGTGATCATGAATAGATGGCGCCATCTATCTTCGTTAAATAATGTAAACAACTGCAACAGACAGCTGTGTGCATGTTAGTTGAACAGATTGTCAACAGATGGCGCTTTATACAATTAAACACATTAATTCAATCTTATTACACTTATACACATTATTTTTTTAGCAAATACAAAAATTTTTAGACGTTATCTTTTTTTCGTCATTAGAGGGATAAATAATCTTCAAAATGGCGTATGAAACATTAATTTTGATACAGTATTAAAGCAGATATTTCGTACCTACAAAAAAAACACCTTTGAGAAATAATATAACATATAGATAGTGTTATAAATTCCTCATTATAGTATTTTCTTTTATGAATGAACTATAATTTAATTATTTTTTTACCTGTATAATTTTAATCAATCTAATTACAGTTTGTTGAAGACGACTTTATAGAAATGCGTAGCCACTCCGACAGCGACAACCCAGTAACAGCAGATGACTTGCACCGACTCTTAGTGTTAGCGAGACTTGTCAGCCTCTCTCTAGGACACGATACCTTGAACAAAGAATGCTGGGACATAACGAGAAAGATGGAAATTGACCGACTGGATCGGATAAAGAACAGAGTGGCTCCTACATTGTAAATAATTTTATGAATAAACGTTTTTTAATTTGTAAAGTATTTTTTTATTTAATGGTATTTTATGATACTATCAAGTATCATTCAAAAATGTATATTCAATGTTTAAAAAACAAATTGAAATCTGCATACCTGAGAATAATTTTATATAAAAATGAACTTTAATAGATTTAGAACAGTAATACTGCATATTATGTAAACAACTGCAACGTCAGCTGTCGTGCATGTAGTTGATCAGATTGTCAACAGATCGTTAACAATATCTTTATGACTAGTAAATATAAATCTACACAAAAAGAGATTAAGGAGTACATGCTGGCCATGGATGAGCTGGTTAGCTTATGTAAATATAACGAAGACCGTTTTGAGTCATTGACAAAAACTCAATATGAGTGTCCGCAATCAATGCCAGTTCTTTCAGGGACAGTGTGTGTTAACAATGTAACAAATGATAAATACTCTTTATTGACAGCTGAACTCTGTGACAGTCCCATAACAAACACAATTGAAAAAAAAATTAAATGTAATAATAGTAAGAACAATGTTATTGTTTTTAGTGATGAATTGGGGAAAAATATAGGAACATTATTAAATAATTTTTAAAAGGACAACAAGTTACCAATTATTGCATGCCAGGAGCATCATTTAATGACATATTAAATAAAATTTTAGTAGGTACTTATTGTCCTAATACTATATTAGTGTTATTAATAGGGAGAAGGGGCAATGTTAACAGGAAACAATTATTGCAGTACTATGAATATTTAAACAATTTAAATGTAAGCAAAATTATCTTGTTTACATTGCCTTACATTCGGGGTATGCCACATGAAAATAATATAAGATATGAATTAAATTTATTATGGAATAATATAATATGTAACAATAATTTAAATTTGACATGTAATTCTAATAATGACAAATTCCATTTAATTGACATAAATAATTTATTCAGAAATATTTTAACTAATGATAGGTATTACCTATCCAAATATATATTAAGATTGGTAGCAAATGCGCTATATTATTGTTTATTTTTGAATACAGCCAAGAATTTGGCTATAAATACATCTGCTTTTATTAAGCAGTCTCATTGTTTGACATTAAATTTGGAATCAGTTCCAAATAATTTAAATTAAGTAAGAAGACAATAGAGGAAATCTCTAGCAATAATTTTGACATTAATAAATTAAGACAGTCATATGTAAATAATTGTACCACTTTAGAAAGTCTTAATAATAAAGATTGTATCCACCTGGTGCATCAAAATATACAGGGAATTTTAGGCAAAGAATTAGAAATTGAATTATTTTTAAATAGCAATCATATTCATATTATGTGTATAACTGAACATTGGCTTAAAGATTATAATGTAATGTTTAATTTTAGTAACCACCAGGTGGTTAGTTCTTTCAATAGAGAAAAAGTTTTACGTGGTGGCTCTTTAATACTAGTAAATAAATCATTGCGATTCAAAGAACGTAAAGATATCGTGAGCCTCTCTGTTGAGAGAACTATAGAAATGGCCTGTGTTGAGCTTGAGCACCTCATAGTTGTCAGCGTTTACAGACCCCCATGTGCTTCATATGATGATTTTGAAAAAAATATGGAAGAAGTTTTAATTAAACTTAATAAACAGAACAAACCTGTTGTCATATGCGGAGACTTTAACATCAACCTCCTAGAAGCTTCTTCCATCACTGTTAAATTTATTTCTTTGTTGCAATCATTTAATTTAGTTAACATGTTTTTAGAACCAACGCGTATTACTGGATCTAGTGCAACTTGTATAGACAATATTTTTACAGATGTTAAGCCTTTGCACCGATCCATAATTCACAAAATAAGTTCTGATCATTCCGGACAGTTAATATCGTTACCTTACATATTATGTAAAAAAACAAATAATAAAAAAATTGTGTTTGTTCCTGTAAATAAGTATCGTTTGGAGAAGTTTAGAAGTAACGTTAATAAAAAACTACTATTACTTCCTTATAATAATAATACTGACTATTTATATGAAGTATTGTTTAACCTGCTGAGCAAGGAATTTGATTCTATTTTTACTTCTAAAACTATCTCCTTGAATAGTCGCAAGACGTTTAATGAATGGGCGACAGTAGGAATCCACAGAAGTAGGCAAAGATTGTATGAACTTTACAATGAAAGATCATACAATCATAGTAACACATTTAAGGAATATGTTAAAAATTATTCAAAATTATTTAAAAAAGTATGCTCTGAAGCCAAGTCATTACACTTGAGCAATAAAATAAAGAAAGCATCAGATAAAATCAAAATGACTTGGAGTATTATTAATAGTGAAACCGGGAAAGTCAAGGACCGAAACCATGATTACAAAATTAATTTTAACAATAAGCTAGTGACATCTGATCAAGATGTTGCTACAGCCTTTGAAAAGTTTTTTAGTGATATTCCAATTTCCATAACCAAGCCATTAAATTCTTCTCCTACTGCCGCTGAGACATTACTCAAACAAAATGTAACTTCTTGTACAAAAGATTTTAAATTCGATATGGTAGATGGAAATGACATTCTTAATACTTTTAAAAGTATTGATTGTAAGAGAACCGCGGATCTATGGGGTATGTCCGTGGAAGTTAGTGCGTCTATTATAGATATAATTGCACCTCAATTAGCCATAATTTTTAATTCCGGTATTGCATTTGGTGTGTTTCCTGATTTGATGAAACATAGTAAAATCATACCTTTATTTAAATCTGGTAGTACATCGGACCCTGCTAACTTTAGACCTATTTCTGTACTACCAACATTAAGTAAAATTTTTGAAAAAATTATACTTAATCAAATGTTAAAACATTTCAATTTAAATAAATTGTTTCACAAAAACCAATTTGGCTTTACGAGGGGTCGTTCTACAACCGATGCAGGTGTTGAACTTATTAAGAATATATTCGAAGCCTGGGAGAGTTCACGGGATGCCTTGGGTGTTTTCTGTGATCTTTCTAAGGCCTTCGATTGCGTTGATCATGAAACACTTATCAGGAAACTACATCACTACGGTGTAAGAAATTCTGCACTTCAACTTCTAATTTCATATTTGAGTAATAGAACGCAGACAGTAGTTATCAATAGCAGGAGTTCTTCCGGATCAGCAGTATCTATGGGTGTCCCGCAGGGTTCGATTCTCGGCCCATTTCTATTTCTTATTTACATTAATGACTTACCTTACCTAGTAAGGGACAACCATGATATAGTGTTATTTGCTGATGATACATCTTTGATTTTTAAGATAAAACGTCAACTTTTATTATATGACGAGGTGAATAATGCTATTTCAAAATTAGTACATTGGTTTAATGTTAATAATTTGCTTTTAAACGGCAATAAAACAAAATGTATTAAATTCACAACTCCAAATGTTAAACAATTAGATGTAAATGTGCTTGTGAGTGGGGAAGAGTTGAGCCTTGTGGATACTGCTGTCTTTCTTGGAATAACTCTTGACGCAAAACTTCAATGGAGCCCCCATATATCTAAACTAGCAAGTAGACTTAGCTCTGCAGCTTATGCTGTAAAAAAAATTAGGAATTTGACTAACGTTGAAACTGCTAGATTGGTTTATTTTAGTTATTTTCATAGCATAATGTCTTATGGTATTTTGCTATGGGGAAATGCAACTGATGTTGAAGTGATTTTTGTTTTGCAAAAGAGGGCCGTAAGAGCTATTTATAATCTTGGCTCTAAAGTGTCTCTTAGGGATAAATTTAAAGAAATTAATATCTTAACCTTGGCCTCTCAATATATATTTGAAAACGTTTTGTATGTACACAAGAACATAAACCAGTTCACTAAAAAAAGTGATGTTCATAATGTGAATACCAGGAACAAGCACAAATTAATTATGCCAGTTACCCGACTTCACAGAGTCAGTAACTCTTTTATGGGGCAATGTATACGTTTTTACAACAAAATCCCAGAAAGTGCTAAAAGTCTTTCAATCAAAAAGTTTAAATTTTATATTAAACAAAGACTTCATAAAAAGGGTTATTATAATATTAAAGAATACATAGATGATGATAACCCCTGGGAATGAGGTGATCGCCGCCAAGCCATTTCTACATCTTTATAATACAGCTATTGTAATACAGTTATTGTACATTATTTTAAAAATGACTAAAAAAAAAAGCCCGCTGGGTTTCTTACTGGTTCTTCCCAGGACAGAGGCATTTTTGCGAACCAGTGTAGCTTAAAAAAAAAAAAAAAAATGACTTTCAATAAGTACTATGTAAATAGTCTATATTGAATAAAAATTTATTCTATTCTATTCTATTCTATTCTATTCTATTCTAATAAATAATAATAAGCAAAATAAAATTTTATGAATAAATGTTTTTTATTTTGTCAATTACTTTTTTATTTCATTGTTTTTTTTATGATACTATCAAGTATCATTCAACAATGTATATCCTATGTTAAAAAAACAAATTGACATTGGCATACCTGAGAATAATTTTATATAAAAATGAACTTTTTTAGATAACAAACACTAATACTGCATATTATGCCCTTTACTCTATCCTTTTTCTTTTGTTTTATTGGATAAAGTAACAAAACGAGCAAAACGTTAACCTGATGTTAGGTACAACGTCTGCCCATAACAAATGCTGTGTCATCCAGAACATTTTTGAGCGACACCACACTGCGGCAGTCACAAGAGGCACCAATTCTTAAGTATCATATACCCACTGATTGCGCTAGCTCTCAGTCCCCTTCAGCTGCTTCACGGCAGAAAAACTGGCCCTGGGGTAGCACCTACTTGGAAGGATTCCTGCGTAGGAATTCTGCCAACAGTAAAGATAATCCTTGGGCCAATTCCCTGAAATAAAATCAACTGTTGGATAGACGCAAAATTAGCCTCGTTCAAGTAAAGGCTTGCATTGCGGGTCACTGTATCACCTCAGAGACTGCCGCCCATCATAAGTTTTGGTAATTTTTCTTTAGTGATTCCTCACACTGGGATTTCTCCTGTATCGTGAGTGCACTTTACAGATTCAAGTTCAAATATCTTTATTTGTACAGATAAATTCACATACACAACCCAACCAAACCCAGAAACCAACGATTTTTGTTTTTGCACAAATATCGTTTTGCCAGTTGGAAGCCCGCGTAGAAGCCAGTCTCTGCGAACAGAACTCTGCGGGGCTTTTGCGTATCTAAAGTGAAGATCACTTAAAAAAGTGTTGAACGAATATCTGTCAAATAATTGTTTTCATACTGGTTATGGTTAACGAAAATGTCGATAATTTTTCTTATGACGACTTTTTTGTTAATTTTAACCAGTATGCAGGGACTTATTTAGCAGGTATATTCAAGTATACTAAGGAATTTAACAGATATTCGTTCAACACTTTTATATGTGATCATCACTCTGGATAAGCAATGGCCCTGCTGACCACTGAGCCACGCGGACGTCACGATTTTTCAAGAAGTTTCCGCCACCTGTCAAAAGCGATTACACTTTCTACGTATTTCTCATAGTGGGTAGCAGACTAAACGTACTTTTCTAAAACTCCGAAGAATAGAAGATAGGAAATAAAGAAACTTCCATGATTATTATTCAAAAACGGGCGGCAAAGTATCAAATCGAAACTATGTACAGATATTTGATATCGGATTTTGAAATTATTGTTTATTGACGGATGCACAAAGTTATCCCCGATATTTGATACGTTACGATGATGTTGTAGTTATTAGAGGTACCGTTTTCGATATTATTCATTCAGATTATTTAGATCATTATGATATTTGAAATTAAGATATTGCGTTATAGAATATAATATCGACATCAATTATTTATATATTATCAGCTTCTAAATGTCTCACTGCTGAGCACAGGCCTTTCATCATTTCTGAGAGGTATTTGGAACCAGTAAGAGTCCGCCGCGCTGCTTCAATGTGGTATGACGGACTTCACGTGTCCCAGAAATATTTTTATTCTTCAGATATGCAGGTTTTCTAAAGATGCTTTCCTTTACCGCTGAGCACTTGGTAAATCAATGCATAAAACTGCAGAACAATTGTAGAGGTGCCGGAAACGGGAATCGAATTCGGGAAATTAAGGACGAGCCTTGGCCCCCGAGCTCCAGCGGCTCACACCATTAAACCCTAAAATTAAGTCTGAAATCAAATCATAAATTATTTACACGGTTAAAGTCCCAAAACGTTGAAGGAAGAAAACCAAATCAATGCGCTTATTCAATTCTTTACATGCAACTAAAAAAGAAAAATGTGTCATTTGCTCAAAATTTCTTCATTCAAGACAAAGGTCAACCTGCGCAAATTAGGGAGACCGGTGCATTATCATTACTGCTATAAGATTAAGATCGAAGGTTACAACTGTTACTTTTACATGGATTACTTTTGTCCTAATCGCAAAAAAAATATTTATGTTACTATCCCGCCAAAATATTATGGACAATTTTTAAACTTTATTCAAAGAGTCTAGCTTTAATCCATAGTTACATTGTTTATAATGGTACAGATTACGAATAGCGAGTATTGGGGCTCACTCGCTTCGATACTATACGAACGAAACGAAACTATATCACGATATGAGGATCGGTGCGATGCGCATCACGAGGACAAATATTAGAGTTTTGCCCAATATTCGATAGCTTCAGTAGAGACCGATACAGGTTTTAATGATAATGTAGCGATATATAGATTCTATATCTATACACGTTTTGTAACACCCATCTCTATTTGATACCCTAGCTGCCCCAGGCCTACGGAAAATCGCCGCCCAAAAAGCACGAAAAATTTAATAACGTATAAGAATTAAAGTAAAAAGTAACGACAGTCTGTAAATAATAAAATTAGCTCAATCGAGTTCTTCAGATACTGATACTTACCATTTTTATTTGTAAGTAACAAAGACTGATATTTTACAATAAAACAATCTCATTAAGTTTTGCCGCCCAAGGCCGGGGCCTACTCAAGCTTTTTTCAGATTATGTATGAAGATAGTTCAAATAGTGGCCCTACCACACTTAAGCTGTATTACGACGCAGGCACCGCGGTGATTCAGGAGTCATTATAAAAACCACTTAGTGCTTCCATCAATATTCAATAGGTTTCATTTAGCATCTGCGACAAAGAAATGTTAAGAGAATCGCTAACTACTTTAAACCAGGGACCGTACAACCCCGATTACGAGTACTTCTTACGAAAGTGTTACTCATTTATTTAGTTACCCAAAGGATAGTGTTACCTTTTGTTCGTATAATCTCTTCATAACATTAGTGAAAGGGTAACCCTTTCAATAAGTTGCCCAATGGAAAGGGTTACACCCTTTCATTGAGGTAACCAGTTGAAGAGGTAGACCTATGATTTTAACTTACGCCGTTGGGGTGGGGGACTACTATAGTCGCGTGTTTAAAGAGCAACTAGGGTCTAGTTGACGCTGTGGTGACTCGACACGTGCTACCAAATGCATTCAGTTTTGCACCCAATGCAAAGCTGCGAGAAATCAAATTACAGTGCTTGGTATCGGAAAAGGTTACCCTGTTACAATGGTTGAAGAGGTTACCCTTTCGGACCGGGTTACCGTTTCATACTATTAAGCAAATTCTATCGATAACCCTATAAACAGGTAACCAAAATGAAAGGGGTTTGAATAGGTTACCTATTGAAGCTGCTTACCGTAATTAAGTGTAACCAATATGCAGTAGGTTTTTCAGAAACACTTTAGAAAAACCATATCAAAAACCAAAATGGTCTCTGCTTTAAACATTAGTTGATTTTTAAAGTGTGTGCGTAGTATTAAGAAGGAAATAAGCAAAATTATACCATTCCATACCATTTCTTTAATCTTAATTAACTATGTTTGCATTGCAACTTGCAATGATTTAATTCCAACAATGCGTGAAAATGAAAAGTTACACGTTATTGTCAAATTGACAGTGACGTGTAACATTTTATTGAATTCTAATCAAGTGTAGTAATTATTGATTAATTTGAAAAAAAAACAAATAAAGTGAAAGAACATAATTATATAACAAATATGTCGAATAAAAGCAAAGCTTCAGATGGTGTTGGGAAGGGTAAAATTACGGAGTCTGTGTGGAAGCAAGCTTTTACAGCCAATGCAGAATGGCTCGACAAGGTTAGTTTTTACATCACGGGACTTTTTATGTTTAATTTAGATTGCTGAAAAATTTCAGATTCGATTATAAATTAGCTTGTATCCTTCATTGGTACCATATAAAACTTTGACTTTTTTATCTCGTTACTATGTTCTAAGTTTTAAGATGCAATGCCAATATGGATAGTCAGTGTACATTTCATTTTTAATTTAATAAGTTTTCATTAAATTTTGTTAGAAATTTACCATAAATTTGTAATCCTGAGACTCTTTAAAGAAAAATGTTAGAGGCTTTATGAATATAATTCTCATTTCAGGAGGACTTTTTGGATGTGATCTACTGGATGAGACAGGCTATTGGAATTGTACTTGGTCTGTGTTGGGGTCTTCTACCATTGAAGGGTTTTGTTGGACTATTATTGTAAGTATTTTTAAAATTTCCTTAATAAAGAACGTTTAGTATACATCCCTGATATCATACTTAACAATCATATTTTTCCAGATTTGTGGTTGTGAATGCGGGAGTGATATACTTTTACGTTAGCAATTTCCAGAATGTAGATGAGGAAGAATATGGTGGTATGTGGGAAATAACTAAGGAAGGGTTCATGACATCTTTTGCTGGATTTTTGGTAGGTATTTTTTTTTTGGCTAACCTTGTGCTTACTGGCAGGTGAATGATTAGCTCACAATGACTTGCATTCGAGCAACATTTCGGATCCTAGCTAGAGCAACAGAGTTCGAATCCTAGCTAGAGCCAACCAGATCCGAAAAACAAATTGTTGGTTTTCGGGTCTGGTTGTGTGTTGGATTTCAAATTAATGTATGTAAAATGCACCTATAACATAGGATAAATCCCAGGTTGTGGACTCATTTATTTAAAAAGAAAAGACTCACCGTGTAGATTAAGTATAAGTTGTTCTGTGTTGCAGGTGACATGGATAATAATGTACACGGGCCTGCATGGGAATGAAAGTTTATGAAACAAAGTGTAACAAAAGAACAGTGGATGAATCAAGCCAAGATATACTGCCAAGTGTTGAAGTACAAAGGATAGTTTTGTGTTGGGTAAAATAATGCTTGAGTTTTTTTTGACTTGTCTCTGTAAAATGATAGTGAATGTAAGCTGAACTTCCCCATAAAATTGTAAAGATTTTTTTTTATTGTTAACTATATGTACAAAAACTTACAGCACAGTTTTTGTTGCATTTGTGCAATTATTTGATTTATTTTTATTTATAAGTATGTTGTTATTTATAATAGCTTAGACTGTAAGATTCATCATCATCATTGTAGCCCACCACAAGTCTTCTGTTGAACATAGACCTTCCCAAGATCCCCACATAGAACAATTCCAAATCACCAGCAACGTTGGACTACCTTTAAAATAGAACAATTTTTTGCTCCATTTAGTGGGGGGGTCATCTTACATTGTGTTGCTGGTGCAAGGTTGCCTCTTCAATACCTTTCTTCTCAAACTGTTAATGGTTCTGTAAGTGATGTGGCTAACTTATTGCCACTTGCTGCATCTTTGGATTATGTCAGTTATTTTAATTCTGCTTCTGTAAGTTTTCTTAGTTTTATCATTCCAAGGTAAATTTCTTTTAATTTATTTTCTCATTAAAATGGTAATTATTTAAACATACATTTAATTTCCAGTTCTTCAACTTACTATAAGTATAGTAGAATTCATGAAAACAAGTGTAAGGTATACATGTATACAGGGTCATTCGTAATGTCCTATATATCCAGCAGGCTGGGATTGTTTGGGACAGAGTTCTCTTAATAAATTTAAGTCTGACCAAGTTGACACCAAAATTGACAAGTTGATAGCATATTTATAAAAATATTACAATTGTCCAATCAAATATGCTAGCCTATTGATAATATAGTATTTAGAACACATACATAGTCCTTCTTGTTTACATTTGTCTAGGGAAATATTATTATTTGTTATGAATTTACTCTTAAGAGTAGACTTGAAAATGCAAATTGTTAAGAGACATGGAGTAACATCTATGTCACCTTATGAAAAGCTGAAGAAATTACTATCCCACTGGCCTCTAATTTTTTGAGAGGGTTTTGGAACCGGGAAGAGAGACAACAGCTCTACAGTACTCAGTATTATCTATGTAGACAATTATGAAAGCTGGGCATTGCAATCACATCCATCTCACCTGCTTCAATTATTGATGGTTACAAAAAGTGTATTTCTTTATGGACCACCTGTATATTACGAAATCCACTTACATTCATTATATTTTTTTGACAAGTCATCAAAACCGGTTTTGTATTGTACTCATGTAATGTTATTGTAGAGTATTGGTTGCATACTGTATGTAATCTTGTAAGTTGTATAGCAATCTGTTGTGGAATAGTCAAGAAAATTATGTGGAACAGTCAAGAAAATTAATGACAAAGGAAAATATTCCGTTTTTTCTTTGACCAAAACAGATAAACTTTGATATGCTGTAATGTAAGAACTAAATTAATAATTATGTATCCAAATTACAGAGTAAAACATTTAATACATTAATTCCGCAGTTTAAAAGAGGTTGTAGGTTGTTTATTGGAAATAATATATTTTTAAATGTAATATAGTACTCCCTCCTTATTTTAGGAGTTGGTTGTTCATAAATTTTACCCAAAATTAAGGTGTAGTTCTATGGTTTGAGCGATTCTTCATGCATTTTCATAGTTGAAATCAAATACAATAAAATTAAGTGAAATAATACTGTTAAGTTTACTCAGATATGGTGAATGATTCCTCAGTGGGATTCACAAATATATAAACTTGCAATGCAATAAATGAAAAGGCTTACTAGAGTATATAAGTCTAATAGTATAAAGACAAATTTTGTTTTCAGTTAACTAATATTTATGTAATATTTATACTCATAAAATATTTTATTTATAGTGATAGTACATTTCCTACTATAATTTCTTTGCAGAGCAGTGTTGGCAACATTCAACAAGTAAATATTATTGTCCTAATATATCTACCAATGTTCAATATTCCATATTAATCGGGTATTTTACCTTTATATTTAAAGATCTCCAGTCTGTTTTGTAGTTTTCTGCATCATATAGTCATTAGATTTATATAAGTCGTGCAAAATTGTACTGAGTACTAAAATAACGATTATGTTGGCAACACTGTACACTGTATAGTCAAGAAATAAGTCATACCATTATTAATTTGTTTAAAATTGTTGTGTGTATGTAAAATTACCTCGGTTGTATATTTTGCAGTGATTTGAACAAAACATATTAAAATGGTTGATTTAATACTTTGTGTGTTTAATATGACATTTAATCAATCATTTTCAGGTTTAATTGCAAACTACAATGGAACTGAATTACGTGCTGTTTGTGGTTGTGTTTTTTTACGAAAATTTTTAGTTCAAATCCATAGAAAATTTTCGAATCAATGATGAAAGCAAAGTAGGGTAGAAAATAAGCTTGTTCATGAAAATATCTAACTTATAGAGATCAACATAGGCGGTAATTTAAATTATAGTAGTATATTAATTTAATTGGACGCGTTCAAAAAACAACCGGAATTTGAGTAGAGAGCAGATCGCCAACCTTCATTACTTGGAGAGGCACTTATTATAAATTTTAATCAGCCATCACACTCAGTATTGCCACACTTCCTGACCAAAAAGAAACAATTACTTTTTATCAACAATTTAATCGTCCCGCCAAGTGACCAACACGTCGTCCGTGCGATATCGTTGCGTTATAGTAGAGTCGTTGAAGTCCATCCTAACGCCTGACCGGAAGGCCAGGGCTCCGGCATAGGCTATCATGACCCCGTTGTCGATGCAGAAGCGCTCGTCGGTCGCGAAGATCTTAGCACCCCGCTCAGCACACATCACCCCCATCATCTCCTGGAGACGCTCGTTGCAGCCCACCCCTCCTACTATTAACACCTGCGAAAATTCATATACTCTTTTTTTTATAGAAGAGGGGCAAGCTAGCAAGCGACATAAACATGTATCATGTATTCCTAATACAAGAGGAATTCCAGGTGCGTTGCTGGCCTTTCAGAAAAGAGTAAGCTCTTTTCTGAAAGGCCGGCAACGCAAGGTCGCTAAGTCGTATCGGAAAAACTCTCGAAGTATCTTTAGACATGACATGTAGCCGAATCACTTAAACTCATCATCCTCACGATATTTTTATTAACCACAAAGCACGTGGTGAACCAGCACTTAACTTTGCAGAACAATTTTCGAGGTGCCGGCACCGGAGATCGAACTCAGATAACTCAAGTTAACTTTTTAACTGGTGGTAGGATTTCTATGCAGGAATCCGTCTAGGTAGGTACCCACCCCAGTGCCAGTTATTCTGCCGTGAAGCAGTAGTGTGCAAACATTATTGTTTTTCGGTTTCAAGGGCACTGCGAGCTAGCGCAATCACCCATATGAGACTTAAGAACCGATGTCTCAGGGTGACAAGCGCAGTGTGATGTCACACAGAAATGTTCCGAGTGATACAGCATCTGTTATGGACAGTTGTTGCACTTACCATCAGGTGAACGTATGGCTCGTTTCGTCACTTTATCAAAGTACTATGATGTTTCGAGCTACCACGACTATATTATGTAAAATAAGCAAGAGTTGATATCACACCTCATCAGAATCGCAGTGAGCCATAGCCCGCTCAGTAATCTCCACCAGCATGGCAAACACTGTTTCTTGCAGCGAGTAACATAAGTCCTCCGGAGTATATTCTTTCAACAATTCGTCTATTTTGTCTTCCATGTATGATAAGATACCGGAGAAACTTACATCCATACCTGAAATGGTATACTCCGTTTTGATATTTGTTAAAAACCACTGCAGGTGTGCTGGCGGCTTAACAGAATCTACGAGCACACCTCATCCCGTGGGTGTCGTAAAAGTCGATAGAGGGAAAATTAAAGACAGGAGATGGGCAGCGGCATCTTCCTGGAACATCTGAATAAATAAACTGCGGTTGCCAACCCGCCTGCCAAGCATGGCAACTATGGCAAAATCTCCCAAAATGATAGAAGTTTTGTGGCAATCTATGGGGGAGTGTGGTGGCGGCTTCGCCGTGTGGTGGCGGCTTAAGAGAATCTACCACCCCATCTCATCCCGTGGGTGTCGTAAAAGTCGACAGAGGGAAAATGAAAACCAAAAGATGGGCAGCAGCATCATTCTGGAACATCTGAAAAAATTAATTGCGGTTGCCAACCCGCCTGCCAAGCGTGGCAACTATGGCAAATCCCCCCCAAAATGAGAGCTACAAACTTTTGTGGCAATCTATGGGGGAGGCCTATGTTCAGCAGTGGACTAGTGATAGGCTGAAAAGAAGAAGAAGAAGATGGGGGAGACCTATGTTCAGCAGTGGACTAGTGATGGCTGAAATGATGATGATAATGCCTCTAGGTTGGTTTGAAAATGACTATAAAAGAATAGACGGCAGGGATTTGTTAAACCGATGTAAGTATTGGTCCTGCATACTAGATCTATCTATTAGATAGCCTTTGATGTTATGATAAATGGGTTATGATAATGTAGAAAGAAAAATGACAAATCAACAAGATGCTGCAATTATTATTATTTGTCAGAGATTGAGCAGTGCCCATATATGTCATAAAATGTAGAGGCACTGCCCATTCTCGTCATATATGCCATAAAATGACAGACGTGGACGAAGAGCGGCCGTTAGTGATCTTCGTAACCTTATAGCATCGTTTTTTTTATCCAGGAGTCTCTTACATGAAAAGGGATCGCATTCGGTAGAAAAAAAAACATATTAATGGAAGCAGGCTTCCTACACAGGAATTCGACTAGGTAGGTGTCACACAGATGTCAGTTAGTTCTGGGTGAGACAGCATTTGTTATGGGCAGACATTGCACTTATCATCAAGTCATCAATTTGCTCGTCTCGTCCCTTTCTTCCATAAAAAATAATTTTAAAAAGATCTTAGATGATTAACTATTTATTTTTGATTTGCTCTGTATAACTACCCATAAAAGTTTAGAAAACGATGCTCAAGTATTGTAATATTAAACATTATTTGGATGTTGATATTGTTATTGGCCTTTTGTTACAAGGAAATTGATCGATAAGAGATTGGGCCAATAAGAGCAGCACTGTATTCAAATTATTTACAATTTCGAAGCAATTTTACAACTAGGTTGCCACCTTTTGGAAAAAAATGTCGGTACAATCGGTCAGACATCGGAGTTAGGTCCGATTTATCTTTTATATATATTTATAAACACCGAACAAAACATGTCCAGGTTGATGTTGTCCGTGATGTGTCTCGGCCAAACTCGCCACACAACTGTGTATGCGTGAGGCAGGCGAAGGCGAACGTAATGCGTGCTACGGATGACGGGAGCCGTGTAAGTGGTAAGCACTGTGCGGTAAGCCCGAGTGATATATAATTTCGGTGATGTAATTGCTGTTAGCCTTTTTGGCTTTTACAGCTTCATCGGATACTGTGCTCACGGGACAGGGGCGCGCGTGCCGGGTTTGGTTTGACCCAAACATAAATAATACTCCTACAAAAAACCTCGAAATTCGGACTGTTGCGTTCGCAGCGTGCTTGCGCAATTTCGAATATCTCAAAATAATTTTAAGTCATCTAATGACCGTCCGAGGGAGGCCCGAGTAAATTGTCTTATCAAAAATCGGGACAAAATTGATAGCTCGTCGGGACGCGGGACGATATCAATGAAAACGGGACGGGTGGTAACTCTTTCTTACAATTACAAAGTTCGCAGCATTTTCACACCGACCGCAATTACCTTTAACACAGTACGGTAAGTGCAAATACTTATTTCCTTTCTTAGCGGCTTGTTCTATATTATAACCTGGACTAGGCGCGTTGGACAGCTTTAGTACTCGTGCAAATCTGAAATGTCAATAAATAGCGTCACATAGTTTTTAATGATATAATATGAACTGGAAACTTTAAACTATCATTGATATTTCAAATAGAAACTGCAGCCACAAAATGTAGAGTAAATAGGAGGCATGTATGGACCTGTTCATGTTGTGTTGTGTGAGGTGTTTTTGGTCATAAGCGATGGGTGGTGCTAGTTCCGGATTTTATTGCGTTACAAGTGTAACGGATTGTGCAGTATTGTAAGTGTTCCGATTTTTTTTTGGATCTTAAGAGTTGCTGGTTGTTTTTTCAAAAGTGTTGTCTAAAAAGTGTTTGGGTAACAAATGTAGATATTTGGGTAACAAGTGTAGATGTTTGGGTAACAAGTGTAGATGTTTGGGTAACAAGTGTAGAGAGTGATGTCGTGGCAGAAGTGTTGCCGGATATGTGGGTTGTGACGTGGCTTCAGTGTTGCAGGTTGTATTGATTCATAGGCTTAGTGTAGCGGAGTTTTGTTTTCATAAGCATTGCGGATTCTGTTGTGTAAGTGTAGTGGATTGTGTCGTGTCATTCGTGTAGCAAGTTGTATTGCGTCACGAGTCTTTTAACATACCTACACCGAAGAAAAGTAAGTTAACGAATGTACAATGAGTACAGCAAGTTACCTGTCCAAGCAGTTTCCAACAGCGATGTCTATAGTCTCGCCGAATATTCGGTAGCGTTGCCTTGAGTAGGCGATGATTTGCGTGTTGCCGCCGCTGACGTACAGCACCGTGGGGTTGTTGGCCTTTGTTATCAGCCTGCCCATTTCAATGTCTGATGTATTCTATGTAAGGGTATTTTTGGTACTTACGTTTTTTTTTATAAAAGTGACGGAACGAGCAAAACGTTCACCAGATGGTAAGTGCAACGTCTTCCCATAACAAATGCTGTGTCACCCAGAACAGTGGGACACCACAATGCGCCCTGAGACATCAGTTCTTAAGTCTCATATGCCCAGGGATTACGCTAGCTCTCAGTGCCCTTCAAACCGAAACACAGTAATGTTTGCACACTACTGCTTCACTGCAGAATAACTGGCCCTGGGGTGGTACTTACCTAGACGGATTCCTGCATAGGAATCCTACCACCAGTAAAACGTACGTATGTTACGTATTAACGCCACCGTAGCTACATATTTGGCAGTTTTTAAGTGCCGCCTATCTACGGTTAGGTTAGGTTAAAAGCATTTTATTTTAAAAACAAAGTAGCAATCGAACAAAAAGATTGCTCTTTATTGGCGCATTAGCGCAAATTCCGCTGCTTTACTACGTAAGTACCGTATTTTTTGATCATCACTTCAATAGTCCAACCTTCCTAGATTCCACATAATTTGTTTACAAAAATTCCATTCTATTTACTACCCACATAAGCTTGAATGAACCGGGGTCGTATCATATGCGTTAATAATGGAGTTTGTAAAAAATATTTTTAAGTTTAGAAGTACTAGACGCAAAACGTAAAAACAGTGGGGAAAGCGGCCTGTACAACAATTATTCAACAATCAACACAATTAGGGACGTATAACAAAACTGATCAGAAAATGTGAGTGATAATTACCACATGTGATAGTTAATTATTTTTATATCAGACAGGACTATCACAGATATTATGCTTCAATTTTGTTTGCCTGTGCTGGTATTCTGATAAACCGGTAAGCAGTTGTTAGTCGGAGGAATGTACAAGGAAAATGAGAATTGAGTAATTTAAAAACTAAGTAAGTAATAGTAATAATAGTAACAGTAGACTATGTTCTTAGTATATCAAAAAAGGATACGTCCAATACAATGATTGACGCCTAGGATGGGTTTGTTCCACAACTTGGCGCATGTTCTTGCTACGATCGCGCAAACCATCAGCGGCGCCCCCATCCCCGGTCCTTTGGTATAGCACACAACATCAATGTCACTTGGTGATAAACCAGATTCGTCTAATGCCTCTCGTAAGACGTCATGGATATTTTGCTGGTGGTGCTCCGCAGTCTCCCTTGGAAGGAAACCTATTGAATTAAAAAAAAGAAACAATTTAAGAAAGATTATTATACCTGTTACATTTATGTAACTATTAATATTAATTCTCATAGAAAATTTATAAAAAAAACCCGCAAAACACTTTTTTTGCCTATATAGGTACATGATCATAAGTTCTGCCCATTCTCGATTATGTTGATATTTGCTATCTTGACATTACCGAGGAGCAGCTTAATAAACTTGAGCGTTTCTAAATTTAGTCGATAGGTGTCCGGCGACGTAGTATAACACCTACCTCTTTCCTGCCGAGGTGTCGTAAGAGGCGACTAAGGTATTATACGGACACAATAACACGCTAATATGCAAAGCTGTCACTACATGCTCCACACACGCAATGGGGAGTAAGAATTTTTTGACTCGTATCAAAATGGGCCACCCGTCACGTTTCTCTTACCGCGGGGGCGAAAAGTGGGCTACATGTGTGGTCTCTGCCTACCACTTATATGGGAAAAAGGCGTGTATGTATGTATGTTTTTAAATTTGGGCTTCGCAAAAATGATCATGTTTTTGATTTACGTAAAGAGCTCAAGTTACTTTCAGGAACACTCATATTTTTCTTCTTTTTATCCACAATGGAAAGGAGGTTTATGCATTTAGGGTAAGTGGTTGATTGTTTGTGTATGCAAACGAATGTTGCCATATATCCCCTATCGGTTTAACTTTTGATAGTGCTAGGCGAGTAGCATTTACACATGAACTGCTGAGGGTTCGATGATGGAGCAGAACACCATTGTAGACAACTCTGTGAAGGCACATAGCCAGTAGAACATGTTCAGGCTCTTTTGTAATATTGTTTAATAAGAAGCTTCTGTATTTAAACTGCAGAGGATCTGATGATAGGCATGTAGTCAGTAAACAATGTTTGGGCTCTATTTTATACATAGGGTGTTCGATGTCGCATAGCATGTTTGGGTTCTTAGAGTAATAAATGAAACCATGTGAGATTCACTGACAACAATCTTTGTATCATGCTCCTCAGCACTCTGTTGACTGTTAACGAAACCATGCCAGTAGCGCTGCTACCAATCCTTGCTGCATGCTCCTCAGTCCTCTTCTGATTTCTCAATGAGGCCTATTTGAGAAATCAGCATGGCTATGCGAGATGCGCTGTCAACAATCCTTGCTTTATGCTCCTCAGCACTCTCGCTACTTCTCAATGGAAAATATCCTAAATTATATCACAATTTGATACATCACTCTCAACAAAATGGTAACTTGCCCAGAGGGTCTCTAACAAGTATGCAGTGAGACCTAACCAACCTTCCCCTCAGGTTTGTTTGCTCTCTAGTTTGGAACCATACAAGAAACCACTTGGAGTGCAGACATGCATAGAAGCTTTGACTACTTTTAACAGTCTTATCTCCAAGGTGCTACTCTATCTGAACAAGCCCCGAATCAGATCGGTTAGTAGTACCACAAAAGGACATGGATCATTTAACAAACATCTGTTACAGACAGGCCTCTGTGCAGAGCTTGTGGGGAGATGGACGAAACGGTAGTCTACGTCATACCGGTCTGTGGTCTGTCATTACTGCCCTATGGTAGCAATATACTGCGCCAAGTATGCCGGCTCCCTGAACTTGCTGGGGACACCAAGGGTTTGCTGCAGTGCTGCAGTGCAGAATGACGAAATCTATTTCAGAGTGATAATAATGCTTACTGTACATATTTTAACAAACTTTTGCTTATATCTGTATTTGGTGTACTTTATATAGCCTTTTTTTTAATTTTTGATTTACCAGCTGGAGAATGGGATACTGTAGCAATCCATAATTGCCAGTTTCACATAAATTTTATTTCTAAGACTATTTATCAATAACAACATCAGAATAATGATTGTTCTTTATATTTATATATAATTAAATATCATTTATAATTATATATAATTCATTCTCATTAAACAAACTTATATAATTATTTATGTAGTTATATATTTATATTTACATATTATAAGTAGATAATTTACTAATACATAACATTTCTATGCATAATTATACACATGACTGACTATAAAAGTGTCAGTCCATAACCATTTTTTTAATAGCAATTTACTGATGAATATAATAATACTGCTCATAACAACAATGATGATAACAAAATCTAATCTTTTCATAGTGTCTACCTGTTGGATTTCTGAAGCTATATATTTTGCTGGCTGGATTGGCTTCATGGTTATGCATGCATTTTGTGTGTATGTGATACATATAGATAGTAGTATATTGCTTTGAGATAAATCAAGTCTTCGTTGGATTGTAATATCGAAACCATCATAATTGACAGATGGGATATTCATTTTAAAGAAAATTATTAAGACTGAAAGTTTAAAACTAAATTCATTGCAAGTAACACTTTCATGTATATTATAGTAAATCATGTAATAGATTACAGCATATTAATTAAATAAATATCACTAAATAAATAATATTTATTTGACAATATTTCTGATTGTTCAAATTGAAGAACATTATTTAAATACCAGTATTTTTAGGACACTGTAAAAAGATTTTTTTTAGTCCATAATTATTAATATAGTAGTAGTAGTGTAGACGAATAATAAATTATTTATAAACTTATAATAATACATATAACCTTCTCCTGGAGGTGTGATATAAGTTCGCCTGCAATTGGCAAGTATTTCTTCATTTTTAACAATACCAATGCCAAGTTTATTCGCACTTCCTTCGAAACCTATCGCTATAACCATGTTTTTCCATAAAATATAGCTGAAAATTAAAAAATAATTGTTTACAAAACAAACCACATGTAGGTAGTCTTTGATAGAAATGTCAAATTGACATATTTTATATTCGTTTATATAAGGCAACAGCCATTAGCTTTCTGCCAATGTAAAAGATCAGAAGAGAGACATTTGTTTAGGTGAAAATATATAATTTTTAAGAATAATTTAAAAACATATAAATTGTAAAATCATAGATTAGTATCTTATTATTTTTTTGAATGATGTAGACACAACAAAAAGCAATTTCGAGCAGCATTTTCTGAGGTGGTACATGAGACATTTTAAATAAATGGTCTCGGTTTTTTTGTTAAATTGGCGACTACGACACATCTTGCCTATTAAGGAGAGGACCGTATCCATTAGTGGATGGCTATTGATGAATTGAGCCTATGTCGGCTCATTCACAGTCCTGCATGGCGGACGCAGTGCCGGCCGCCAAGCCGTAGTTGGATTGTGTATGGCTATTCATCCAGCGCAGTGGCCGAAAAGACGTCGCAGGACGCCCGGCACGTCCTGCAACGACACGCATTTTCCCCTTACAAGGAGTAGGCAGAGACGGAAAAAGTAGCCCACTTTTCGTCCCAGTGGGTTGACGGGTGGAAAACAGCATCGCCGGCACATTGGTAAGAGTCAAAAAAATCTTCCCGGCTATTGCGTTCCCACGAGCAATATAGTTACAGTATTTCAATTTCCAAATTAAGGCAGTCCGTACAATACATTAATCCTCTTACGACACCTCGGTTAGAGAGAGGTAGATGCTATTCTACTATATTGGCACTATATACATAAAATAAAAATATGTAGTAAATTACAATAAGCCTGTGAATGAAAAAAAAAATGCAGTGATACGGGGGAAATTGTATATAATCAAAGCAATTAACATTTATTTATTATTGGCACAATATAGCTTAACACTAGAACTAAAAAGTTAAGCAACCACATTTTGTTCAATGACTTCATCCACAAAATCTGCCATCATATCTTCTACTGAAATACCGTCAGTTTTAGTAATTTTATCTGCTGAACTCACTGGTACTTGTGTTTCTAATTCATTCACATCACCATTTGTATCAATTCCGTTTACTTTAATTTTAACATCTGTAGTTTTCACTTCGTTTTCCTTAGCCATATTTTCAGGCTCAATATCTTGCGATGATATACAAATTACTTGCCCGCATGTTATTTGTATATCGTCAGTCTCGTTAGAACTGGGAAGATTTTCATCGTCCATTTTTTCAAGTACAGTAACTTTTTCAGTTCCCGTGTTTGGATAGTCGTATGCAACTTCCATAGACAGAGATATTTCCCCTTCATGAATTTCATCATTTGATGTATTTAGTGGTATTTGCGTTTTTGCTTCATATATTGTTGCTTTTTCAGGTTCTATTTTTTCCTTGTTTACTATGTCTTCAGTGATTGCCGGTTCTATTTTTTCTACTTCTCTTTCATCGACATCTACAGCAACTTCCTCTATATTAAGAGTCTTAGGGTTCGTGACTTCATTGTCTGATTTTTT
The DNA here is from genome assembly GCA_019845155.1 of Luehdorfia chinensis. Taxonomy (NCBI): domain Eukaryota; kingdom Metazoa; phylum Arthropoda; class Insecta; order Lepidoptera; family Papilionidae; genus Luehdorfia; species Luehdorfia chinensis. Next base: position 3,262,354 of record JAHVAK010000241.1, on the reverse strand, counting down.
TTCTTCGGATTCTGTTTCATTAGTTACTTCATTAGAAGTTTCTCCATCTTTATCGTCAGAGTCATCATCAGGAATTTCTACTGAACATACAGATTCACTGCTTAAGCTTATTTTATCGGCGTCATCTAATCGTGGTTTCTTATTTAACGGTTCGTCGACAATTGTAATTACTTCCCTATTATTGTCTAGTTCAGGCATTCTGGAAAATGTAAAACTCTTTAGTTATATTACTTTATTATAATTTTTAGCACAAAACCATTACTGTTACTTTATTGTTGCAAAAAAATTACACCAAATTGTAGGACCATGCTGAAAGTTCACAAATTTAATTGATTTCAAGAAACAAAGAAAGCAATTTTTTAAAAAGTCATATAAATGGCACCCTGTCGAGTATATTATATTTTTGAAACTTTTAATTACTATTAAAATAAATTATACCTATCAGGCCCTAATAGCTTTTGTAATGCTACTCTATTTCTCTCTGATATGGTTTTCTGTTTGTCTATTGCTTTTTCCTTTTCTGGGCGTATTTGTAGCGCAAAGTTGAGCGAAGGCGGCGAACAGTGTAAATGTAACCTTATATCTAGTAGTGCTTGCGAACAGAATTTTGATATCTGAAAATGTACAAGAAAATCTAAATTTCTGTTAAAAACGTCTTATTTTTTATTATATTACTATTGATATATATAACATTTTATCGATCTGCGAGTGATTTGAATGGATATAATTTGGATAAAACAAGTCTTCAAAACCGTGTAATGTATTTGTCACTCGATTGTTTTAGCATTTTTAGTGTTAAAACAATGGGGAAAGTTCTAGTCTTATCATCTGGCGAAGGACTTGCTAGTCTCATAATTACTTTAATAAACAATTGTAAATATGTTAAAAACAAACCTCTCTACAGTGATTGTTCGAAAGCATGCTATATAAATGAAGACAATATTGTGTTGGCGGGGGTACAGTTGGTGGTGTAGTCTTTCTAGAAGCTTCTAATACACGTAGCAAGGATAAAAGGTACTCATCCGAGTACATGCTTAAGTTGTAGCACTCTCGTACAATATGCTCTTGAATTATCTGAAAATATTAAAAAAATATTATTTAGGTTACTAAATAGGTTTCTGCAAGTAAATGTAGACCACAACAGTCTGCATTTATTGTGTAATTAGTAAATAAATACACTTTAATAGTGACATAAATTTCATATGCACAAAAACAACAAAGATCTGAGTTATAAATATTTGTCCCTTTTTTAAATAGAATCCAAGGCAAATAGTGCAGAAGTTTATTTATTTCCTTTATGTATAATACTAGCTAACCCGTGCGAATATTTCGTACAGTATCGTTATCATGAATAGATGGCGCCATCTACCTTCTTTACAAAATGGAAACAACTCCAACCGACAGCTGTCGTGCATTTTAGTTCAACAGATGGCGTTTTTTACAATGAAATAAATGAATTAAGTTTTTTTTATATTTTTCAACGAAAACAATAATTTTAAGATTTCGTCATTAGAGGTTAAAATAATCTTTAAAATGGCGTATCAAGTATTAATTTTGATAACGTATTAAGTTACTTTATACCGACAATATGTGTATTTTCATCAGGGTTGGTATTGTGGTCATATATATAAACAACGCAAATATCTATAAAAAGTTCTACACTCGGCGTCAAAAAAATCGCACATCCGAAAAAAATAATTTAAATACTATTTTAACACAACAGGCCAATGGCAATGTTGTGGTTTGAGGGTATCATTCGAAAGGTAATTTCATTAGCTTTCAGGAATTTCAATTTTATTTTACTTTTATAACGAGACGAAAGAGAAATTAAAGAAAAAGACAGGGAATGTACAAATTTGCAAATTAATAATTAAAAAAAAAACTTAATAAATATAAAAAAAGTTCTTAAAACCCAGTGTTACCCCCCCTTGCCTTGATAACGGCTTCCATGCGATCTTTCATGGACCTTACAAGGATCGCAACAGCCTCTTGGGGTAATTGTTCCCACTCTTCAAGTACCGCATCTTGGAGCTCTTGAAGAGTGGCTGGAGCTGGATCTCGAGCTCGCACGCGCCGTTTTAGGTCATCCCAGAGATGTTCTATTGGGTTAAGGTCTAGACTTCGTGCTGGCCAATGCATAACAGGGATATCGACCTCCTGTAAATAATCCCGTACAATAGCCGCGGTGTGGCAACGAGCATTATCATGCATTAACATGAATCCATCACCGACATAACCAGCATACGGGACCACATGTTCCTCCAGGATTTCAGTAATGTACCGACCAGCATTTAATGACCCTTGTCCACGGCCAACCCGAGTCCGGGAAACGCACACAAGTTCCGTTTTCCCGTCGACGGAAATGCCGCCCCAAAACATACACGAGCCACCCCCGTATTCGACGGATTCTTCGAAGCAGGGTTGTGTGAACCTCTCCCCCTGTCTTCTGTAGACCCTTCTACGTCTGTCATTGCAGAAGAGACAGACCCTCGTCTCATCAGAGAAGAGTACGGTCCGCCACTGTTCTAGAGTCCACTCGCAATGATTGCGAGCAAACTCTAGGCGATCTCTGCGATGCTGTGCAGTAAGTTTTGGACCTTTAGCAGGTCTATGGGCTGTTAAACTCTTTTCGTGTAACCTTCTTCTTATCGTAGAACTCACAGATGTTCTCCGAGTTAATCGAAGCTGCTGTTGCAACTCAACAGCATTTGTAAAACGGTTTCGTAACGATGAAACGGTCATCTCTTTCTGATGTGCACCGTTTTCTTCCAGATCCCGGTTTTCTAACATAACCACCAGTCTGCTGAAAACGTTGGAACACCCGTCGAACTGAAAAACGGGACAGGTTCAACTGTCGAGCAACGTCACACTGCCGCATCCCCGACTGCAATAGGGCAATCACTTGAACGGCTTCTTCAGAGCTGGTGTCCATATTTACTTGTTCTTACTTGGGTTACTTGTTCACGTGTGTTCACTGCGAAGTCTAAATTACGACTGGCCCATATTTCATCCAGATCGACCCTTTTATACCCTTTTTAGGTGGTGTAACTAGCGTCCTTACTAACGAGCATTTGACAGTGTTTATTTTTGACGCTCTATAATGATAAATGTTTTAATGTTTTTTTTATTAATAATGTAAAGCTATTCAAATACCCATGTCAAACATACCAATATTTATATAAATATAATTCGTTTCTAGCTATTACAGCCATTTTTCGCGCAAACTCAGAGAGGTGCGATTTTTGTGACGCTGAGTGTATATCTATATAAAGGTAAGTCTTAAAATTAAGTATGTTAATCCCAAAAATACCTTATGAGTTGTTGGCTTCAAGAATATTCCACATACAGTCAAGAAAACTTCTGCACATTCCAAAGCTGACATAGCAACATCATTGTTAATATCTTCCTCCCTACAATGTAAAAAATACCTTGAATATAATTAAAAAACGATAACTGTATCTCAATACAAGAGCATCGCCAGCCAATGGGCCAGGGGGCGATTTTCGACCACGGCAACAATTACCGAATACTGTTGTAAGTTCAACTGCGCAGAATATTACGGCGTATGTCATGTGGTCGACTTTTTTTACGCGAGCGACAGCTAGTCGGGCAATAATTATCAGATAAACAAATCGAATCTCTAGGGGAGCAGATCTGTAAAACACTGGAAACAAAAGTGACGCTGTATTGTGAAGTCGAAATGGACTCCATTCAGCAAAGAATGCTGCGAAAAGACCACAGCGCCAGCCACTAGGTAAGTAAAGAGAGAATGCACGTACGTGTCTATGTGTAAGAAATTTAACTAAGTGAACAGAATGATAAAAAATATGATAATTTAGGACAAATATGAGTGGTAATAAGACATCGAATATAGTAAGAATCTAAAAAAAACGATAACTATCAATAAAACATATCTAATGAAATATAATGAACGTTTTGCCCGACACATTCAATGGTTGGATTGAAAATATGGAAAATATAATATATGTAATTATATTTATATTTAATTATATTAAGAGCTAAGAGCTTGTAGATAGGTAAGTTGCGTTTAGCAAAAGATATTGCGTTATGTATTTGATATCGTAGTAGAAATTCTTTATATTTTAGTTTGAATGTATGAGTGTTCCTTATAATCCGCAATGGTGGCGGAACATTGTTTCAGCACCATGTCGCAACATACCTAAAACTCCCACAGAACGAGGCAGAACTGTGCAAGTGAGCTCGAAGAATATAATTTTTCGAAGTTTTCATACGAACAGCTGTCTAGTTTTTCGTATAGGTATTTAGATCGCTCATTTTTAATAACGGCAAAAAACAAATTCGCCAGATGGAGTTCTCTACGAAAGGCCATTTTGAGTAAGTTAGCGTCGTTTAAAAATGGGGTTAATGTGTGTACGAAGTGGTATATTAAAACAAAAACGCAAGCAAGCATTTTGTACACATTGGATTAGAAGTTTTATGCGAAGGTTAGTGCTTAAGTAGTCGCGGATTTAATAAAAAAATTAACCTATAAAACAATTACGTACTAAATCGAGCACATGGCTCTCAAATTGCAGTTCGGCATCCATTTTTAAACCCAGATTGCGCGCTTCAGTAACCCGTTCGATAGGATTACTACCTATTTTAATTTGTGGTTTGTATGCGAGAATTTTCGTGATATTTAACTTTGTGCCAAGTACCATAAATTTGAATGTGGAAGGATTAAGAACCAGCGTATTCCTGTCAGACCAATCGACTATGATATTGAGGTCGTCGTTTAGTTTATGAACGGCATCATTTACGTTCTCTGCTTTTGTACAAATATAAAATAGCAAATCATCTGCGTAAATACGCAATTTAGAATTTTTAACACTATTGATTACATCTGCCGCGTATAATATAAACAGAATTGGTCCCAGGATTAAGCCCTGTGGAGCATCTCTCTCTACAGGGGTAGGTGAAGATCTTAAGACCGAGCCATTTGCACCACGAATTTCGACAAATCGATAGCGACCTGTGAGGTAGCCAGCAAACCACTTTACAGCCGTAATAACAAAACCGTGATAAGAGAACTTAGATAGGAGCAATGATGTATTAAACATATACAGTATTTAACGTATATACATAACATTGTTATGTCTAAATTATATTTATTTGTTACAATATCATATGGTATTTGCACACACATACGTCTTGTATATAATGATCTATATTATGAACTTATAGGAATTTAAAGAGATACATTGTTAAAATAAGTTTCTGAAACATTCTAATATTATATTCTAAAGAAATCATTTAAAAACCAAAATTGGTTTCAACCTTTACTTACACAGAAACTTTATTTTTCTCACCGGGCATGTGTGTAGAGATTGTACTTTCTCTTAACATTGTATTCTGTAGTTTCCTTTTAGCCTTTTTGCTTAGATTTTTCATGGATTGACTGCTCATCTGCAGTAATTAAACAAATATTTTTTTACTAATACTGAAACCATACAGGAATTGATACGAAATACCAGTTCAGCAATGTTACTATTATATTATTAAAGTATGACCACACAAGCTGTGAAATGCAATCGGATCTACTTCAGAAATTTCGTTCTTATAATATATCATAGATATTGTATATCACTTATTTGTCTTTTCATATTTATTATATCACGGCATTAGGCTGAAGGAATTGCAAAGTTTCTGAAATAGATGTGGACGAAAGTTTGTGACTTTTTTGAAAACATATTGTGGTTATTGCAAAATTATGGATATCCTACTTGTTGCATTTCAAAAAATTAAAATGAAGAAACTGAAGTCCGCCTGGATGGGACTAGTTTCTGTAGAGTGGCAACTGTTGGCTGTTAACTGTTCAATACTCTCAAAATGGCCAGTGCCCAGCAGTGGAACGTTCACAAACAGTTACTTTACATAACATTGAAAATTTGGTTAAATTTTATGTCTTATATCTTATAACATTTGCATTAGACTTAAAACCATTTGGGAATTTCGACTCATTTATTACTTATGCATGCGAGAGTAAGAGAATGAGTCATCCTCTACTCTCGCCCTTTTTTATCTAAGCACTCACGGTAAGTTGAACTGTTTTCTTCGGCGGCGTTGTGTCATCGACTAAATGGCCGGTTAGCTCATCCTCCCAGGAGGTACTACCGGCGGCGAAGCGGTGAGAGTGCAGTGTGGTTAGCCAGTTGGCGAGACTGTCATACGTTGATCGACGAACTTGTCTATGTTGTAGATTGATAAAAAAATATATTATAAATATGTATTACCAAACAGATAACAATTTGTGCCGTGTGGTGGCGACTTTAGAAACATTAGTTTCCCGCCGCGGCGCAAAAGGGGCTACGGGCGTGAGTATTAAATTCGTGCAACACTGACAATTATAATGCCTACGTTATATTGACTAAAATCAAGCTGAAATTATTCTAAGGAATAATTTGCCTACATCTGTCTTTCCATCGGAATATAATGTAGATGTTTTAATGAGAACAGTTTAGTGCGTTTTATCTGAACATTGTCAAGCACCAGCATATTTAAAAAAATAAATTATATAAGAATTATAATACACATATAAATAATGAAATACCTTGAGCCTTCATTAGGGTTGTCCGAACTCCATCTAAATGTTTGCATCACTATTCTGAAGACCAGTGGCGAAAATGGAATAAGATTTGACCCTAAGCTGAAAATAATAATATATTATGAATATGCTTTTCAGAAATATAATTTATTAATTAGAATATTATTGAAAAAAAAACATTAACGAATATATTTTTTTTTTGTGAGAACTTCTTTATTCAGTTTAGGCTTGTGTAAAACTTATGAAGTTAAAGTCTACACCTGTTCAAAAATAAGACCTTGTCAAAGCTTCTGCTATTTCTTTAGTAAGATTCTAGAGTCTTTTTTTTTCAGTGCCATATTTAAAAAAAAAATATAAATTATATTTATTATAGTGTCATTCATTTTACATTTTTTTTAAACAATGCTGTACTGTAGGATTTCTGCTGTATTGTAGGTCCGTTTTACAGACATATATTTCACATGCTCAACACAACCAGACCCGAAAAGCCAATAATTATTAGTGTTTTGCACAAACATTGCCTTTGGCTGGTATTCGAACCCAGGACCCGCGGCCTAGAAGTCAGGTACGCTAATCAGTATCTATGTTCAGTAGTGGACTAGTGATAGGATGAAATAATGATGAAATGATGAAGAGCCATTTCGGCTTGACAAAGTTACTTGTTTTCAAAAAGGTTTTTTATTTATTTAAACTTCCAATTAAACTTGAAATTGTTCATATGGCAAAAAAAATGCCTAAATTCATTCTCCCCCAGTCAAATCATAAGGCTCATCATAAACCTATGATAGGTGGTGTATAAAAACAAATAAACATATAAATTATTATTATTAGTAATAATAATATGCCTACCCCTATAGTAATAAAATATACATAATTATATGTATACAGATACATACATACATATACATAAGTTCTTATAAACTACTATATAAATATATAATTATTATCATAGAAGAACAGAAAAAAAAACATTTAGTTATTTCGTTAATCCATTGACAGAGGGAAAATGAAAACCAAGAGATGGGCAGCGGCATCTTCCTGGAACATCTTAATAAATAAACCAACCGACGTTGCCAACCCGCCGGCCAACTATGAAAATATTCCTCCAAAAAATTTGTGGGATAGGCGGATCTTCAGCAGTGGACTAGTAATAGGCTGAAATGATGATGATGATTGCTGAAACTATGAACATATTTTTTTAATATTGCCAGTTAAAGATAATATTCCAAACATATAGACAAATAAAAGTATTGTTGAAAAGCAAACATATTCTTACCAAGCAGTTAGGGCATCTAATGTTCTCAGTGCTTGTATTTTCAGGGCTGCAATATCAGTGGATTGTGGTTTTTTTCCACTGGTTACGCTGAGTGAGCGTACAATAACATCCAATATAGTTTGTGGACGTACTGGCTTTGCTACAGGGTAGATTTCTCTGAAAATGTTTACTAATTATGAAGGTGTGGTAAGCATTTACTCCAGGAAAGACTATCAGTGATTCTTCATTATAGTTTTTTTGTCTAATAAATGGTCCTTGTGGATTTGTTTAGCAATTCTGCATTAAAATCTATGTCCGATAGTAGTTGCCGCAGGCTATTCCAATATTCGTTATTTAGATGGATGGGGATCATCGATAAAATGTTGATAACTTCAGAGTTGGTAAAACTGACAGACAGACAAAAAAGTAATTCTATCTATACAATGTTATTTAATTTTAGTATCTATTTTTTTTAAAATAATATATTAAAGCATTGTTCTACAAGGGGCGGTAGCCGTAAACCAGTGTTTTATCCCTGTAGTGGACATTGCATGCACTGAGCGACGGCCTGTTTGTATCATTGCAGTGTACATGTCTGTACTGTGTGTAGCAAAAATTTATATTTTAGTACCTGTTTTTTTTTTAAATATTGTATGTGTGTATTATAATTTTACAAATAAACGGTTTATCTATCTATCTATCTGTCTGTGATTTAGCAATGAAGATTTTATTTAATCTCATATGGTGATTTGCTGGAAGAAAACACAAACGTGTTTTTAAATTTTTCGTCTGTCGATCTGTTTGGTGTGTGGACTTTTCAGAGAGCAATCGAAGCTACTTTTTAAATCGGAAATATTTAGGTTTCTTGTGTAAAATCTAAAAGCGAGGATCAGTTAGTTATATATATGAGATTTAAAACTAGTAGTGGGTCAGTAATAAAACAGTTTGCTGTTCTTGGCTTCAAAGTCGTGAGAATTTGCCGTAAACGCAGCGTTCATGTTTCAATCTATATATTAAGGTTTTGGGTTTTGCACATTAGAGACAAGGCATCTTCAACCAGTCTTCTTTCAGTTCTTCAACAAAAAAATATCGAGTTTGACATAAAAGATCAGAAACAGAAGAGGATTCTTCTGTTTTTAATGATGAGTTCCTGTTGAATTTAACTGATTAAAGGCAATATGAACTCATCATCATATAAAAGATGGTTATTCCGCCAAATCTTGGAGGCCACAACATTTCCCTTAGTTCTCCATTACTTATTCATCTCTGTTCTTTTTCTTCTCACTCATCATATCTTACTCTTATTACTATAATCGAGCTGGAGGGTTTGTATGATTGATCGGGATAGTCGCAGAAAATATTTATTATGTATTAGACAGCCCGTTAATGAGGAAGGTTCTACGCTATATAACTTCATGCTACGGTCTTAAGAACACGGACGCTGAGAACCGAAAATTACCAAGAAATGGTATGATACCGAACAGCGCAATTATGTGGTCAGATTATTTAGATAGAGCACAGATAGTTGTTGATAAAGTCGTGCACATATACCTTTTTATAATTAATGATTTCTTACATTAACGCGAATCTGCGCGAATATGCGCATATAGAATAACGCCTTTATGTTTTTATTATTTATAACCCGACGTTCCGAGCACACACTCATGGTCACAGGGGGACTTGACAGATGTTCTGATGTCATAGTTAATCCGGCTCGAAGCGCTCGAAACGACGGGTTATAAAGAATTAAAATATTAAACGCGATAAAATCCGTAAAATTAGTTTTTGTTAAATAAATATTTATTACTTACACAATCATAGCTTGCATAAAAATGAATGTATTCCTAAGTCTCGTTTGCAACAGTGCTTGTTTACTGGTGCTTGCTGTAGAACCAGTGATACTAATCCGTTTGAATTCCGCGGTAAGCGGAGAACTTGACTCCAGCTGTGCATGAATCTGAAATAATGTCTCAGTTGATTAATAAAATTGGAGAAAGAATAGGGAGAATGACTGAACCAAATAAATATCCTGAAATATATAAAAAAGTAAAAAAAACCTTTTTTCCATAGGGCAAAGACCGCACACACCCCCCACTTTCTATCCTCGCGGGAAACGAGACGTGATTGGTGGGGAACCACGTGGCCTCCATTTTGGTACGAGTCTAAAATATAGTCGCCTTTTACGACACGTTGGTAGGAATGAGGTAGGTGCTATTCTACTCTGCCGGACATCTATTGCCTAACAGCAAGAAAATGAATAATTATTGAAGAACATGGGAACAAACCTTTTTACTACCCCTTTTGTATATGTCAACAGAGTCAATGAATAAAGCGTCAATAAGAGAATGTGCGGAATCACAAAGTAGTTGCATTTGGTCACGCCAAGCGGACTTCGCAGTAGCTATCCTGTCTTGCGGCCATTGTACCTGGAAACAGAAGTTTAATTATCATATCAGAATGTTACAATCCACTACTGAACATGGCTTATTGATATAATTCCTGTGCAGGGATCCATCTAGGTGGGTACCACCCCAGTACCTGTTATTCTGCCATACAGTAGTAGTGTACAAATATTACTGTGTTTCTGTCTGAAGGTCACTGACAGCTAGTCCCAGCTAGCCCATTAGGACATGTGAGACTAAAAAACTGATGTCTCAGGGTGACGGTGCAGTGTGTTGCCACATGTCACTCAGAATGTTTGTGTGGCACAGCTTTTGTTATGGGCAAACATTGCATCTAACCAACAGTTAAGCTATTTGTTTGTCTTGTAACTTTCTCCAATAAAAAAACCAATATGGTTTTTTTACACAAGCTTTACATCAGGCATGTTTAGGTTAGGACAAGTGAGTGCCACTGTGTATACCATTGTAGCACTATATTATTTCTTGCTGTACTTATAGCAGTATAGCTTCTGACAGTATTCAGTTGTAACCATGGTATCAGTTGTCACAAGGAGATCATTATATACCTGTTGCAAGGCATGTGCGCACTTTGCAGCTTCAATAACATCATAGTCGTTGCTCCTGCTTAGAAAGTGACTAAGGTATGTTTCAATAGTTGTCCTGTGTGATGAGCAGTATTTTGGAAACCTAAAAAAAAAGTTGCTTAATAGAGTATTGTTTAATTGTTAATTATTTGTATTAAAAATATATATGTTGTACAGGTAAATCTTAAATGTAACTGGGTCAACTATATATATATATATATATATATATATATATATATTTAAAAATTAATGTTTCTTTGTTTGTAACATATGCATTTCTACACCATTTGTGTTTAACTAAACTTTGATGAGTTGTAGAGTGCATCTCCATGAAGGTTTCTAAATTAGTACAGCCATTTTACAATAGGGGGCTTGGAAGATATATGGAATAATTGTTTGCCTGCTATACATTCACACATCCTTAAAGCGACTGTTGTTTGCATTTGTGCAAATTAATAAACAAACATGTAAATGTGTCTGCTTAGTATTTTGTGATTTTTTACATGAGCACCCATCACATATTGTTTCCCACAGGGACGAAAAGTGGGCTACATGTGGCCTCTGCCCACAACTTATATGGAAAAAAGAGGTCACTGTATATATGCATTCCCTCAATCAGTATAGTGAAAGCATTGCAATGTATTACTCTGCACAAGTAAATGCTGACCGTACAATACCTTAGCCGCCTCTTACGACGCCTCGGTAGGAAAGAGGTAAGTGCTATTCTACTCTGCCAGACACCTATCAGCTAAATTCAAATGAATGTCCTATTTATATGCTGACATTAGCCATCTATTTGCTTTTAGATCTTTATAATTTCAAAAAATATAACATTCAAAACATATAATTAGCATGTTGAAAAATGTAAAATTCTAAATATGATTAACCTTCTTTTCCTATTATAAAATAGTGAATTATCAAAAAATTACTTGGTTGGTATAGTAGTCAGAGTATCTCACTTCTACGCCACGGGTCTTGGATTCAAATCTGTTGGGTTATCTTAACCTCATGTTAACTCGAGTGAACGCCCTGGCGTTCGTCGCAGTTTTGGTAGAGACAATAACTGTGCATATTAGATTAAAGAGGCACTGGCCATATATATTTAGAACTTTTGTTTTTAAAATTTATAGCTATTTAAGTTACGAAGCTGAAATAGGTTATATACCGGTTGAGTACATTCTCCAAGGCCCGCAGCCATTTATTACAGTTTGCTTCTGTATGTTTTAAGATATTTTGAAAAAAAGACGAAAGTACTTCTTTAACAGTTTCGCTGTTATTGGGGTCCACATCGTGCACTTTTTTTAATATTTGCGCTGAAAGGAAGACGCGATATTAGTATTGTAAGTTAAAGATGAAAAACTACTCTGTTTTTTATTATTATACATACACATGATTATAATTAATTAATAGATGAGGATAGAGTAATTAGTTATGTAGTATTGCGCATTTCTTTATGAAATTGAAGTTGAAGATAAACATGTGGTAAAGTCAGGGCAAAATATAAATACACGATGACTTTAAAAGTCAGTGTCAAGTCAGTGTTGCCAAGTCTTGCCCAAGTCTTGCCCGGTCAGTCTTTCCAGTGTATTACTTTACTCTATGTCTGAGTCACCAAAAATTTGACAATAAGTAGTAAGTAATTCGCGTGTGATCTTTGAGACTGCTTTCTTCGCCTTCTCGTGTAACCCAAATGAATACGAATAAACTTGATATATTTAATTATAACGTAAGTCGAATTTGAGGTATTTAAATATATTCGGATTTGTATAATGAAATTATTATATTTACATAAATGACTTTATAAGTATTATAAATAAAAAAAGATTTGAAAGTGATTTGATTTTTAATAGTTTCTAACAAACTCCATATTTTCGAGTAACATTTGGACTATATTATTGGAACAATTTCGTAGTTTTAATTGATTTAAATTTCTTACAACTATTACCACAGTGCAAATATCCGTCTTGTTGAAAATTTTCGCAATATGCTTATACTTTTATAAAATCAATTTTACCTTAGGTCGATATCATTTACGCTGTATATCAATTATCTGCGCTGAATTTTATACGTTTTTTAAATATACAACAACTTAATTCAAGTATAAATATCGGTACATGTTAAAGTATTGAATATAAACTATGTGACGACCGCGTGGCTCAGTCGTCAGAGTACCTGACTTCTGAGCCGCGGGTCCTTCGAATCCCAGCCGGAGCCAACATTAGTGCTAAAACATAAATTGTTGGTTTTCGGGTCTGGTTGTTTTGTGATTGTCCCCGTGTTTCTGACACTGCATCCTAGCCTACCTCCAATCTTATCGCATCAGCGTTACATCGGGCGCGTGTAGGTTGGGACGAGTGAGTGCCTCTGTGTTTGCGCGTATACTTGTGGCACTATAATATCTCCTGCGCAGTTGATGGCTCTCGACAGTAGTCGGCAGTTGTCGCCGTGGTCGAAATCGGCTAGGAGAACATCATCATCATCATAAACTATTTATAGATATTAATATAAACGAAGTATTAGTGCCGTGTGTTGGAAGAAAATCTGCCACCCCATTTCATTATCAATACCAAGCGTGCCAAGTATGACAAAATCCCTCGAAAATGAGAGCTACAAACTTTTGTGGCAATCTATGGGAGAGGCCTATGTTCAACAGTGGGCTAGTGATGGCTGAAATAATGATGAATTATAATTTGTGAACGCTAAGTATATTTGGCGTATATACGTGCTAGCGGTTAGTCGCTATCTTTGACTACACAGTACATAGTACGGAATAGACGGTATAGTGCGTAGTGTACTTGTGTGGTTTCACATGTTTCACTACCTTTTGACACGGAGAAATTTATAGCTGAAATTCAACAACAAGAAGCAATCTGGAATTGTGATGGCAGAGCATATATATAATAACACAGTTTTAACCGGCCCACCTGGCTCATAGAACAGTATTGTTACTTACCGCCTAACCGTAAGTAAGTGATCGACCAACTCGACGATTCGAGTTCCTAGTGAAACATTTGTATCGACACAAATGTTCCCAATCATTCGAATCATATTGATGTTTCGGAATACTGAGTTGGTTCACTAAAGAGCTACATTTTATGCACACGTCTGTCGCAGGGCAGCCAGATCGTATAATTGAATACCAAAACAGTATAATATGGTTATTATGTGTATCCAATTTGTATAGCAGATTGCTTTGTATAATTGCTTCTATCACTAATAAAACCTAGATACGCAATCAGCGGCAGAAAACGTCCTAACCCAATAAGCACATACTTGAACATTTGGGTGCTATTTTAATGTATTAGCATTCGAACCACAGAACAATAATACTCTTTACCAAGATAAAAACTGTATTTATATACACTGAAAAAAAAAACCACATAAATATCTTTATTCACTGTATTGTAAATATAACGCAGGACTTTTGGCGCCAAATCGAAAAGTGGCAGGAGTGCTTTTATTTAATTTTATAATTTCTGTGTATATTTGGAGTTTTGGTGTTTAATATTGATAGTTTATTATGCAGCAAGTGCTCCTGAAAGTGTACAGTGATTGGAAAATTCAATTCTGGACCAAAATTGCGCTTTTCGTTTAGTCTCCATCAGTCCAGCAAATCTTCAGTAAAAGTCAACTATCAATTTACTGTCGATCAAAATTTTGAAGTGTTGCTGCTTGAAGATTGTATACTTGGATATGTTACTTGACACTGGAAAATAGTTAATGACTGTTTCCAATAATAAATAAATAAATAATAAATATAACGCATGACTTTTGGCGCCAACTCGAAAAATGGCAGTAATGTTTTTATTTAATTTTGTAATTTCTGTGTATATTTGGAGTTTTTATGTTTGCAGCAAGTACCCCTGAAAGTGTACAGTGATTGGAAAATTCAATTCAAGACTAAAATTGTTCTTTTCGTTTTGTCTCCATCAGTCCACCAAATCTTCAGTAAACGTCAACTATCAATTTACTTGCTGCTGGAAGTTGTGTACTTGGTTAGGTAACTTAACACTGGAATATGGTATAAGACTGTTTCCATTAATAAATATTAGATAAATAAATATTAGTAATAGTTATTGCTGGTCTGTCTGACACTATGTCAGTGTCAGTGCCAACGTCATCGACTGTCACATAAGTAACAAGTATAAGTTATGTTGTGTTTTTCTAATATTAATTGCATGGATTGAAATCATAATTTTGTATAAAGCCATCCATATCTAAACTGAGATAATTTAAAATGTCATCTACATTTACAGGCTTCAGTGAAGAAGATTTAAAGCGTATAAAATCTTCGGAATTTGACACAGCCATCGGTAAATACAAATTATGAACTAAACTTTTTTATCTTGAGAAGTAATCGAATCTTCCTTATTAATTATTTATATGTTTTTTTGTCTACATTGTAGTATTGCAAAAAGTAGCTTAATTATTTAATTAATCCTTGGAACTATTTATGTTTTAAATACGTACTCCTTTGTTTACGTCATCGGTAAAACCTAACTATATAAGATCGCATAAAATAATATTTTTTATGAGTGCGCTATTTCGTTATGTTGTAATGTTTGTTGGATATGCAACATCTGCAAAAAACAAATTGTTTACTGTCGTTTATTATTTTGGATGTACTCTATATACAAGTTAGGAGTACTGTACAAGATACTTTAAGCAGTCCCATTACCGGTGCTGTTCAATGCATTGTTCAATTTTTTTTTATTGGATAATGTGATGAAGCAAGCAAAACATTCACCTGATAGTACATCCAACTTCTGCCTATGACAAATGTTGCATCACAGAACATTTTTTTGTGGCACTGTTGCTCTCAGCACCCTGAGACATCAATTCTTAAGTCTCATGTGGCTGATATTTACACTAACTTTCTACCCCATTCAAACTTAAACACAGTAATATTTGCACACTACTACTTCACAGTAGGATAACTGGCAATGCAGTGGCACCTACCTAGACGCATTCCAGCATAGGAATCCTTGTGTATAAATTTAGCTGCCACACTACATAAATTTGTTAAATGAGGAATCAAGTCATAATAAAATGTTATCAAGTGATCTACTTACTCTCATCACACAATTCCAGTAAAAAATCTATTGTATTCTATTAGAGAACAGATTTGGGGACAGTGTCCTCTGTCTACCAACTAATTCAATATTGACTAAAAAATATAAACTGTCCTTTGATAAAACATTCAACATGTTTAATCATAATGCAAAAGTGATTTTGTACTCTGCCAGGATGTTGGTGCTTTGCTGATAACTCTTTAACAATAAACTAGGCATTTAATATTATCTGGACTAACACATAAGCTGTTTGATTATATCATACAGTTTTATGATGTATGCATTTCATTAGTAATTTTGAGTTATCACAAGTTATGTAGTGCATACGTAAATTTATGTAAATGTAGTGGGGTTTACCCATTTTTTGTTGATTTTGTTAAAAAACATGTATGTGTGTATCAAGTGTTAATTAGAATCAAGTGTAACAAATAGTGATGTTCTATGAATAGGCAAAAGAAAATATCTCTTTCAAAATTAAGTCTAAATATTAAAAAAAGTCAGTGATTATGAATTTTAAACATATTACACAATATAATATACATTATTATCAACATATTAGCTTCGAATTCAGGCAACATAGTTAAAAGTCCAGATTGGAAAGATATTTAATCAAAGTAAATTAAATAACAATTTTTTTAGTATAAGACATTGGTTACTTTCTATTGGTTACTCCAAGAAAAACAGAAATTATTGTATTGTAGTTGTCAAATTGCAGCTTATTTGTTGATCTCAATTATCAAAACATTAATCATATAATTTCATTATTTGAAATGTTTGACTATACTTAGTGGTATTATTAAAGCAATTAAATGAATCATACTATTATTATATTTTTTCTCCGACAGAACTGATCAATCCTGAACTTACTTTAAAAAGTGCAAGAAAAATCCAGAAAATAGGTGCAAAACCTAAAAAGGTTATCCCAAAATATAACCTATCAATGTTGCAAAAACAAGATTCAGATGATGCCATAGACAATATTGAATTTAGTAAATGCAAACTTAGTATAAAATCACCAACTACACCAGTTGAAGATGTCGTAAATAATAATGTTGAGAACATGATTGGAATTAATGCATCTGTTGATGCTGTTATCAGTGAATGTAGTAGTGATTCTGGTGATGAGTCAAATAATAATTTAGAGCATAGAAAAGACAGCACAGATATTGTACCTGATATAGTAAGAGGTGCAGAAAACTATACAGAAGATGACTTAGCTGCCCATAAAGTGAAACTGGAAGAGTTGCAACTTAAACAGAAGTTGATGGAGGAGCAGAACAAGAAGAGGAAAGAGATGCTATCAAAAGCATTAGCTGACAGGTGAAATGACACTTTCATATTTAGTTTACTTTAATATATTTCATTGTATGTGCCATCTAAATAGAAACAAAGATGTAAAAATAGACAAAATAAAGCTGCAATGTTATATTTTTCTACAGGTGGTAGGATTCCTCGGATCAGTCTTTGTAGGTACCACCACAAAATTATGCTGTACCATCATATATATAATGTGATTTGCCCAACCACCAACTATAGAACAGAGGTTATGATAAATGCAAAGCAAATGATGCTAAGTATCTGATAGATAATCCAAATACTATAGAATCTGGCAAAACACAACTAATGCTGTTGATGATTTTGACTGATGAGATGGTTAGGAACTATGATATTATAAGATGAGCTGAATTTCGAAACACGAAAGTCTTCAAAGTCAGTAATTTATTTTATTGAAGGTGTTAATAATAATCTCTCTTTCAATAAAAATGTTATTGAAAGGATTTATTGTTGTTGTTGTTGTCAGGTATGTTTATCTAGATGTAGACAAATCGAGGATGAGGTCGTTGGATAATTGTCCTGATCAATCATTTTGGCTGGACACAGTTATCAAAGAAAGCTTCAGTTAATATAGAAACTCATAATTTTTAACCTTCATAATCATAATACAATGGGTTTGCATTCGGCTTCGAAACTTGGCCCACTGTGAGAACTCACGAATCATTGTGTAAACTACGTAGTTAGACTAATAAACGAATATTGTAACTTCTCGAGTGTTGTTCGTATTTTATTGTAATTATTTTGCATTGTATGGTAAAAATTTGTGCTAAAACATGAATTGTTGGTTTTCGGGTCTGGTTGTGTTGTGATTGTTGCAGTGTCTATGACATTGCATTCTAGCGTCCTATCTCATAAGTTCAATCTCGCACTATAAGGTTTGGACGAGTGAGTGCCTCTGTATTTGCGCATACACTTGTGGCACTAATAACTAAAAAAATGAAATTTTTAATAAAAGTTAATAGGAAAAATGAAGACTAAGGCAAAATTTCGTTATGGGGTTGATTATAAATACTAACTTGGCCATAATAGTACCATCCGATTTTAAGCGGTAATGTGGTCCAAGACGGTGACCCCATTATTCCAGGATTGCTTATTCATTTTGTGCCTTTAAAATACCTTTCGAGTGTAAATTGCATCGGTAATGGAAGACTCAAGCCGAAAAAAGCTCAAGCTTTCTAATAATACGACTAGTAAAAAATATTTCTTACAAGGGTGTGATTGAAAGGAGCTTAAAATTAGCAAAAGACGCTTGTTTTGTTAGTTTCGTCACTTTATTAAAATAAAATAAAATGTTATAAATGAGTCATCACTGACGACTCAGTTATAATTATCTAAGTATCAAGGACATTTGGGAATCATTAATAAGACGAGACGTGAAATAAGAAGTTAATGAACTAAATACTATAACGTTCAATTTTATAATATTTTTTTTTTCTTTTCTTGCCAGTCTTCAACAATTTTTGTAACGTAGATTTAGAATTCATGTAGCGGTAGAATTTTTTAAGAGATTACGGTAAAATGTACACAAAAAACACCTGAACTGTGTGCGGAATCTACTTAAGCCATTGCCAAGGCAAAAGTAAAGATTTATAAGAAGTCATCAGCATTACTGGTGGTAGGATTCCTATGCAGAAATCCGTCTAGGTAGGTACCACCCCAATGCCAGATATTCTGCCGTGAAGCCGTAGTGCGCAAACATTACTGTGTTTCGGTTTCGAGGGCACTGTTAGCTCGCGTAATTAGTGGGAATATAAGACTTAGGAACCTATGTCTCAGGGTGATTGGCACAGTATGGTGTCACACAGAAATTTTCTGGGTGACACTGCATTTGTTATGGGCAGACGTTGCATTTACCATCCATGAACGTTTTGCTCGTTTCATCACTTTGTGCAATAAAAAAAAAAGTCATCAGCATCGTTTTTCTAGATTCCAATATTACTTCTTTTTAATCTTTACTTTACTTTTACATTGGCAGGAATCAGTCTAGCTAGGTACCCCCCGAGGGCAAGTTATTCTGCCGTGAAGCAGTAGTGTGTAACACATTACTGTGTTTCGGCCGAAGGGCACTGAGAGCTAGTGTAATCACTGGGCATATGAGACTTCAGAACTGATGCCTCCGGGCGACGAGCGCAGTGTGGTGTCACAGATAAATGTTTTGTGTGATACAGCATTTGCTATGGACAGACGTCGCACTTACCATCAGGTGAACGTTTGGCTCGTTTCGTCACTTTGTCCAATAAAAAATATATTTAAATAACGACAACTCCGCAGCTCTGTCTTGAAAAATGTTCTGGACGTAATTAAGTATTTGCTAACACAACCTACGTTTAGTTGTGATAATAATAAAAAACAATTATAGGCAATGGACAATTTTCATGTATCTTTGGTTTCACTTTGCGGGCAAATGGCTTCGATAAATATAGATCTGACATAAATATATCCCTTCGTATGAATTTGGACAGTATAAGATCTTCAAATGCACTGGTGACAAGGATAAAGGATAACGCCGACCTTCGTGTTTCGTGTCTAACCAGGAGAAAGTGTCAGATTACGAAATGACACTCAAGAGCATGGGCCGGTTATTCTGCCGTGCAGCAGTAGTTGGAGAACTTTACTGTGTTTCGGTTTGAAGGGCACTGTGAGCTAGCGTATGGGGCATATGAGACTTAAGAACTTATGTCTCAGGGTGATGGGCACAGTGTGGTGTCACACAGAAATTTTCTGAGTGACACAGAATTTGTTATGGGCGGACGTTGCACTTACCATCATCACAACGTTTTGCTAGTTTCATCACTTTATCCGATAAAAAGAAAATTTGGATCTCGAACACTTAGGTATTCTAGAGATAGATGCAGCTAGCTGCCAGAATTCGCATGCCCACCGTTGAGTTCGCAAAAATATCAAATTAAGAATAAAGCAGCTTTTCAAGGACCAACTTAATGCCCGGGTAATTTATACAAGTTCATGCCAATAATTTCAGTTGTTTCCGCGGACAGGAGGTCATATTTTTTTTGAATCTTTGTTTATGTTTAAAAATCTTAAAAGTTACTTTGCGGAAATCCATTGCAGTAATGGTTGAAAAACAAATTTGGTACTATAATATGACTCTAACGTAAAATCAATTAAAACTGTGTCTAAAAATGGGAAATATTAATATTACGCAAATTAAACTGTTCGATTGACGCCATGGGTAACCGATTGGCTCGATTGGTTATGGTTTTTGGATTCTATTACCTCACAGAGGAAATAAATTAATTTCTATTCTATTGTTTAGATCAAGAGTAGAATAGATTTTTTTTATATTCAATGTATAGACATATATCCGCGCGATGTTATAGTGATGTATCGATAACACAACCATTGCGACTTAATAATCCCATTTAGATTTACTTTGGTTCTTCTATCAGACATCAAGCTTATCAATACACTATCGGTCTATATCTATAAATTCGTATGACATGTGGGCGATTTATTTTTCCATGTAACACAGTTCGAGTCCTATCCGTTTGATAATAGTTTCGACTATGTGTGATCTTTTATTATGAACAAATGGTATCACCTACTCACAAAAACGATATGGTAAATATAGTGTGCATCTCCTTTTCAACACGCTTTCATTAGTTTGACCTGTACGTATGAATGTTATGAAATCTCCCAATTAAATTTTGACCCACTTCTAGACGTCCGAATAGTTTGAAACTTACAATTATTAAGAACCGTCGGCAATTTAATCATTTCATGACTATGAGCATTCTCAACAGGATAATCAGCTCGATGCGGTTTTTTATTTTTTAAACAATGTTTTTATTTTTTAAACTATATTTTTTGGTAAACATCACATGTTTTTAGTCTTAACTGTAAAAAGTGGCAAGAAAATTTATCGATTTTCCATTCTGTTACTTTCTTTACATTTGTACATTGCTTATGGATCGACATCAATAATGATGCCCTGTTAGGAGACTCGATATTGATACCTAGTTGAGCCATAAGTTCTGTCACAAACACTTCATTAAATAAAATGTACGGCTTATTTTGATTGTGTAATATATATATATATATATATATATATATATATATATATATATATATATATATATATATATATATATATATATATATATATATATATATATATATATATATATATACAAAAGTAGCTTAATGTAGTTTAAAATTTTATTAAAGTTATTCGTAATGCCATCCTTGATTTTCAATACAGGCCTTCAACCTCCGAGGCTAGTCGTCGACCGCAGCACGTACAATGTTCATGTCTATATCAGCCACTGCGTTAAATAGGGATGCTTTGAGAGACTCCAAATCCTTGTGAGGTTTAGCTCAGGCTCTCTCCTCCAAATGTTGTCATATTTTGTAATCCAACGGATTTTAGTCTAGGATGGAAAAGGGCCACTCGGTCGTGCCTGATGAAGTCGATTCCGTAGGCGATAAGCCAGTTTTCCATGCTTGTTGCCCGATGCGATCGCGCTGAATCTTGTTAGGGTACCCAGTGTTCGTTTTCGAACATTGTTTGAGAAAGAGGTTTTGTATTATTTCCAAATGTCGCAGTTTTAAAATCTCAGTCGGCGCGTTACCGCACCGGAACAGAGCAATAACCGTCTTCCTTTTGCGTCCCCTCCATTTTTTTAAATGGAACACAATCAATTTCTTTTTATTTAAACATGGCGCACAAGTTCCTTATTCAAAATCGTTTCAAACATTTCTGGTCAGTATTAAAAATTCAAATTAAATAACATCCTTATTAAGGAACTTATGACGGAACTTATGAGACGACTAGTTATATCATGTTTAATTATTTACGGAATTTAAACTATGATGATATTCGGAAAACACAAATATTTAATAGATTATGAAATATTTTATTTGATAATTAAAATATACATACTGCTGATAGGTGTCCGGCAGGGTAGAATAGAACCTACCTCTTTCTTACCGAAGTGTCGTAAGAAGCGACTAAGTTATCGTATGGAAAGCCTTTATTCGTGACATAATATGCAATGCTGTCACTATACTGCTCGTGTGCAATGGGGAGGAAGAATTTTCACGTCACGTCTCGTTTCCCACGAGGGCAAAAGGTGGGCTACGTGTGTAGTCCGTAGACATGGGCATGGTGGCTCTTATATGGGAAAGAGGCGTGACTGAATGTATGTATGAATCTAATATGTATACAGTACAATGCATTTCTTATTCGGCTTGGTGTGTATTACAATTGGTTTTAAAAAAGTATTATATCCGGATGTTTGTTAAATAAAATCTTAAGGTTAACTGAAACTGAAAAAAATTTACAGGACAAGACAAACAGAAGAAGAAGTGTTGCGACTGGAGAAAATAAAAAAGGAGCTACAGGTTTTGGATGGGCAGTTTTCACAGGATGTTGCTGTTTTGAGGAAGAAGATTGACCACGCCTGTTTAAGTTACGCTGAAGCTGAGTGAGTAAAACACGTTTAGACTCTAAAGGCTTGTGAATTTGCTAAGAATTTCTTTTGTAAAAGAGTTTCTTTTGCATGTGGTATTATAATGGATTTCAGCAAAGTAATCAGCCTGATCTTACGAAACTACTGAATTATATTAAAGACTTACATGTACATAGTGATATGGTAGCATATTATCTCGAAAACATTTTTAGATACATACGTTATTTTTTATTTCTTCATGAATGTTAAACATTGACTTGTTCGTCTAATATAAAAAAATTAAGAAAAAATGTATATGGCAAATATTCGGTTTTCCACATTCAACCTTTATTGAATATGTGTTTTAGTTCCTTTATTTAATATGTCCAAAATTGGCCTTAGTATCTCACCAAGATAATTTGTGTGTTTGCAACATTGCAAAGTTAATGGATTGAGTGCGTAAGATCAAGATCGTGACCGATATTAATGAATCTCATGCAACACCAAGACAAGCATAGTCTCGTCTTGATTTTGAATTTAGTCATTACTATTTCCATGAAATCTTCCATTTTTATGTTAAGTTTACAGCAGTCCAGAGCAAGAATTATTTCAACACACATATTACACGATATTAATGTACATGAAAGTATCCACTTTGTAAGATAGTACCAGAAGAAATTTTAGTTTACTTACTTTTTAAATAAATCGTAAGTTTTTGCAAACTACTAATTTATTCTCTCTTATAAATTCTTTTGATCTTTGCTATTACCATTACATTAAAAATTAGTTTTTTTTATTGGATGAAGTGACGAAACGAGCAAAACGTTCACCTGATAATAAGTGCAACGTCTGCCACACAGAACACTTATGCGTGACGCCACACTGCGCTTGTCACCCTGTGACATGAGTTCTTAAGTCTCATATGCCCAGTGATTACGCTTGCAATCAGTGCCCTTCAAACCGAAACACAGTAATGTTAGCACACTACAGCTTCACGGCAGAATAACTGGCCATGGGGTGGTACCTAACTAGACGGATTTCTGCATAGAAATCCCACCACAAATGAAGTAGTTACACAATATTAAATGTGACAATAACAAAGTGTTTAACAGTGTTCAAATTGCATTTCCAGAAAACACTATTTGAAAGTCGAGAAGGAGTTCCTCCAAGCGAAAATTAGCTTGCAGAAGGAGAAAGAGAAGAAAGAACTGCTCACTGAACACTTGTGTGCACTGATCACTCACAACGAAACTAGGAAAGCTCAGAAATTAGAGACGCTGATGTTAGAACTTGCTAGTGACAGAAAAACTAGTGTTAGTGATGTTGATTCACCCATAGAAGATAAAATCCCTGTCATAGTAGACGGTGTTGATGAAAGAAATGGTAAAATGGTTGAAATTATAAATGAAAGTTGATTTACAAAACATATACTAACTCCTTACAGCAGTGTTGCCATTATTACAATAAACTTCACTAATTCCCAAAAATGTGATGGTGCGGTTATTTTAAGCCTTATGTATGTGCCTTATAGTTTATGTACAAGTTATAGTTCTATATTCCTATTATTTATATAAATAAGTAATTGAGTCGTGTAAAACATGACAATTTTTTATAATTTAACATTAACAGTATCATATACACTTATAGGTAAATAGTATGTGAACTCTCTTTGTAATTAACTATATTTTAACAATAAATACTAATTAATGAGTTGTTTATTATGTTGTCACTCTTGCAATGTAATATATATTTTTTAATTTATTATATATAAATAAAACAATTATGTGAATTCAGAATGAATTTTATTTTTAAATCTGATGAAAATTTCATTCATAAAATTTCTAAGATTTCTGACATTTCTGCCTTACCCAAATTATTTACATTTCTTTGTACTTGTGGGGAGTATTACTCGTTTTATATTCCATTCATAACAACACTTAGTTTACGTTAAAACATTCACAACTTAGAAGTATATCTTTTATACTCTTGGAATGTTTGTAGTTATAAGATTAATGACTTATATAAATATAAATACTTCAATTTGGAATTTGTTTTAAGTTCTAGAACTTGAAACTTGATTAACAACAACAATTATTAAAGTTACCGTTGATTTAGTAATTTATTACTATCGTCTTTAAACTTAATTTTATCGTCTTCATATCAAACTTAACAGTTTCCAATACTGATCTTTTTATTTAATTTTTTAGAAGAATGTTCATCTACATTTAGTGAAGAACATTCTTCTTCCCGTATGCTATCCCCAGTTCCAATAAGAATACTTCTTGTTACCCTCCTTTAAAATAGATTTGACGTTGACGTCGGCCTGATGCAACTCCTTTCGTTTGTCCCTTTCCATTTTAATGAGTTCCAAGCCGCGCTTCGCAGCGCAATGGTATCTTTGACTTAGAGATGCTTCTGATCCTTTGATTCGCGGGATATGCCCTGTGTAACCTGCTATTGGTGGAAATTCTGGCGATATTGTGTGATCTGAAACGGGAAAGGTAGAGGTCATAAAGTGAACCTTGTGGAAATCTCTGGTAAATACATCTTTGATTAAAACAAATTAAGCACTTTTTAGAATGCTCTTATAAAGACACATAGCATTTTAATTGGCAGTTAATTGTTTTTAATATTTGATACTAATGAGTTTTGTGCCCTACTTAAACTTATCTTACTGAAATGTATTTGTAACTATTACTGATTCAATATTACCTTTGTACTTATTAATCTCCCTGAATCTACTCAGGTCGCGTCTTATTTCGTCTCTAGAATGTATAGTTTCCATTTTCGGTGCACTTCTCGATCTCACATAGCTTCTGTTCAAGTCCGTTTTGAGTCTTAGCTCTCGTTGATTTTCCGTAAAATCCGTCATGCAGTCGTCCGCTGTCCGACCGTATGATTTGCCGTATCTAAAAAAAATGAGATCAAAATGAGTATTTAATATATAATGCATTATATTGACATAAATATTGATAGAACCTTGACTAATATTAAAATTTTTGAGAATGAGATGAAGAACAACATGGTAGCCGAACAAGTCCAGAACGGTTCTTACATACTACTGTATAATAGGCTAAACAATAAATGTGGTAATAAAAGTGCACGAAAGGGCTAAAAACAAAATCAAAAATTGGCTTAGAGTTTTTATTTATAAGGTAATAAAAGGCTTACCGAGGACTGTAAGCTAAACGCTACATACGAGTACATATACGAAATGGTTCTTATTGCCATCCGACCACAAGTGATTACATCAGATGATATAGAGCTAGAGTTCACGCACACCGTCACTTTCACTCCCTCTCACTACAAATTATTAATAGAATAATATATTACTATATTATAAACAAACATTTATAAAAAAGATTCACTTAATAAAACAGGCATCGTTTATGAAATATACTTGTGTTAGAATTATTGACTTTATAACATACTAGCTGTGCCTGTGTGTTTCAACCGCGTTTTTCTAAAATTTAAGTAGCTTAATTAGGCTATAATATCAGCTATCTGTCAGAGAAAGTCCCTTAAAACCGGTTCAGCCGTTTCGGAGATTAGCCGAAAGAGACAGACAGAAGTTTTAAAAATTGTTTTTTTCTTATAAGTACCGTATATACTTTCCTAAGCATTGAGAAAAAATATGTTATTTTGTTATAACAAACAGTCATTTTATTTATTTATATAGATATTGGCGTTTTTTAAAATATTTTCATCATCAGTAGAATCACGTTTTGTTTAGAAGGATAGCAGTTTTCAATTTCGTGTACCTCAACATTCCGGTTAGACTCAGTATAACTAATAATGGCATACAATATTAGCTACAAAATGACATAAATATGGTTACTAAAAGTCCCTGTGTATGGTGGGCTACATCCTAATACAAGAAAAAATTGTTACATGAACGAAGTGTAAATAAAAAAAAAAACTAGTATTGACATAGTTGTAATAGTACTACTATAGTAGATAAAACCAAAAAAAAATAGAAGACTTTTCATAGAGCAATCTATATATAATATAAAATATATATCCTTTTATATCGGAAATGTTTAGGGTTCCTTCGTAAAATGTGAAGAACTAGAAATTGGGGGGCTATGCTTTAATTTGCATTTTGGTCAACATTATTTTCGTTCTAATATTTCTCTTCTTTTTTTTCTTTAACATCTTATTATGTGGTTTAGAATATTCATAGTTCTTTATTTCACGTCTTTACCTTATCTATACAAATAAATAAAGCTGGAGTGTCTGTCTGCGATTTAGCTATAAAGATTTTTTCTTAATCTTATGCTAATTTGCAGGATACCAAAACTCAAAAACACGTTTTTAAAAGTTTTGTCTCCATGTCTGTTTGTTTGTCCGGACTTATCTCCGGAACGGCTCAAACTATGTATTTTGACGGGACTTTCATTGGCAGGTAGGGGACTTTTTAGAAAGCAATCTAACGTACTATTTTAGAAATATTTAGGATTT
The DNA here is from genome assembly GCA_019845155.1 of Luehdorfia chinensis. Classification (NCBI taxonomy): domain Eukaryota; kingdom Metazoa; phylum Arthropoda; class Insecta; order Lepidoptera; family Papilionidae; genus Luehdorfia; species Luehdorfia chinensis. The sequence continues at coordinate 3,235,272 of JAHVAK010000241.1, read as the reverse complement.
CTGCGTAGAATCTGAAAAACTGTAGAAATTGCATACATACATAAGATCACGACTGTATCCCATAAGGGGTAGTCAGAGACTGGACACTCACTGCAAAAACAGATGACTGCCACAATCCACATTGCACGAAAACAATATAATGCACTTGGTGTGATAGGTGGTGAGCCCACCGCCACTATGCATTTCGTTATCATTATTTTCGTTCATGGTAGTTTAAATATTTCTCTTAATTCTACTTTATGTTATAAACGCGAAGTAATTCTCTCTGTGCCTCTGACCTTTTCTCGGTTCAACTGCTGAACCGATCTTGACAAAATTCGGCCCAGAAATAGGCTGCAGTCTAGAGACGAACATAGGATAATTTTGTATCCCAGAAAATTTCCACGGAATATTTCAAAAACCAATATCCTCTCGGACGAAGTCGCGCGCATCAGCAAGTCTTTAATAAAGCTAAAGAGTTCGTTGATTTGAACGCCTTAATCTCGGGAAATACTTATCCGATTTGAAAATGTATTTATGCATTAGATGGCCCGTTTATTAAGCAAGATAACGATAAACAATTTTATGCTACACCTTTAAGATAAGATCAGTGGCGTTGAGAACAGTACGCGAAGGGCCGAACTGTGAATGCTCAAGTCATAAGGTACACCATCAATTCAGTCAGTGACACGAACCTTGCGGCTCATGCACTCACTAGGCACATCCAAACTGTCGTCGAGGATTCCTCGAGACAGGTCCCAGTGGCGGACGACCACCGCTGGATCCTGCCTAACGACATTAGAGACCTAATGAGGCGCAAGAACGCAGCCACTCGCGCTCACGACTTATATCCTACCGTCAGCAATAGAACAACACTACGCACCCTGCAACGTGAGGTCCGAATACGTATGCAGGAGCTCAGAAACGATCGGTGGGATAACAGTCTCATTAACATCGAACCGTCTCACCTCGCCTTCTGGCGACTTCCAAAATCACTAAAAGGAGGCACATCCCGTTCAATGCCCCCTTTAGTACGACCCAACCAACCGCCTGCCTTCCTAGACGAAGAAAAGGCAGAATGTCTAGCTGACAGCCTAAAATCTCAATGCTCCCCAAGCACCTTACCGGTCGACTCCGCCCACGTCGCGTTAGTCGACAGCGAGGTCGATCGGAGGGCTTCTCAACCGCTCCGCGATTCCATACCGCCGGTTAACAGCACCGAAGTAGAGTCTACTATTAAAAACCTCCGTCCGAGGAAATCTCCCGGTCCCGATGGTATCACTAACAAAGTAGTTAAGCTCCTGCCTACTACCATCATTCAGCTATTGGTATTAATCTACAACGCAGCTCTGGCCAACGCAATCTTTCCGAACACCTGGAAAGAAGCAGAGGTCGTAGGGATTCTAAAGCCCTCTAAACACCCGTCCGATCCCACCGCATATCGGCCTATAAGCCTCCTCAAGGCCTTAGGCAAGATATACGAACGCCTACTTCTCGCCCGCTTAAGAGACTTCATGCAGTCTCGAGGGATCCCCATCCACGAGCAGTTTGGATTTCGTGCCAAACACTCATGTACCCAGCAGGTGCACCGCATAACGGAGCACATTCAATCCCGCTTCATACGCGGGCTTCATACCGGAGCGCTCTTCTTCGACGTGGCGAAAGCGTTCGACAAGGTCTGGCACAACGGGCTCATATACAAGTTATATGGACTCGGTGTGCCAGATCGCCTCGTACTCATCATACGAGATTTCTTACGCAGTCGAACCTTCCACTACCGCGTCGAGGGGGTGCGATCCGAATCACATCCCATCCTAGCCGGCGTACCACAAGGCTCAGTCCTAGGTCCCGTGCTCTACACCCTTTTCACGAACGACATACCGCACACCAGCGGCGTCGAACTCGCCCTCTTCGCAGATGATACCTGCCTATATGTGTCTGGACGTAATCCAGACACTATCTCTAAACGCCTCCAATCCGCAGCCCGAACCCTCGGGAACTGGTTTCGGAAATGGAGGATCGAGGTCAACCCAATCAAAAGTGCAGCCATGTACTTCTCGCGGCGCATAACGCAGCATCTCCCCACCATAGAGTTATTCGATCGTCCAATCCCCTGGGAAAAGACAGTCAAATACTTAGGCGTCCTATTAGACTCGAGACTCAGCTTCGGTCCACATATTAACCGAGTAAGGAACCGAGCGGCGTTCGTCCTCGGCCGATTACATCCGTTACTAAATAAAAATAGCAAAATGTCCCTACGTAATAAAATTACACTTTACAAAGCCTGTATTCGGCCAATTATGACATACGCAAGCCCCGTATTTGCGCATGCCTCCCCGCGTCAAATTCACCGACTTCAGGTAATACAAAATCGATTCATGCGTAAAGCCACGGGAGCACCGTGGTTCGTGCGTAATGCTAACCTTCATATCGATTTAGGGCTTCCTACCATAGCCCAATATCTAAAGTTGGCCTCTCGCCGATACTTCGACTCTGCCGCCACGCACCCCAACCCACTGGTTGTCAGTGCCGCCACTTACAACCCCCTCGCGATACACCAAAACTCGACCCGCGGAAAAAGGAGACCGAGGCACATCCTCGAGGACCCTGACGACGCGACCACTATTGCCCAAGCGCTCTACTCAACACTACACAAACACCCATTATCACCATCATACCGCCCCCGCCGTCGGCGTGGGCGTATCAGACAAAGTTATTCGCGATACCGCCGCATCTCAGGCCGGTTCTCCCCTAGCAGTAGTGTCATAAACAGAAGCGTCGCTGGAGTTTCTTGCGCCATTTCTTCTCCAGCGGAAACGCATTCCGAATTGGTGGTAAACTTATCTAATAATAATCATGGTATTAATAATTATAGTAGTAGTAATATTGCCCTCCCGATTGCAGTAACTGACCGAGCCGAGACCGGCCCCCTTGGGCACCCTCGAGTCTGTTACTCTCGCGAACAGGATGACGGTCCAAGCCGAGGTCCCCTCTCGGGGGCCCTTGCGCCAGTCATCCATAAATAAAGGTTTCGGCTAAGCGCCCTCAGCGCTATGCCACCTTTCAATCCGGCGAAGCGAAGTCATAAGGTACTATTTCATGCGGGTTAAACCGCGGAGCTCAGCTGGTTTTAATAAAAGTAAAGGACTTTTACAACTGAGCCAAATTCGAAGTCGATGGGACTGTTGTTGTTGTGAAAATCGACCGTGACTTAAAGACACAATGACTCTGAAGTGTCATCGTAAGGGTTTCTTGTTCTTTTATTTATGAACGCAACCATAAAATCAAACATTCAAATTCTGTAATATACAGTGATATTTTCTTTTATTGAATAATCTGACGAGACGTAACGTACAACTGATGGTAAGTGTAACGTTTGCCCATTACTAATACTGTGGCACCCGGAACGTTTTCGTGTGGTATCGCATTGCGCCCGTCACCCTTAGACATCAGTTCTTCAGTCTCAGTTGTTAAGCCCCATATGCCGAGTAATTACACAAGCTCAGTGCTCTTCACACCGAAACACATTAATGTTATACAATTGCTTCACGTCAGAACAACTGGCCCTTTGGTGGTACCTACCTAGACGGATTCCTGCATAGGAATCCTACTACCAGTTCCACCGCTACCACTTCCGCCGTGCCATTGAGCGCTAAGTCAATAGCTTTTTTTTATTTGATAAAGTGACGAAACGAGCAAAACGTTCACCTGATGGTAAGTGCAATGTCTGCCCATTGCAAATGCTGTGTCACCCAGAACATTTCTGTGTGATGCCACACTGCGCCCGTCACCCTGAGACACGAGTTCTTAAGTCTCATATGCCCAGTGATTACGCTAGCTCTCAGTGCCCTTCAAACCGAAACACAATAATGTTTGCACACTACTGCTTCACGGCAGAATAACTGGCCCTGGAGTGGTAGTGGAGCTGCCTGAATACGTCTCTTAAGGTTATTTATTCGTACCTAAAGTTCATTCCTGGTACATAACCAGTGTAGCCAGTCATGTAGACGGGCTGACGGTGTTTCGCGGCGTTATACACGTCCGTGGTCGGGGTGTTGCGCCGCGGCATGCTGTCAAGCTCGTAGTTATCGCGAGGGCGGTATTCCAGTGGTTTGCTGTAAATGAAATACGTAGAGATTTTCATAACATATTAAATAATTTATTACGTGTTCGATAATATATTTTTTTATAGTATTAGGTGATTAGACAAGCAAAACGTTCACCTGATGGTAAGTGCAAGTGTCCGCCCACAACAAATGCTGTGCCACCCAGAACTATTCTGTGTGGCACTGCACTGCGCCCGACACCCTGAAACATCAGTTCCGAAGTCTCATATGCCCAGTGATTACGCTAGCTCCCAGTGCCCTTCAGACCGAAACACAGTAATATTTGCACACTACTTCTTCATGGCAGAGTAACTGGCCCTGGGGTGGTACCTACCTTGACGGATTCCTGCATAGAAATCCTACCACAAACGTATTTTTCTTAAAAAAAATACGACGCTACACTACAGACAAGGATTTCTTCTTGTACAGTGAGTGCAATCGAACCCGGAAACCAAAATGTTGTGTTATTACACAAATGTGCCGGCTGGGATTCGCACACTGGTTCTGCGGCGTGGAAGTCAGGTACTCTGAGTACTAGGCCACGCGGTTGCCATTGTGATAATATTGAAATTGAATGATCAATATTAAGAAGGTTATACTTAGAATTTTGTACACTACAGCCATCTATATAACGCACTTATACAATTTTTCGAAAAATTCCTTTTTAAAGTTCGTTTACTGATTCTCTTCACTAGATTTCACTTCACTACATTCCGTCCTAAACAAATGAGGTTAGTTATAGTGGGCTTGCTAAAATTTTCAAGTGTGGTGGTACAGAATCGGTCACCCGAGGAGGGAGGGAGGGCGGAGGAGGGAGAAGAGAGTAACAACAAGAAAAATTTCATGGCATTTGAAATATTATGCAAGACATAAATTATCTAAGGTCTAAGGTTCGAAGTGTCTGGCACCAAACGTATCAAACTATGACTATTGCCTTAATTTTTTGTTTACGAACGTTAAAAAAAACGCTTGATCCAGACGTCCAATTATGGCAAATCACAGACAGTTCTGTTCGGCAAATTTACGACAAAAACCTTCGGAAGATACCTAATTTTGGGACGCCGTCATTCGGCGGTCGGAATGTCTGCAAATGTTCTGGATTGTAATTAATTGTAAGGTTGTCGGCTTTTAAATAATGCGTTCGAGCATGTTTTAAAACAGCTGTAGACTTTTGCCGCCAATTCGAAAAGTGGCGGTTGGGTTTTCATCGAGAGTTTACCTACAATTCGTTGTGTTCTTGTTTATATTAATTGTTAATACCAATGTAAATTGCATCATTGTAACAGCTGTCGGTGAACCTTCAATAAATAAACAACACTTATATTCTCCACTCACTTAAACAGTCCTTTAGATCGTATCTCTCGAAGTATTTGTCGTGTGTTGTCCCCGTAGCATTTACCGTACCGGAATTTTAGCATAGGACAGTGACCGGTATATCTGCAACAAATATAGAAGATGTCATTTAATTATTTTTAAATGACGTACTCATCGTCTGATAATGTCTTAAGTTTGCTATAAAGTGATTAAAAATACTTTGCTTAATGCAGGATATAGCGTTGCCAAGTGTCCCGATTTGCGCGCAATGTTCCGATTTTCAGGGGCCTGTGGACATGTTCCGATTCACCCTTGATCGGCAAGCCAATTGTCCCGATTTTTCACTCACCTCTAAATTTTGTCTAGTTTAAGTTTTATTTGTTTTGTTTCTTATAATAGGTATAGCATGGTAACATAACATTTAAAAAAAGCTGAACGTCAAATAAAAATTATGATTAACGAAAACTTTTTTTTTGGAGACATTGACATTGGCCTTCCGTCCCGAAATAGGACACACTGGACCTTGCAACACTAGGATATCAACTTAAGACTTGTGCCTTGTTTGTGTACATATAAATAACACATTGACACTTAAATACCTACATTAATACTTCTATTGTACCCTGTCGTGTATTTATCTGATATTTTGACGGTAAACGTGAATTATAAAACAGTATACTAAAAATTTGGAAAATGGGCACATCTACTTAATTTTTCTTTATAGTAATATCGCACACGCACTGCACGATCTTACTATATGTGATAAAGCGCTCTTATCGCATTAGTTTTAACGTTTGACATGGGAAGAAGGTGAGAGCGCGTGAGTGCCTTGTGAAGATCATCGTGATTAAAATTGGCTAGAAAGACATACAATTATTATCAAAATTGTTTGAGGAAGTTCGGTCAGTTCAAAAATGGCCGCACACGTGACGATATTTCGTGTGTCATGATTAAGGGAAATATTGATCGCCTGCGAAAGCGTAATCGAGTGTTTGGCTGTGTCATTATAATGAAATTACGGCCGACATGGTGTGGACTGTATTTTTTGGTTGTTGTGGGATGTTCCTCTCAACGAAAGTTTTCTGGTGGTAGGACTCCTATGCAGGAATACGTCTAGGTACCACCCCAGGGCCAGTTATTTTGCCGTGAAGCAGTACTGTGCAAACATAACTGTGTTTCGGTTTGAAAGGCACTGAGAGCTGGCGTGATCACTGGGCATATGGGACTTAAGAACTGATGTCTCAGGGTGACGGACGCAGTGTGGTGTCACACAGAAATGTTCTGAGTGACAGAGCATTTGTTATGGGCAGACGTTGCACTTACCATCAGGTGAACGTTTTGCTCGTTCCGTCACTTTTATCAAATAAAAAAAAACTATACCTACCGGTTAGTAACTAAATATACCTCTTTTATATTGGACGACCGCGAGGGCTAGTGGCTAGAGTAACTGACTACTAAGCTGCGGGTGTTCGAATCCCAGCCAATAATTTGTGTTTTTGCACAAATGTTGGCTACACATTTGTGCAAAAACACAAATTATTGGTTTTCGGGTCTGGTTGTGTTGTGTCCTTTTGTCTCTGTCACTGTATACTAGCCTACCACGGATCTTATCGCATGAGCGTTACATCGGGCACGGGTACTTTGAGACAAGTGAGTGCGCCAGTGTTTGAGCGTACCAATATGGCACCATAATATCTTCTGCGTAGTTGATAATTTCCGACAGTATTCGGTAGTTGTCGCCGTGGTCGAAAATTGGCCAGGCGGCCATCACGGGAAGTAAGCGTCGAGATTTGCAAGTCGTTCGCCTTGTCGTAAGTACTACCTTACTATATGTTATATTTATCACGCATGCTAACAGCAGTTGCTGTGCCACTCCGAATTTAGTTACATAGGAAAATTATTAGCTCAATCGGTTATTAGGTCAAAATTGACTTAGAAGATTTGAACTGGAAAGACATACGAAGTAAGGAGGTTAAATAAAAGCTTGTAATTGTTCAATGCCTAGATGATGGACGAGACAGTTTTTTGAAGCAGATTTGTGAATGAGCCGGTAAGGGTCCACGTAGGCGAACGTATCACAATCATATCGAACTTGTTCTAAGGAAAGGCTACGTAAAAGTACCCGCAACGGGCGAGCTTGTATAAAAACGCAAATGAAAATAGAAGAAGCGGAAAATGTATGTCTGGATCGTATCGCAATATCGTATCTGAATCGCAAGAGATGCGGTCTCTGCCTACCCCAAAGGGAAAGAGGCGCGACTCTGTGTATGTATGTCCATATAATACACTGTTTTTTTATGTTTAATCAGAAGTGTATTGGTATTTTTAACCAATGCTTACATGAAAGTAAAATAAATAAATAAATATGAATTCTTCATTGATATACATGCTACGTTTTGTTTATCTCAGTGCTTGTAGATAAGTATTAGAAATTTGATTAAAATTAAAGTAAATTAACATTAATTAACAAAAATATTACTAACTGCAAATTAACTGTTCAGTATATAAACGATAATTAATTGATCGATAAATAATAATGATGAAGAAGAACAGATTCGTTACACGAAAACGCTGCATTCAAATTCGACCTTGAAATTTTATTTGTTTAATTCTTTATTATAAAACAGTACATCCAAATAAAAATATGATTAACATAGTTCAAGAGATATCCACCAGGAAAAGTTAAATGGATTACTTTACACGTTCTTATAATTGAAATGATATTATTAACGACAAAAGTTGTGAAAGCACGCATTAATTTTTTTATGGGAGAAAGTGACGAGACGAGCAAAGCCTTCACCTGATGGTAAGTGCAGCGTCTGCCCATAACAAATGCTGTGTCACCCAGAACATTTGTGTGTGGCACCACACAACGCCCCTCACCCTTAGTCCACAGTCTCGTATGCCCAGTATTTTCCCAGCTGTCAGTGCTCTCAGTGCCAGCGTCTTAGAAAGAAACAGTTTACCCACTACTGCTTCACAGCAATCTAGTAGCTGCACAGAATAACGTGCCCTGCGTGTACCTACATAGGATTCATGGAGTACATGGGAGTCCTACCACCAGTAAATACTACCTATATTAGTTACGCATTGTTTTTTTTTTAATAAAATTGTTTTAGTGATATCAATTCACTCAGACATTGATCGTGGTATTCGGAAAATAAATCAAATTTCAGGTTTCATACGTCGTATATTTCATATTACATTTAATCTTATATTCTATAATTGCATTGCGGTGAGGCGTAAAATTACAAGGTGTCTAAATATATTTCTACGAAATGGCAAAGTCAAATGTAATGATAGCAATATTCAACATATCATACTCATAAATAAAGTAGCAATATCTATCTGTAATTTTTGAAGATTTTAGTTTTAATTTTTTTTCGTTTGTAAATTCAATTATACTTTAACCAAATCTCATTAAAAAAAACTTTTAATCCGTTCGAAATGATTTACAGTCCGGCCGCTGATGGCCGCTGAGAGCATATGGCATAGATAGTCCAGGGGAAGCGAATAAGTTCCTGGCAAGTTCCTGACGTCTACGTCTGTCAGTGTTATTGTTTTCTTATTTATTTAACATTAAATAAAGCGCAAATTTATAACATTTATTGATTTAGCTGTAACTTGACAGAATTTATATAATTTTTATTTATTTATTGAAACTTTATTATAAACACCTTAATTATAAGGGTAAAAAAGGGTGGATTAATGCCTATTGGCATTCTCTCCCAGTCAACCTAAAGCGTGGTGAAAATTGTGAAGGGTGCAGTATAGAAAAATTGTGTTTTTTTATTAAATAAGCCGAAGTTAATAATAACATAAACATAAACCCAATTGAAAAATAAAATAAAATAATAACATATATTACGAGTACATACAAAAAAATAAAAATTTATACTTATACACATATATGTATATAAAAATAAACATAAGCATCCACACATATCCGTGAATACTTCTATATACATTACTTATACATAAAACTGCAATGTTCAAGACGTATACAAATTAGCTTTCCACAGATGTCTTTCAATAGTAATTCCCTCATCAACCTTTTGAAGGTATGTTTTTTATACTCTTCTAAAATCTTCGGGCAGGGAGTTCCAGAGTAGCGATGATATCCGAAGCGAACCCATGTTTCAGACCCCAGATATCATCGAAATGGGCATTTTAATCTGTCCCTTTGGCTCTAAGAATGGTACGACAAGAAAGGTGCTTGAGTGGCAACCTCGTAGCCGCAAACATAATGTAGTACGAACAGACGATTTTTTTTTTGTTTAATGGTCTCTGTTAGCCCGAAGGCTTTCACAGCTTCGCCGGATTGAAAGGTGCCGAGCACTGAGGGCGCTTAGCCTTTTGTATTTGGTAACTAGCGCAAGGGCCTCGAGAGGGGACCTCGGCTTGGACTGTTACCCTGTGCGCGTAAGTAGACTGACTCGAGGGCGCCCGAGAGGGCCGAACCGCGTTTCGTTCAGTTACTTCTATCGGAAAAAACGAACCGTCGTGTCCAATTTTGCAGTAAGGCGATGGATGCTTTTTGGCAATATGTGAGGAAGGCAGATGTCAAGTAGTAAGTTTAGTTCGGGTTTTTTGAATGATAATGATTGTGTCTCATCTCGTTACATGTTCTATAAAAACTCATTTCTCATACAATACATTAAACGTGACTCCATTTTGTTGACATTTAAAAACTGCCTTCAACATTTCTATATTTCTTGTTGATTGCAATTTATATATAATAATGGCAACAAAGTGTCCCTGGGAATAGCTGAGGACGTGAACCATAAATTACTCCAAACATTGTAAGTGTTCGACAATTACATAATGATAATCAAAAATAGGACCTCAAAATAAACGTTACGCTAACGCTACGCTACTCATGTTCTATTTTTAACGGCTAATTAGGTGTACGCCTTACGTGCTGTCTAAATATATGAAGGACATTATTTTGATGGAGTTATTTGCATTACTTTGTGGTGGCGGCTCGTTAAAAGAATACTACCACTCCATCTCATCCGAAGGATCTCGTAAAAGGCGAGTAAGGAATTAAACTGCACTGTGCACCCAACAGCGCATGGTGGCGATGGGCTCACCACCTATCACACCAAGTGCATTATATTGTTTTGGTGAAACATGGATTGTGACAGTCATCTGTTTTTGCAGTGAGTGCCCAGTCTCTGACTACCCCTTATGGGATACAGTCGTGATCTTATGTATGTATGTACGAGTATGTATTTGTCCTCGTCTTCGTTTATTAGAATTATCGAACAAACCACTAGTATATTTTTTTATTTATTATTCGTTATTATCAACTAACTGAAGCCCACTATTACGTCCGCAAGGATTAAGATTTTTTTTAAATACCGGAGAACTCTTTGTTTTCCGGATTAAAAACTATCTGTCCCCAGGACGCAAGCTATGTACCGAATTTCGACATGATCGGTTTCTCTGTTTAGTCGTTAAGAGGTAACAAACAGACAAAGGTACAGGAAGATTTACTTTCGCATTCATACATAATATTAGTATGTTTATATTATACTAGCTGAAGCCCGCGATTATGTCCGGGTGGACATAGGTTTTCAAATATCCCGAGAGAATTATTACTTACGCATTTATAAATAAATATAATTTCTGAATTAGTAAATAATTTAGATAACATATATCTTATTGTAAGTCCCTTAACTGATATGGTTTACTACATACATATGCATTTAAAATAACTTACTTACTACACAATAAGCTTTTGCGAACGTTCGGAATCATGATGGAAAACTTGAGGTATTAGGTTATTATAAGCCTTTGACGGGACTACTATGATCTTATAAACATAGCCAAGGCGAATCTCAACATAACCCTACCTGAAAATCAACAATTTGTGCTTTTGGAAAAATTACGGCCTGCACAATATTCATTCCTGTGCCAGATCGATTGTAATTTCGACACAAATAATCTTATACTACCGAGTCGCAGTGTGTTTATAAAAAACTACTAGCTGACTTTTATTTATAATTTAGGCAGAACCGTATATGGTTTCTATTAAACTGACACATGTTAGGAAGACAGAGAAAAATGATTGGATATGAATTGTTTATGGAAATTAATTATTTCTGAACAGATATCGAGTTTGTTAACGTGAAATAGAGGAAATTTTAAACAAAGCTAGGTGCTTCCCTTTAGAGGCATTTCTTTTCATATCGGCGAAGACTTTGAGAGTTTTAATATTGACCTTAAGGCTAAGTAAATAGATAATGAAAACTACATTTCAGTCAATGTTAATAGAGAATTTTGAGCTCTAGATTATGATCTAGATAATACCTACTACATATTTGAACTATTCAAAGTATTCAATTCATTGCTATATCAAGGACAGTCCTCATAGGCGAAACAATAGCCTGAAGGCAGATGTAGAACGAATGGAAAATCGCAATCACAACGCGACCAGCCACATATGATGCCCATGGGTAAGGCCACAGGCTCGTCGCATGTCCGCTGTGAGGGAGTGGGGCGACACTCGCTGTCGACCTGATGCATGTTCTCCGGACACCGACTTATACCTGGAATTGGTAGCATTGGTAAGTGTCGTGCTGCTGTGAGATTTGAGTAAACAACAACTGTAACATGCGAAAGAATGTGGTCGAAAAACGATCGTAATTCATTTTTTTTTTAATTTGAACGTTGAATAACCTCAATAAGTTTCAGTAATTATTTGTTGGCAGCATTTTAAAATTTATGGCGACAATCTCTGTTCTACTGTTTGACCACATACTATTATGTCTTTGACGTTGGCGGTATGAACGTAAGAAAACGACAGACTATTTTAGGATTGACATTGTTAGTATGAACGTAAATAATGACTGTTTTATTTTATTCAATTCAGTTTTAGATTTCTCGCTTCTTCTCCATACGAACTTTAAGTATGCCAAGTCTTACATTGTGCACAATGTGTACAATGTGCTTTAAAAAGGGGTACTAAGACTCTTCCACTTAAATTCTACTACTCTACCATTCATTCTAATATTCTACCAATTAAATTACTTTGTTTGTGTATAATTTTACCGCTTGGCCTAATGGCATGACCCGACTTCTACGCTGTGGGTCGCGTGGGTCAACATTTGTGTAAAAACCGAATTGTTGGTTTTCGGGTCTATTTGTGTTGTGCATGTGGAATTAATGTCCGTAAAACGCATGCAAAGCGTCGTTTTGTGAATAAGAAAAAAAAATAGTATTACAATTACAAAGTATGAAAATACTAAAATCATTTTTATTTCCAGCTCAGTTGGAGTATCGGTTTACAAAGTGGGGTGTGCTACGGGACGCGTGTTGTATTCCTGAACTGAATTTGTACGACCTGCAGAAAGTTGTTCCGATATGAATGTTTGTATATATAATTTCGGTGATGTAATTGCTGTTAGCCTTTTTTGGCCTTTACAGCTTCATCGGATACTGTGCTCACGGGCCAGGGGCCCGCGTGCCAGGTTTGGTTTGACCCAAACATAAATAAATAAATAAACTCCTACAGAAACCTCGAAATTCGAACTGTGTCGCGTTCGCTGCGTGCTTGCGCGATTTAAAATATCTCAATATGATTTTAAGTCGTCTAATGAAAGTCCGAGAGAGGCTGCGGTCCTCCATTCGGACTGTCGACTTGTGTGTCGGTAACTCTGGGCGGTGAGAACCGCCCTGGAACACGGGTGAATCGTGTGTATGCGGTGTGATTATTGACTATTGCGCGCCGCTCTCTACGGCGGTCGCGCGTCGTGGTGCGTGTTATATTAAAGCTATTGACTGTGTGTACAGTGTGGCCTGGATCGTGACTGACCGTATCGTGGTCAGGGAGTGCTGAGACGTCCGTGTCGTCTAGCACGTTTCGCGGGCGACGTTTGCGTTCGGTCGCGTTTCTATTTGGTCGGTAATTTGCTGCTTTTACCACCAGCGGGTTTGGATGAACCGCGGCTTTTTCGAAAAACCGCCGTGATAATGCTCTGAAGTGTTCAGAGATTAAGGGCATTCACATCACAGTCGCTGTGAAGATCTACATTGCGTTGATACCAACCGGCTCCGGTGGCAGTTCGCAAGAATCGATTTTGAACGCTCTGTAACTTCTTTAATGGATTGCCCGTCACGTGAGCGATGAATGTTTGTGCATGTGTAATGTACCACTGTAATGCGAACTCACGATAAATCCTAGTGTAATCATTTGGAGTTGTGAATTTAGCACGTATTCATTTTCACTCTGAACTTTAAACGATATTTAATTACATACACATTAACAACATTACACATATCAGTTGTAGTATATTTATAATGATATTTTGTTTTTGCACGTATAAGTAGCACAATGCGCATTATAATAATTAGTTTATATTTTGTACAAAATGGAAAAACAATTGAATTCCTGTGCACCGATCCCAGAATTACTTATTAGGTACTACATAGAAATTTTACTTTTCCCCAAATAAGCGTTTTTCTCTATTTTTATAAATTGAATAAAGACTTCTGGGCATCTTCACAGTGCGCTAATGATACAATCGATTAAACGCTCGAAGCAGTATTCCAAATATTTGGCGTAAAGATTTATATTGAATTTCATAACAGTGTTTATGTGCTGATTATTCAGTGGCAAAATCCGTAAATGCGTAAAATATGTTGCGATGATGTTCTCCTAGCCGATTTCGAACACGGCGACAACTTCCGACTACTGTCGAGAGCCATCAACTGCGCAGGAGATATTATAGTGCTACAAGTGTACGCGCAAACACAGAGGCACTCACTCGTCCCCACCTACACGCGCCCGATGTAACGCTGATGCGATAAGAGCGGAGGTAGGCTAGGATGTAGTGTCAGAAACACGTTTTTTTTGGATTTTAGCATAAATGTTGGCTCTGGCTGAGATTCGAACCCAGGACCCGCGGCTTAGAAGTCAGGTACTCTGACCACTAGGCCACGCGGTCGTCAGATGGGATTCTGCGTAAAATATATGTATGTCGTTTTGCAGATGATGTGCATACAGAAAAAAGTGTAGCTACCCGCGGTGGTCGTCTCCTAGAACCAATAACCTTTTGATGATGTATATATATATTTCGCATCTCAGAAACTTTAATAGCGCGATGTTGGACGTTCGAGAAATTACATGAGCTTCTCGTGTGGCAGCATGTATGTCGCTACGGTCGTAAGGTGTCATTGTTGACCGCGGAGACATCTTACGGTTACTTTTAGAAGTCATTTGCCAGCATATAAAATTATGATGCCGCAAGCGTCGATCCAAAACACACAGTCGCCAGCTCGTCCTGAACTTCTCATAATATTTCATGGAAAGTATTCAATGTTAGATATACCGGCATGGTCACAATACATTTACATATGATAACAAATAATTAGTGGAGGGTTCAAATACAGGATTAAAGATTTAAGAGTCTGAAATGAAAGCTGAGGCCGCATTCTGAACTATATACAACATGGTCGGTCGTTACCTAAGTGATTCTGTTACTTTTCCATTACATACATACATACATAAGATCACGACTGTATCCCATAAGGGGTAGTCAGAGACTGGGCACTCACTGCAAAATGTGATGACTGCCACAATCCACGTTTCACCAAAACAATATAATGCACTTGGTGTGATAGGTCGTGAGCCCATCGCCACCATGCGCTGTTGGGTGCACAGTGCAGTTTAATTCCTTACTCGCCTTTTACGAGATCCACTGGATGAGATGGAGTGGTAGTATTATTTTAACGAGCCGCCACCACACGGCTTTTCTATTATCAAACAAAATAAAATGAATATTTGAAATACTTGTAAAAAAATACTTACACGTATTGTTATAAGTGAGACAACCAGGTTTGCCAACATTAGCATAATACATCGCATCTATAACTTTTAAAAAGCAAAGAAATGAGCAAATTAACTGCATGGCGTCCTTCCGCATAATTTCCGTGCAACGTAATGACAGGGAAATTGTCTGTTAAAATCATTCATAGTTTATATTTATCGCCATTGTCCACTTTTTGTTTTGCTTGCCGAAAAATTCAACATTGCACCCGAAAACTGTTGTACGCTTCCGTGTTCACATTTTAAACAAAGCATCGCATTTCTTCGATAGTGAAACCTGGGCCGAGGTAGCTCAGGGGCTGGGCGCTTATTTCGTAGTACGGGAGCAAATAGTTTCCGTTCCGAGTACGTCTAATTAATTTACGGTCGGGTGAAAAATTACACAACAATTTCTCTCTTTCTGTCATCAGTAATTTGATATTCCAAAGAAGAAGTCAAAGCATTGTGTAACTATACAACCGCTATACAACATTTATTAGTAAGAGGGATAAATTACAATTCAATGTACTGATGCACCACCTCCATGTTTAAGTAAAAAGTTTTTTTTTAATTGGAGACGAGCAGAACTTTCTCCTGGTGGTAAGTGTAACGTTTGCCCATAATTTAAGTTTTAAAGTTGAAACATTTTTGTGTGACACCACACTGCGCCCGTCATCCTGAAACATCAGTTCTTAAGTCTCATATGCCCAGTGATTACTCTAGCTCTCAGTGCCCTTCAAACCGAAACACAGTAATGTTTGCACACTTCTGCTTCACGGCAGAATAACTGGCCCTGGGATGGTCAAGCCAGCCCCATCTAGACGGATTCCTGCATAGGAATCGTACCACCAGTGATATGAAATATATTGAAGACTTGTCGATTCTGTCACCTCTTACTGGAGCTGAGCGGCGGACTATGGTTTAACAAAGACTTTTTTACTCATATATGCTCTACAAAAAAAAAGAAATATGCATCTAAACGTTTTAAACCCTTATTAGCGATTGACATTCTTTATTTTTTGGTAATCATACAGCGTTCATACGTACACAATACTTGCAAATAATAAGGCCAATAGAGAAGGAGGTTATTTTTTGTGACACAATATAAGTTCCGATTGGAATTTAATTCCTTGACATTGACCCTCTTTCGACCAAGCTACCATATAAGTACATGTGTTTCAAACCATGTGCATACTCCGTGATACAATACGTCATATATGGTATACAGTACGCAGTCGACAGGTAATCATATAGACCACTGTATCTTCTAATAGTTTATGGGCTCTCGTTACAAATACTTGATTATAAAATTTATGTTAAAGAATTGGAGGCTAAAATGAAAGCCATTCTCGTAATTTGTATATTACGTTTGGATACATTCTTAATACATAAGGATACTTTTTGGCCGTACATAGTTGCCACTATCTTTTTTCCGCAAATGTAATAAAATTACAGAAGGTCGCCATTTTAGATCTGTCCGGATTTTTTTATTGGATACAGTGACGAACGAGAAAGACGTTCACATGATGATAAGTGTAACGTCTGCCCAAAACAAATGTTGTGTCATCTAGAAAATTGACCGAAAATTGACCTTCCAAAACGAGAGCTACACACTTTTGTGGCAATCTATGGGGGAGGCCTATCTTCAGCAGTAGACTTGTGATCCGCCGTGTGGTGGCGGCTCGTTAAAAGAATACTACCACTCCATCTCATCCAATGGATCTCGTAAAAGGCGAGTAAGGAATTAAACTGCACTGTGCACCTAACAGCGATGGTGGCGATGGGCTCACCACTTATCACACCAAGTGCATTATATTATTTTGGTGAAACGTGGATTGTGGCAGTCATCTGTTTTTGCAGTGAGTGCCCAGTCTCTGACTACCCCTTATGGGATACAGTCGTGATCTTATGTACGTATGTATGTAGACTTGTGATAGGATTTAAATATGAGGATCAATTTTATGGGGTGAATTAGAAATTAAAAGAAACCAAACTGTACCTTGTGACATATCTAATAATAAAGCTTGTTGTTATAGTATCAAAAATATATTTTTTTAATTTTAAAATAAAAAGTTTTAAAGTTATTTAAGAAATTATATGTAAATTGACCATCCCACTCTTTTCTCCGAAACTACTGCAACTAAAATTTTGAAATAATACAGAAAATAGTTCTTAATTTATATTTAAAGGAAAACCTGTAAGTCTATATATAAGATGTCTATGGTTTTAAAATAACATAGTAATTTTTTAAATATTTGTGCGTTATAAATTGGTTCAGATTTAAGAAAACGTGGTAGTCATACAATGTACGGAACTCTCCCCTTGCGAGCTTTACTCGTACTTGTTGGTTTTTTAATAGTATTTACTACAATTTTTTACTTGATACAGTCCCAGTACTACACTTATATGTATCAACATGATACTGGCAAGTATACTTTTGTTTTTTACTGGCTTCTTATTTTAGTTTTGTAGTTGTTTTATAAATATTCCACTTCATTAACCCGCTTAGCTCGTTGGGTCAATAGTTTGTAGGTCAAGTTTGAAAACACGCGGATCAGTCAAGGTTGACATAAAAACGCTGTATATTTTGAATGTCATTTATCATGCTACTAGACTAGGCGCTAGCCTTTCATTTCATAGTATGCGTGATCTTAATTTTATACCCGTACCTCTAAATTAAAAAAAAAAACTTGAGGATAACCTGCGTTTTCGAAGATTTTTTTTATTTCATAAAAGTGACGGAACGAGTAAAACGTTCACCTGATGGTAAGTGTAACGTCTGCCCACAACAAATGCTGTGTCACCCAGAAAATTACTGTGTAACACCACACTGCGCCCGTCGCCCCGAGACACCAGTTCTTAAGTCTCATATGCCCAGCGACTACGATAGCTCACAGTGCCCCTCAAACCGAAACACAGCAATGTTTGCACACCACCGCTTCACGGCAGAACAACTGGCCCTGGGGTGGTACCCACCTAGACGGACTCCTGCATATGAATCCTACCACCAGTAAAATATGTCAAGTAAGATATGTGAAATCCGCCGACCCGCACTGGAGTATCGAACTCTTCCCGGCTCCAAAACCCTTTTAGAAAAATACGGTTTACGTGGGACGTTTAAATGACTTCTTCTTTCCGCAATACACAGAAGCTACCTGTACTAGTACAATAAAGTAAAAGCAACGATTGTGCCACTACTTATAACGCAATCTTTCTTGCTTTCTTTCTACCTATACTCTGTACTAAAGACGACACGAATATTCAGCCACTAATTTGGCCTATTCGGCTACTTTTAATATTTCAGCATTCGCCAGTATACCAAATCATTAACAAAAATGCACGTCTTACTGTATTTATTTTTTATACTTTTTATGCTGTATTTATATTAAATACAAATTACTTATTACTTTAATACTTAAAATCTATCAATGGTAAGTTGTGATGAATGAAAACAATTTTTCAGACAAATAATATTTTTTCAGATAATTAATAAACAAAACAAATACGTCTCGTCAACTTCCGCACGTATCCCAAACGAGACATCTTTTGAGCATCCTATTCGGCGCTTCGACCTAGAGCGTGGCTATATATTTAGTATTCGGCGAAATCCCTTTTTCGTGGCATCTCCACTCTATAACACTAATTTTTTTAATTTCTTTTTTATTGTGTAAAGTGACGAAACGAGCAAAACGTTCACCTAATGGTAAGTGCCAAGTCCGCCCACAACAAATGCTGTGTCAACTAGAATATTTCTGTGTGACACCACACTGCGCCCGTCACCCTGAGACATCAGTTCTTAAGTCTCAAATGCCCAGTGATTACGCTAGCTCACAGTGCCCTTCGAAACACAGTAATGCTTGCACACTACTGCTTCACGGCACAATAACTGGCACTGGGGTGGCCCGTTTGTTTGTTTAAAGGTAACAACTTATAATTGTCTACTGCGGGACACACGCCTCCTGCCATCTTTGAGATCGTTTTTGTACTGGAAACAATCCACCACGCTGCTTCTGTACTGTGTCTACTGTGTAACTCTGGTTGCTTTCGTGATCGGTTTCGTTTGATCCCATCAACCAATGAATGAACTTTATTTTAGCGTATGAATCTCATTCGTGTTTATGGGACGTCGGCCTGTAACAAATGATATGTCACCCAGAGTATTTCTCTGTGGCACCACACTGCGTCCCCCTGAGACATCAGTTCTTTAATCTCACATGCCGAGTAATTACACAAGCTCCCAATGCCGTTCAGACCGAAACACAGTTATTTCTGCACACTAATGCTTTACGGTAGAATAACCCTCAATACTCCAACACTCTTAAGCCGCTGCCAGTAGTTACCGTTTGTATATTATATTGTAATTAGTGCTGCCAACCCGCGGTCTAACAATTATTTTTACAATTTACTGTTATTTAGGTGCCAAGAAACAGCTACCACTAGATAGATCTTTACTTTGAGAAAATTCGTTATAATATCTTTGAACATAAACAAATGAGTAACGTATATCTAGTCCAATTCGAACGGATCGGAGGGAAGTTTTAAAAAAAACTTCATTTTAAATTTTATGTGTCTTTATTACATTATACATACATACATAAGATCACGACTGTATCCCATAAGGGGTAGTCAGAGACTGGGCACTCACTGCAAAAACAGACGACTGCCACAATCCACGTTTCACCAAAATAATATAATGCACTTGGTGTGATAGGTGGTGAGCCCATCGCCACCATGCGCTGCTGGGTGCACAGTGCAGTTAATTTTCTTACTCGCCTTTTACGAGATCCATTGGATGAGATGGAGTGGTAGTATTCTTTTAACGAGCCGCCACCACACGGCTAACACAATTATACATTGCTATTACATTATACATTGTTATATAGTTACTTCCCTATCATCAGCGACAAGTCGGTGTGGGTGATTTCGCTGACTCTACTTTTCAACACCTGTGTTCTCGGGACATTAACAAACAAAAACGCTGAGCTTACAAATGTGACCTCACACGGATGGTGTTTCTTGGGATAGGAGCGGGAATTACGAGTACATACCCATCTATCTTACGACAAGAAACAATATTTTTTTTTTGACTAAGTAAGTGAAGTGAATAGTATTCGCCTGAGCGTTCACTTGATTGCTTGTGGCACCCTTGTCCATAACGGTTTCAGTATCACCCCGAATTTCGCGTTTGCATTCGCCTGTGTCACCGTATTGCGCTCGTCACCATCACATATTAATTCGCTAGCTACCCTTCAAATTGAAATATCATTATTGCACGACACAGCTCTAGACGTACTCCTGAACTGATTGTCATACCATCAGTAAACTCACACACTCTCTAATAGATGGCGCTGTTATATTAGTCTGTTATCATTGACTAAATTAAAACAAGCAGTGCCGAATGCAGCTCAGCGGTCCCGGTACTCCAATCAAGTGGAAGTATTTCGACATCGAAAATCAAATAAAACATTATTTTACAGATTTATTTAATCTTCGACCGTTTTTCATCAGCCGCCGTTTCCTGTATCCACTAGGCATCTCTGAAGTTAGGAGGATTAATCGCCACGCATGGCGTTAGACGTACCGGATATTTTGAACGTTAGATATTTGTGACTAAATACGTTGCATTTCTTTTGGTTTATAACTGTTCCCCGCGTGTTCATCCGCGTATAAAAGCCGACCCACATCGATGATATACATATATACTTCCCTATTTGAATCGGATTTTCCGGTTTTAATTTTTTTGCGTGGAACTATTTATTTTTCTGAAATTAAAGTAGCCTAAGTTACCCGCTATAATATCAGCTACTTGTCAGTTAAGGTCCCGTCAAAATCAGTCCAGTCGGAGATTAGCCGGAACAAACAGACAAACAAAAATTTAATAAATAGTTTTGTCGTATAAGTACCGTATAGTATATATTCATAAGCATTCAGTAAATTGCAGTTATTATATATAGTATAGATAAAATTACATAAACAGAATAGAATCAACAATTAAAATGTTCATGTTTTTGAATCTTCATGAAAGTAGTCAACATAGTAATATGGGTCAAAAATCTAATATGGGTCACTATCTATACTTTATTAAAGTTGCCGGAGCTTTCTTATGACCTAATTTTTAATCGACTGAACGCGACACGGCGTACCTCGTATATATTTGACGACGACAGTGAGTTCAATAAGTAACTATATACTCGAATCTTTACTTTGTTTATTATCATTCCTTATTACTTAAACTTCATCACCACCATATCAGCTCATCAGAACTCCGTTGCTGAACATAGTGTTTTATCACAGATTGCCACAAACATGGCCTTAAGCTACCTGCATCCATCGATTTCCCGCAAAATCTTGCAGGGCGTCGCTCCATGTAATGAGGTTGACGAAAGAGGTCGCCATTAAAAAACCTCTTTTTCCAAGTATTATTAAAAAAAAGCAAAAACTAGCAGCTTAATAATTTTGTATTTAGGACCAAACCTGACTGCTGAAATATCGAACAGTTTGACCTTACTCTTCCAACGATAACATATTTTTAATCACTTATTGTTCTAAAACAATTCTCCCATGACTATCATAACAATTTGCTAAAATCTTAAAAATAAACGAGCAAACAAACAAATGAGCCTCAATCACGAACTGCTGTTATGTAGCCTGCGAAATATAGTGGTTAGAAGTCTACTATACTGTATTTATGTTGGTGTTCGCAAGTGAAGCCGGGGCGAGATAGCGCCGCGAGTGTGCCTGGCACCGGCGCGCCCGATTGCGACCTCACTACACCGATATGGGTAACGATTGCCGCGGAAATGTGAGACATTTGATTATGGTAGGCAATTATAGCAAATCTAGATACACACCTTTGTACCAGATACGGTGGCTATAAGTCTGTTTTGATCTAGGCTCAATTCGCCATGGTATTTTTAACCTTGGTTTCGTTATCGATTTCAGTATTTACAAAGACGAATTAGACTAAATGGCAGGATAATCGCGTTGCCTAAAATACTGAGACCAGTGACTGGAAGCAGCTTTTAAGGCTTCTTGTACTGCGGTCGCCAATCCACTTGCAACACCAATGATTTCCAAGGGACCGGCTAATGTGCGGAAATTGGCTATTTACAAACATTCGATTACTGGTGGTAGGATTGATTATGGTTACCACCGGAGTGCAGTGACTTTTTCGTCACCTCCGCTCTGTCAACACCGCTGTTTCGATTTCAAGGGCACTCAAGTTAACCTAGTTACACGACATGTGAGATTTCGAAACCGATGTCTGTCCTAATTCATGAGAAGGAACAAAGTTGGAGGCACGGCACTGAATGGGCAGGCGTGACATTTTCCATCAGGTAAGCGACTTTCTTGTCTCGAAAACGTGACGATGATGCTTGAGTAACAAGTAGATTACTAAACTGTTAACATATCACTGCGGACATTGAATTCAATTTCACCGGTGGTAGGATTTCTATACAGGAATCCGTCTAGGTAGGTACCGCCCCAGGGCCAGTTATTCTGCCGTGAAGCAGAAGTGTGCAAGCATTACCGTGTTTCGGCTTGAAGGGCACTGTGAGCTAGCGTAATCACTGGGCATATGAGACTTAAGAACTTATGTCTCAGGGTGATGGGCACAGTGTGGTGTCACACAGAAATTTTCTGGGTGACACAGCATTTTCTATGGGCAGACGTTGCCATCAGGTGAACGTTTAGCTCGTTTCATCACTTCATCCTAAAAAAAAAATTCTTCACTCTCACATTTTAGAGGGGGTTTTCGAGCAAGGAAGCCTCCGCCACGATTGTCCAGTGCGGGTTTATGGAATCGGAGATCGAAGTCAGGTTACCGCGTATAGTACATTTATAGTAAGTGGCTGCGTGAATTAAACTGCTGTTGGATGCGCATAGAGTAGTTCATTAAAGAATGCGTGCGTAAGTTCAAGTACTCACTTTCTGTACCAGACCCGTGATATACCAAGTCTTATGTTAAGTAGTTAAAGTTTTTTAGGAAATAGTGACAAGACGAGCAAAACGTTTATCTGATCGTAAGAGCAACGCCTGCCCATAACAAATGCTGCGCAAACACTGCCCTCGTCACCCTGAGACATCAGTTCTTAAGTCTCATATGACCAGTGATTACACTAGGTCTCAGTGCCCTTCAGACCGAAACACTGTAATGTTTCCATATAACTGCTCCTACCTACGTAGACAGATTTCTGCATAGAAATCCTACCTCCATTCAAAAGTGACTAAGTTAAACTATTTCCTACTTTATTTTTTTGTTTCAGTGATTGTGTACTACCACAATAACCTACAGTAACTATGCTTAATGCACCACCAATTATAGGTACCTACACAATATACGTTATAAAAAGATTTGAGATCAGTGTAGCTAAAAAAAAGGACAAAAAACAAAGATTTTAAAAAGAAATAATACATTAAAAATAAAGGAAGGATAGCCAGTTACACACACTTTTAAGATGCTCTGACGATGTTCAATCAGCGACAAATTATTAATACTGTTAAACTTGTAGTGTTGTGTTGTGACATGCAATAATATATTTTTTTTTTATTTTATTTATTATTTTTTAATTCATTAAAGTGACGGAACGAGCGAAACGTTCACCTGATGGTAAGTGCAATGTCTGCCCATAACAAATGCTGTGTCATCTAGAACAGTGTGACACCACAATGCGCCCGTCACCCTGAGACATTAGTTCTTGAGTCTCATATGCCCAGTGATTACGCTAGGTCTCAGTGCCCTTCAGACCGAAACACTGTAATGTTTCCATATAACTGCTCCTACCTACGTAGACAGATTTCTGCATAGAAATCCTACCTCCATTCAAAAGTGACTAAGTTAAACTATTTCCTACTTTATTTTTTTGTTTCAGTGATTGTGTACTACCACAAATGGACATCTGTGAATTGTCATGATGTGATGCGTGCAGGCTTATCGTAATCTTCTAACTTCTTACAGTGATGGAAATATATAATATTTTAAATAGAAAATAGTCTAAGCAAATGTCTAATACGTTTTGGATGCAATATTAGGGTCATAGGGACAATTATAATATTTTATTGTTTTTGTATGGCACAAGTAATATCCAAGTATCTAGAATACAAATATAATAAAATTATTAATGCTATTACTTATTTATTTTTTTTATTTATTTTTTATTTATTTAAAGTTTAATGCACTAGTAGTACATATGGCGGACTTAATGCCTAAAGGCATTCTCTCCCAGTCAACCATGAGGCAAAGCAGATAACAATAAGAAGAGAATGAAATAAAATAATATGATTATAAATACATAAACAGTAAAAATTTACATATATAACACTACATATATATATGTATATATATTTTAGATTTTTCGTGTGTATGTAAATAAATTTACATACACACGAAACAGGAAATAAAAATCAAACTTGCACTGTATTTTTAAAGTATTCCAGGACTTTATTTTTGAAAGCAAACTTGTTAGGAGCTTTTATAATGTCAAGAGGTAAATCGTTCCAGAGTCTTATAGCCTTTAAGGTGAATGAGTGAGGTATGTAACTAGAACGGTTTAAGGGCGTGAGCAACTTGAGATTATCCGAAGAACGGAGAAAACAGTCATGAGAATCAGTCATACTATTCTAAATGTTACAGGTAAATTTTAAGCTAATTTTAGCGAATTATCACTATTTGTCTCAGGAAAAATTCAAGCAGTCGACAATGACGCAGCGTTTCCATTATATATATTTCAATTATAATAAATACCCGTTTTATGTAACAAAAATTTGTTCCGATTTCACCGCATATTTTTGGTTATTTTAGTTTTAAAATAAACCTACAGTAACTATGCTTAATGCACCACCAATTATAGGTGCCTACACAATATACGTTATAAAAAGATTTGAGATCAGTTTAGCTAAAAAAAAGGACAAAAAACAAGGATTTTAAAAAGAAATAATACATTAAAAATAAAGGAAGGATAACCAGTTACACACACTTTTAAGATGCTTGACGATGTTCAATCAGCGACAAATTATTAATTCTGTTAAACTTGTACTGTGTTGTGTTGTGACATGCAATAATAATATTTTTTTTTATTTTATTTATTATTTTTTATTTCATAAAAGTGACGGAACATGCAAAACGTTCACCTGATGGTAAGTGCAATGTCTGCCCATAACGAATGCTGTGTCATCCAGAACAGTGTGACACCACAATGCGCCCGTCACCCTGAGACATTAGTTCTTGAGTCTCATATGCCCAGTGATTACGCTAGCTCTCAGTGCCCTTCAAACCGAAACACAGTAATGTTTGCACACTACTGCTTCACGGCATAATAACTGAACCTGGGGTGGTACCTACCTAGACGGATTCCTCCCTTAATCTGGTTTATCTTACCAGCTTAAGTTTTTAGAAATGGCTTAAGTTGTATATGTTACGCCTGCGTGTGGGGGCGCGATTGTCAAATGTTTGATACAGTTTTTATAGAGTACTACTAAAATAAATCACATGATTGTACCATACGACGTGGTACCTTGCTATACTGAGGAGTCACAGTTCGGCCCTTCACTGTTCACTGGTGGTAGGATTCCTATGCAGGAATTCGTCTAGGTAGGCACCACCCCAGGGCCGTAATTCTGCCGTGATGTAGTAGTGTGTAAATATTATTATTTCGGTTTGAAGGACGCTGATAGCTAATCGCGTAATCAGTGGGCATATGAGACTTAAGAACTGATGTCTCAGGTGTGGTGACAGTGACGGGAGCAGTGCGGTGCCACACAGGAGTGTTCTGGGTGACACAGTATTTGTTGTGGGCAGGCGTTGCGCTTACCATCAGGTGAACGTTTTGCTCATTTCGTCACTTTATCAAATAAAAATAAAAATAAAAATGTTCGATTCGTGGCTACTTAAGGCCGTAGCAAAAAGTTTTATAGCCTAGAACCTTCCACAGAAAACGAGATGTCTAATGCAAAAAGTATTTTTCAAATACGTTTAGAATTTCTTGAGATTAGCGCGTGCAAATATACAAACTCTCTAGCTTTTTCATAGTAGTAAGATAAACGAGTCAATCGATCGTTTCTTATTACTTTCAAGGTCAAAGTTGAAGCTTTCGTAGATATTGACTTACGCAACTCTTTTTAATTTAAAAGCACGTTATGTTTATTTCTAATCGGTTCTTTGAAAATAACAGATTTGACTTAATTGTATACCTGACGAAGAGTGGTCAGAGTCCCGCGTCCTTCGCTACCTTGCGTAAGCGTTTCGATAAATCGGGCACAGGTAGGTTGGGACGAGTAAGTGTCTCTGTGTTGGTACACTTGTGGCACTATAATATCTCTTGATAGCTTCGAAAGTTGTCCGGCCTTACGGCACAATCAATAAATTCAGTTAGTTGTTCACTTGTCACCTGTCCTGATGAAGTCATTTTGTTACAGGTGTTTTTTTTACGAAGTTTTTCTGACGAAGCCAGAAAAACATTCACCTGAGGGTCAGTGCAACGTGTACCCATAACAAATGCTGTGTCACCCAGGCTGCGCCCGTCACCCTGAGACATTAGTTCTTAAGTCTCATATGCCCAGTGATTACATTAGCTCTCAGTGCCCTTCAAACCGAAACACAGTAATGTTTGCACATTACTGCTTCACGGCAGAATAACTGGCCCTGGGGTGGTACCTTCCTAGACGGATTCCTGCATAGCAATCCCAGTAAATTATAAATTGAAGTTGGTATTGCAGCAGATCATCTGGACGTGATGGGATTCCTATGTAGGTCCGCATGGTGGTGACAGTTATTCTGCCGACAAACTTGACATGCTTGACATGAAACTAGATTGCTCGTCATGTCACTTAATTCGAAAAAAACAGTGGCTAGAGAACGGAAGCTCAAAGGGGTTGTTAATGGGTCGATCGGAAATGTTTTCGAGCGGAAATCATAGTACGTTTATGATGACTTTTTACATTGCATTTAAGGCGATAATAGGGGACAAAGACCATTCGATGGTAAGTAGTCAGCGTGCCCCATAGGCACAGTACATACTTTCTAAAGAATTTTATCCTTGATAAAGAATATAGCCGATAGCTCCGGTCCGACTGAGTAGAATAGCATCTACTTCTTTCCTACCGAGGTGTCGTAAGAGGGACTACTTAGTCCCTCCTCTTAAAGGCTGCCAGTACACTTTATTGTACTGGCAGCCTTTAATTCGTGCAAAATAACACCATAATATGCAATGCTGTCACTATACTATTCGTGAGCGGCAATGTGGTTCGCCACCCGTCAGTCTCGTTTCCCATGGGGGCGAAAAGTGGGCTACTTGTGTGGCCCCTGCCAACCCTTTATATTGGTAAAGTCGTGACTTTATGTATGTATAAAGAATCAAAATACAACATTTGTCTGTTTTCTTAAACGACACTAGGATTTCTCCTGTCGTGTTTGCGTTTAATAGACTTGAATTGGTGAACCGACAATTTGTGTTTTTAAACAAATGTTGGCTCCGGCTTGAACACCAACCCAAGCGACGTAGAATTAAAGCCGTGGTTCCGACAGAAGTCAGGTTTTGACCACTAGACTTCGCGGCCGTCATCATGTATTTTCGTCATACTACGTGTAATATAGTTAAATGAATTTATTTCTCATTAAAACATACAGTTCTACTTACAATGAGATATAGGAAAGATCCTAACAGTTAAATATTTTTTTTCTTACGTCTAGAGTACTAGTGTAAATGACAAAGGTTACATTACGCCGTAGAGCCAGGCTCGAAGAGC
This sequence comes from Luehdorfia chinensis, assembly GCA_019845155.1. Classification (NCBI taxonomy): domain Eukaryota; kingdom Metazoa; phylum Arthropoda; class Insecta; order Lepidoptera; family Papilionidae; genus Luehdorfia; species Luehdorfia chinensis. Next base: position 3,207,318 of record JAHVAK010000241.1, on the reverse strand, counting down.
AGCCACAGAAACAACAAAAGCTGCTGAAGAGGAAGAAAAAGAAGAACCATCAACCCATAATCCGACCTCTGCTCCAACTCCTGAACCGTCGTATGCGCAAGCAACGACGAGTATACCTGCACACCCAACACCTCCGGGTCTGGACAGATGGAGCAGACCAAGACCAAGAAAATCAAATACCCGCCCATCGTAGTCGAACAATATCCCAACTGGTCATAACACTTCGCTACTTTGGTGCAGGGTAAGACGCAAGTAGGTAAGACGGCCCAATGCCCGGTCATTTGAGAAAGGCATTCGATTCGTCCCAGAGTCTGATGAGGAATATGGGTACCTGCAAAGGTACCTATCGAAGCTTGAGCAGGACGGGAACCTAGCCTGGTTTTCGTACTCGCTACTAACCGAAAGAGGGGTCAAAGACGCCATGAGGGGACTGCCAAAAGACACAGAGACCGAAGAGATCGCTGAAGCCTACAGAGCCCAAGGCTTCGAGCCAGAGTACATTCGATAAATCCGAGCGCGTCCAGGTCGCCCCGGATCTATATTCTTCGCCCAATTCCGGAGGACGCAGAATATCCTTCAGACAATCTACGACATCTACGAGATACTCTACATGCCTGGAATCCTTACGTGGCATGGAGAGGCAGGAAAGGCACAGTGCCACCGGTGCCAAAACTTCGATACTCCTCCCATCGCTGCCACCGCTCTATGGCGTGTGTGCGATGCGGAGGACAACATCCTGCCAGAGAATGCCCCTGTCCCCTTGAGGAACCGCCCAGTTTACAGCAACTAATTCTGTCTTACAAACAGAACGTCACTAGGGCACAGGTCACACTCCAAGGATGATGGACGACTGTTATATCGTAGTGTGCATTAGGTGCACTGCAACCGATCGATACGTCCACCGTACTACCCACGAGGTTAAGGGCTTATTAGCGTCGTGACGTCGTAGTGAATGGTGCCTACGCACGGGGAATATCATTTTAAGGGTGGTAGAACGTCATACCGCCTCAGTAGATTTCCCTTGACTTTCGTCCATGCGTAGTGTTTAGTTAGCCTGCAGTGGGCTCGTCTAGGTCCCTACAGAGGTAGCTGTTAGGCGTGATAGACGGCGGGTGGTCGCGTTAGATATAATTTATGGTTGCGCCTGTTTTAGACTATCTGAAAGTTAGCCTCGAATAGGCTCCGAACGGCTGAACGGTTTTCAATGAAAATTTTAGGGATTTGAACCGAAATTTTAAGTTAAATTTTTGGGTATGTTCCATTTCGATATTTTGCAGGGTTCAGAAGATATCATCATCATTTCAGCCTATCACTAGTCTACTGCCGAACATAGGCCTCCCCCATAGATTACTACAAAAGTTTGTAGCTCTCATTTTGAGGGGAATTTTGCTATAGTCGCCACGCTGGTTTGGCAACCGTAATTTATTTATTCTGATGTTCCGGAAGACGCTGCTTCCCATCTTCTGCATGCATGCCCATCTTCTGGTTTTAATTTTTCCTTCTGTCGACTTTTACGACACCCACGGGATGAGATGGGGTGGTAGATTCTCTTAAGCCGCTACCACACACTCATGAATATGAATATTTCTAATATAATCACGTGGTCGGCTTATACGCGAGTGAAACCGCGGGACACTGCTAGTTTAGAATAAACGAATAATATTAAGGTTACTCGCTCGCTCATTCTTACTAGTTCGATTTAAGAATCGGTCCGCACCCTCTAACATGACGGGCGATCAAGATTAAATCATAGATAAACCTCGCTGACCTTGTTACCTACTTATACCTACTAGAAAATCACAAAGCTTCTTGAAACTAATATAAAGTTTTCTTAAGAATTACACGGTTTAATGTTCTCGCTTGCAGACCGTTATTGCGCGGTCTAGAGGTAAGCTTACTTCTACTGTGTTGTGGATGCCGATTCGAAGTCATTCCAACAACTAAATTATTGGTTTGACGAAAAAATATATAACATTTTTTTTTAAATACAATATTTATATTATTTTTTTTAGTTAACAGAATCAGGCATCACTTTGCGGAAATAAATTAATATAGGAATGGAATTTTGCTTGCGGATCTTAGCAAATTAACGCTTTTTGATAAAAGTTTTATTTTCTTTCATAAGAAAAACTTGGGGAACTTTCTGGACTATTGTTGTTTAAACTGTATCTCATTAATTGGGGGATTTTATACGAAATTGCCCGAAATTACTGAATGAGCTACTTGCTCTTTCAACTCTAATAATTTGTGAAAGCATTTGATAACGATGCCACCATGATGATGGTTTTACCAAGATACAATAATCACATTATAATTTGCTAAAAGGACAATTTATTATCTGTATTGAAATATGTTCATATGACATATGCTCATTAGTTAATAAATTGGAAATGTAATGCATCCTTTGTATTTGTCACTCATGCAATTTTTATGAGCGTTTCCCGCTGCTCCGCGAGATGTTGTTTCCGGTTTACCTTGGAAATGAGTTTTGGCAAATTTTGTTTTTTTTTTTGCTAATTTCCGTGTTAGTACTTTACTGTATTAATTGATTTATTTTGTGATAAACACATAACACTGTAACGTAAACACATATGTTATTATTTCTATATTCAGTGTATTGAAAGACTTTAGCTACTGTAAAAGAAATTACAGCGAAGCTGAAAACATAAGACAATTAATCTAATTTTACACAAGTATACTTATGCTTGTGTTTTTTTTTATAAGAAAAAGTAACGAAACGAGCAAAGCTTTCACCTGATGGTGCAACGTCTGCCCATAAGAAACGCTGTGTCACCCAGAACAATTCTGAGCGGCACCACACTGCGCCCGTCACCCTGAAACATCAGTTCTTAAGTCTCATGCCCAGTAATTACACTAGCTCTCAGTGCCCTTCAGACCGAAGTACTGTAATGTTTGCACACTACTGCTTCATGGCAGAATAACTAGCCCTGCGGTAGTTCCTACCTAGATGGATTCCTGTACAACTGGAACAAAACTCGTTAAATAGTCCCCTCAAAATACTGTTTATGTGAGTTACTGAGCCCCATGCATAATGCATGCATTCGACGTGCGTGCTTGTCTGTGTGTGTCATCGCTATAACTAATTCACTGGTAACATAATTGACGACGACGTGGCCTAGTGGTTAGAGTACCTGCATTATACCCCGCAGGTCTTGGATTCGAATCCCAACCGAAGCCGAACATTTATTCAAAAACACAAATTGTTCGTTTTCGGGTCTGATTGTGTTGTGATTGTCTCCGTGTTTCTGACCATTCATAGAAGCCTACCACTGATCTCGTCACATGAGCGTTTCATTGGGCGCGGGTAGGTAGGAATGAGTGAGCGTACATTTATGGTACTATATACTTATTTCCCTCTCCCATGAACGATTACTTCGTTCTTCTGTAATCTCTCCCTCCAAACTCCTATACATTCCTCCTCTTTCTTCAAGAAATCACCAACAATTCACATCGCGCTTGTGGAAGTCTTTACCCCTGCACATTCGACGACCAAATTCCCTTTTCTCCTTTCAAAAAACTTGTAAGAAGCTCATTACTTGGAACAATGATTTTATGCTTCCCTTTTTTTCCTATTTTTTCCGTAAGCTTTAGTGTATTGCCTTCATCTACGATTGCCTTCATCCTTTGATTTATATTAATTTATGTACAGGGAGTGCACACTCTGCACTTTATATATTAATTACAATAATTCTGATTACAATGGTTGTATGGAAGAAATTGCTTTCAAAGCTATAAGACCGCTTATCGTACACATTTTTACACTATTTTGTGTTTTTTATTTTTATGGAATAGGGGGCAAACGAGCAAGCGGCTCACCTGATGGTAAGTGATCATGGCCGCCCATGAACATTTACAATACCAGAGGAATAGCAGATGCGTTGCCGGCCTTTGAGAAAGGAATAGGCTCTTTTCTTGAAGGTCCCTAAGTCATATCGGTCCGGAAAAACCGCTGGCGGCAGCAGATTCCATAAAGTGCTTGTGCGTGGCAAAAAATTGCGCGAAAAACGCACGGTGCTGGAATGCCAACCATCAAGGTGGTGACGATGGAATTGGTGTGGTGTATGGTGTTGTTGGTGTTTTCTGTATTTGGTGTACAATAGAGAATATATTGATTGAATGTAATATCTTCTGCGCAGTTGATAACTTCTTACAGTATTCGGAAGCTGTCGCACTGGTCGAAAATTCGCCAAGAGGATATCAACATTTAAAATCTGTACCCTTAAAACATTTGCAATACTTGAATTCTAATAAATGTGGTATTCGTTGGAACACGAACAATGCAATTAATATATATTCACTGAAAAGACGCAATAACTTTTCGAAAATTTGAAAAATTTTTTTTTAAAAGAGAAAGTCACCACCTTCGTGTTCGGAACAAAAATACGTTCGTCCATTCATCTATATTATAGTCTACAGATAGTGAAATCTTTAGATAGTCCTCTGTTTTTCCCACGGTTAGATCCGATTCGATTGTCCCACGTATCAGTTTCTTACTATCGTGTACAATAGAAACCAGAACTGTGTTAATTCGATCTTTTCTGTATTAGAAAAATAAATAAGAGGACCCAGGTTAAAATTAAATCAAGAAAATTATTCATTGCCTAATAAAAAAAATGTTTTTGAATGAATAAGCTTAAAATTTAAAGCATGATATGTGATAAAATAAAATGTAAAAAAGTGTGGCTTTCTATCATAATGAGTAAAAATAAATAAAAAATCTCTTTTAACTTCATTCTAATATTTCATTAGGTTACGGTTTATATAATTTTTTTTTAAAAAGTAAAGTTTCAGCCTATAAATGTCCCACTGCTGAGCACAGGCCTCCTCTCATTTCTGAGTGGGTTTGGAGCTAGGAAGAATCCGCCACGCTGCTCCAATGCGGGTTGGCGGACTACACATGTCTTCGAAATAATTTTTATTTCTCAGACATGCGGGTTTCCTCACGTGTTTTCCTTCACCGCCGTGCACGTGGTAAATCAGCACTTAAAATTGCAATGAACAATTTTATTGGTGCCGGCACCGGGAATCTAACCTAATCAGGCGCGTACTATGAAATTTAAAGCGAGCGCCTAGCCCCTGAGCTACCACGGCTCTATATAAATTGTTTACCAAAACAAAACGATAAATCTACATGACTAAGCGTGTAAAACCGTAGGCCGTAGTAATATTAAAATATTTCGGATCTCTTTAATTTTTGAAGTGATCAAAATAATTTTATCATTGAGAAAGAGGTTGAGGCTGTCTGTTCGTCTTCTTAATTTCAATTAAACAAATGTATAGTTATTAAAGTCAAAACTGTTTTCATACTCATGATATAGAGAAAGGTCTGCCAATTTTGTTGCAGCTTTTAGTGTCGGTTCAGTGTTTTTTGGGAACTTATATATATTAATATGGAATATTTTGCCATTTACCATTTTTCTGCAAAACATTTAGTAAGTTATGTATGTTCCTAATATGTATATCTGTTACCTCAACTACACCAAATGAATGAAGCGGAACTTTTCGGATTTATTGTCTGCCTTGACTTGGCTGGAGATGGTGACTGCAACTTCTTTCGACTGGGCAATAACTTCTCTTCTATAGCTCAAGGTATCCATTTTTTAACTTAGGAAAAAGTACATTTGTGTAAGCAATAATTATTTGTGCCAGAAAGAAGGAAAATAATTGCAAACAATAATTACTGTCATAGTAAGTATCAGTTAAGTAAGTAAAAATAAATATTTCGCAGTTAAGAAAGTCATCATCATCATTTCAGCTTATCACTAGTCCACTGCTGAACATAGGCCACCTCCATAGACAGCCACAAAAGTTTGTACCCCTCATTTTGGAGAGATTTTGCCATAGTTGCCATGCTTGGCAGGCGGGTTGGCAATCGCAGTTTATTTAGATGAAATGGGGTGGAAGATTTTATTAGACCGCCACCGCACGGTCCACTAACCCGCATTGAAGCAGCGTGACGGACTCTTCCCGGCTCCAAAAATAAAATAACAAATTTATTAAAGGAGCATGAAAATTAACTGTTTTGACATCATACACATATAACATCTTTACATTGGTTTTTTTGAAAGTTAATGAGATAGTGACTAAACCTCTTTCCTTATAACAACAACATTATGATTAAACTAGAAAATAGATGGTTATTTCTACGGCATAGCATAGTCGCTTAGGTGCCCGTTTATTTGCGAATTTGCTTTTCCCGTCTTCTAAACCTCATAAATCAGAGAAGGCCTTTACCCAGAGAAGGCCTTTAAAACCAGAGGATGGGCAGCAACATCTTCCTATAGCATCTGAATAAATAAACTACGGTTGATAACCCGCCTGCAAAGCGTGGCAACAATGGCAAAATCCCCCCAAAAGGAGAGCTTTCGTGGCGATCTATGGGGGAGGTCTATGTTAAGCAGTGGACTAGTAATAGGCTTATATGATGATGATGATGAATAATAACATGATAAATTGTTAGATTTCCAGAAATTGATAAATTGGTATAACATCTACATATACCCTTTACTAGAACTGAAATAAGAAATGACTGCCTCTCATCATATTTGCTGATATTTTTTCCGTTGACTGGCCGAATTAGTTTTCCGGTATAAACAAATAGTGCTGTTCAGCAAACGTTCTTCATTTGTTGCCTGATTGTATCTTTCCCCAGAACTGTGCGAATACATCAAATCGATAAGGGGAAATTACACTGGGAGTATTGCGAGTAAGAAACTGCATTAAACAGGTAAATTGCTTTCAATGTAGGTAAAAAAAAATACTTGATTCATCATGATTACCATTTCAGCCTAACACTAGTCCACTGCTGAACAAAGGCCCTACCCCATAGAGTGCCACTAAAGTTCGTAGCTTCTGTTTTGGAGGGATTTTGCCATAGTTGCCACGCTAGGCAAGTAAGTTGGCTCCCTGGAAGTTCCTGGACAATCACATGGTTATTTATAGTGTTTAGTTCAATTGTATGAATATGAAATCTATGCAAGAATCCGTCTAGGTAGGTACCACCTCAGGGAGAGTTATTCTGTCGTGAAGCAGTAGTGTGCAAACATTACTGTGTTTCGGTTTGAAGGGCACTGTGAGCTAGTGTAATCACTATATACACTATAGTAGCCAAAAGCCGAGAAGGCTAACAGCAATTACATCACCGAAAAAATAAATATATTATATATATATACACACTGTAGGGCATATGAGACTTAAGAACTAATGTCTCAGTTAGATGGGCGCAGTGTGGTGTCACTCAGAAATTTCCTGGGTGACACAGCATTTGTTATGGGCAGACGTTGCACTTACCATCAGGTGGACGTTTTGCTCGTTTCATCACTTTCTCCAATAAAAAAAAAGAAGTAATACTTGATTAGCGGTATGTGTTAGTATTGAGATTAAAAAGTATTTTTATGAAGTCGTCGTGTGGCGACAAAGTAAGTAATATATGATAAAAGATTTTACTTAAAAAAATAGTGGAAAAATATTAGACTGTTCTGTGTATTGACCGGTGACAGGCAGCAGGCGCCTGAGTTGCAAGGCGTGTCATATGATCGCCAATCCGTCTGTCAAGCGTGACGATTAAGTAAAATTCTTCACGGAAGAGGTCAATGTCCAGCAGTGGACTACAGGCTAAAGTTTATAAACCAAAGCAAAAATTTACACATACCTAACAAACGTAACAGAGTAAGTGACAATTCCTTTCACAGAGTTCCGTCGGGTGCGTTCGAGCGTATCCGAATTGTGCTCATTTGCTCGGCGCTGTTCGGAAATCACTACAATAGTTTTTATTATTGGTTATTTATACCGCGTTGCATTCCGAACAGACGCGTTCCGTCAGATGTGAATCGTACTGTACAATTGTATACGAGAACGAGATTCATGAACGTTGTGATTTCACTGCTATAATTCGATGAATTCTATTCTTTTGCAATGAATAAACAATTAGTTGAAATTGTACCACGAGTTTAATTTGTCGCATATTCAGTATTAGTAAAGAATCAAAGTAACAGCTTATTACATATTATTACCCTACCACAAATAATAATCATCAAAATCATCATTTCAACCTATTACTAGTCCCTTGCTGAACATAGGCCTCCCCTATGGGGGACAGTTTGTCATTTCTTTTACATATAAGGTTTGCAATAAATAACATGACAATAATAAGCGTTACTAGTGCAAACTTAAATGTCATCCTAATCCGCATTATGTAAATTTCCTTTCTGCGGTATGTATGTCAAGGGTAATAAATGGTTCTGTGCGGAATCAGGAAGTTCACAAAGCGCATTATATAATGACCTTGGAGAAGCGTACGAATAGGTAAGCTGGTCACTCTACTTTGATTAAAAAATGTATGAAAAAAGACTAGTGAATCAATTCTCAAGACGAAAATTCTCAAGTGACCGAATGATGATGATGTTCTCCTGTCAACTTCCGTATATTGTCGAGAGCTATCAAATGCGCAGGAGTTATTAAAGTGCCCACAACACTCGTCCCAACCTACCCGCGCCCGATGTAACGCTGATGCGATAAGATCGGAGGTAGGCTTGGATCCAGTGTCAGAAACACGGGGATAATCACAGCACAACCAGACCGTTGGCTCCGGCTGGTATTCGAACCCAGGGCCCGCGGCGTAGAAGTCAGGTACTCTGGCCACGAGGCCACGCTGTCGTTGATCGAATATAATTAAATTTAATTACAAATAACGGCATTTTATCAAATCATTAATATAAATATTTATAAATTAAATTAAACTGATAAAAAATATACACAGTTTTCAATAGTTAATATTTGTTAAATAGCGTAAGAAACTTTGTGGGTGTCGTAAAAGTCGACAGAGGGAAAATCTAAACAAAGTAACTGCGGTTGCCAACTCGCCTACCAAGCGTGGCAACTATGGCAAAATGCCCTCAAAATGAGAGCTACATACTTGTGCCAATCTATGGGGGAGACCTGTTCAGCAGTGGATTAGTGATAGACTGAAATGATAAATGAAGGAAAAACTACGTTCCTGCCGGGTATCACACGACTCCACACGGTTTGTAAATTTCGAGTTTTGATGCTAAGTGATCTTCTATTAATCGCGTGAGGCTAGAAAGGGACGGATGGGGGTTCAAACTTCACCAAGAATCACCAGAGGGGAGGGGGTTAAAAAGTTGCTAATAAATAAATAAAATAAAAACATCACGTGATTTATGGACGACCCATAAGTATTGATAATATTGTATATTGATATATACTGTGATATTTATCGAAAAATTAAATTCAAAACCGAAATCGTGCTTTTATTTTGTCTCTATCTGTCCAACTACTTTTAATTTAAAGTCAACCTTTGTATGGGGATGTTCTTACAAATTTTAAAATCTTTCCACTTGTTTGAAGAAAGATATTAACTAATTAATATTTACAACTAACCTATACACTTGCGATAAATAAATTTAATAAAAATGTCAATCGATACCTGGTGTCCTGAGTCCTTATATAAAGTATCTGAAATAGATTGTACGATAACCACCTTACCCAATCGAGCGGCCCGACGTTACGGTCAATGCAGTGTCAGGGACACAAGAAACGCTCATATAATGTGATATGTGATACGTAGGTACGGAACCTTACACCCATAATCCATTTTAGAGATACAATAATTATCTATACCAAAAAATAAATACTCAAACAATGTTTCCCTGTAGTTTTCAAAAAATATTTTTTTTACTCACTAATAATACTTGTTTCTTCTCCTGAGGACTTTTTCTCTTTTTTCTAATTTCGTCAGAGATGAAGATATTACTGAATTGAAATTATTTTGTAACTACTGTATTGCCAATGTTTAATTTATAAAAGAATTTTATTTTACATAAGGAAATCCTAAAAATATGTAATGGCTATTCGCCTTTGGTTAAAAAAAAAATCTGCCCGCAACTGCTCTTTATTATGAGTCCTCTTTTTGATACAATATACGCTGTGTGCAAATATTGAGAAGTCTTTTCGTAAATAAGTTAAATAACATTCACTTTTTATGTAATTAACGGGTACCCAGTACACAAGGTCCTGGTGGTCTCTGTACCCCAGAGGTTCCCAAGCTATGTTCCTTTGAATCTGAATGGGTATTCCATGACTACATGAAATTTCATATTGTTGTAATATAAATTTAACATTTAATTTACAGATGCGGATTTGATTACATTCGACAATGCGAAATGAAGAGGTCTGCGGAGGGGAAAAATAATATTACACTAGAGTTCATTAAGTCTTTAAAAACCAATATATGTTTTTTAGAGCCGTGGTAGCTCAGGGGCTAGGCGCTCGCTTTAAATTTCATAGTACCCGAGTGACCTGGGTTCGATTCCCGGTGCCGGCACCACTGAAATTGTTATTGCAATTTTAAGTGCTGATTTACCACGTGCTCGGCGGTGAAGGGAAACATTGTGAGGAAACCTGCATGTCTGAGAAATAAAAAATATTCCGAAGACATGTGCAGTCCGCCAACCCGCATTGGAGCAGCGTGGCGGATTCTTCCTAGCTCCAAAACCCTCTCAGAAATGAGAGGAGGCCTGTGCACAGCAGTGGGACGTTTATAGGCTGAAACTTTACTTTACTTTTTTTTATATGTTTCTAAAAAACAATATTTTCGTTTTAAGGATGGGTGTCTTGTGTCCGGTAGAGTAGAATAGCACCTACTTCGTTTCTACCGAGGTGCCGTAAGAGGCGACCAAGGAACGGTACGGACAGTCTTTATTCGTGCAGAATAATCCCATAATAGGCAATGCTGTCACTATACTGATCGTGGGAATGCAATGGGGAGTAAGATTTTTTGACTCGTACTAAAATAGTGGCGACGTGATTTGCCACCCGTCACGTCTTGTTTCCCGCGGGGGCGAAAAGTGGGCTATGGGTGTGGTCACTGCCTACACTTATGATAGTAAAGTGTTATGCAAAAACTTCCGGTTTCGTTAAGTGTTCCATTGCAGATAACAGTTTAGAAACCCGTGCTGCAGCATATAGATATTTACATTCATCCTTGATGATGACTCACGATTTATGGACGTTGACACTGAGGACTGGCGCAGTGACTAAGCCACCGACATCTGCGCTACGAATCGCGGGTACGATTCCCGCACGGGAAAAATATTTATATGGGCTACAGATATTTGTTAATATATGTTTGCAATACACGCTCGAGAGGCAGGCGTGTGTGGTTGGGTATCCTTGAATTTTAAACTAAAAAAAATATAGAAAATTTGATCTCTGGTTCTCTTGCTCTCACCACACATCATTCAAAACGCAGGGCCTCTGGCCCGTGAGCACAGTATCCGATGAAGCTGTAAAAGCCAAAAAGGCTAACAGCAATTACATCACCGAAATTATATATTCAAAACGTAGAAATTTGGGGAATCTAGTATCTGGCATTCTGTTACCAGCGCGCCACTTTCCCAATGTACGCGCTACAGCCAGTGCAAAAAATTTGTAACAAAAATATAATCTGTAAAATATATGTGACTAGTTGATGCCCGCGACTTCGTCGGCGTTGATATAGGTTTGATTTTTCGGGACAAAAAGTATCCTGTGTCCGTTTTCGGAACGCAAGCTATCTCTTTGCCAAGTTTTGTCAAGATCGGTTCAGCGGTTCAACCGTGAAAAGGTAACAAACAGACAGAGGGACAGAGAGAGTTACTTTCATATTTATAATATTAGACTGCATATGCCTATATAAAATATAAAAACTGGGCAGTGGTAGTGCCGGCCGTAACGGTTATTTTTTTCAGTACTGAATGTACTACAGTGTATGTCAGTACTGTATGGCGGAGTGTAGAGCATTATTCTAAAAGTATTACAAACTAGAAAAAGGGTCAGTATTTAAATCAAGCCATATAAAGTTTTTCAGATTGGGCAACAGCATACTCATGATAAATTTGAGAGCATTGCAATAAACGCAAAATAAAACAAAATAGCATATCGAATGTTCTTTGTTATCCACTACTCACAGTTTTTAATAAACGGCAATTAATACAATAAATAATCTACTCAGTAATTGATCAATTATGAGGATATTAAAATACAAAATCTATAATCTGTTATAAGATGGAGTATAATAATTAAAATGTAATTAAAACTAATAACATGTAACTAAATAACATCTAACGGAAATCTAAATATTCATCCGATGAATAAAACTAAATGCTCAATGAGATAATATATCAACGAACAAACAAACGAAACAGTCATTAACTTTTTTTCAGTGTCAAGTAAAATATCCAGGTATAAATATACAATCTTAAGATAAATAACAATAGTCAATAAACAAGTCTTCAGAATTTCGACTGACAGTAAAATGATAGTTCCCTTTAACTGAAGATTTGCTGGATTTATGAAGACAAAAGGAAAAATACAATTTTGTTTTTGAATTGAATTTTCCAATTGCATTGCACTTGCTGTATAAAAAACAATCCATATTAAAAATCAAAACTTAAAATATACACAGTGATTACAAAATTCAATAAATTCCCTATCACCATTTTTCGAGTTGGCGCCAAAAGTCATCCAATCCTATTACATTATTTTATACGAGTAATTTATATATTGTTTGGAAGTATTTTGTGCACGTATATGTAATTCAATTAAAAGTATACCACATACAAAACAGAAGTTGAAGTACATGAACATTTATCCCGAAACGGGAATCGAAGGGGTACTCAGTTTCCATCTAAATAAATGTTTTTCTTATAAGTACCTAATTGCTTTAAGGAAAAACAATCGATCAAAAACAGTCGATCAAATTAAATATTAATTGGTGTGATTTTAAAATAAACGCCTGGAATTGGGGTTAATGATTAAAAAAAATTATAAGCTTTTCATAGACTGAAAATTTAACAAGTTGTAAAACTATTAAGTAATAATCTACAAAATCAATTGATATTATTTACTAATTCTAAAAATAAATGATAATAACATAAATTTGTTTTAAAGTAGCGCTAAAACTTTCTAGAAAATTTTCACGCAATGTATAATAAAAATGTGCGTTCTACTCACCCAGGTATAAAACATCCGTTGGGCTGTGATAAATTATTTTGCCTTTCGCACCCGTTACCACCAACCCACATGATTATTTAAACTTCGTTAAAATTACTACGACATCGTTCGGCGTTACCGTTCGCAGCGTTTACACACCAAGCGGCGGTTTCCAAGACTAATGCTTGGAAAAATTAACGTAACTGTGGTGCGATGGGGCAAAAGTTTGTGATATTCATTGCGCGCGCAACTAAAAAGTCAATGATAATAAACTTATATCATTATATAAAAGCAGTTATTTATATTGTATTTATAAAAATAAAGTTTTTTGTGGGCGTGTAAGTTACACTACGCTATCTAAAATAATAAAAAATAATATTTATTTTTATCATATAGGGAATTCACACGAAATATTGGAACATCTTGTGCATATTAGAGGTGGTTATTCCAACATCTGCGTGACCTCACTTTCATGATATCTGTAGGTATGATAACAAAACGGCATTTTTTATTCTAGATCACCTCTAACGTTACACTGTAATTTCTCCTTTATCAGGGGTGCGTTTTACAGTATGCACAACACAAGCAGACCTGAAAGCCATCAATGTGTATTTGCACAAATGTTGCTGGCTAGGATTCCTATTCAGGACCCGCGGCGTGAAAGTCAGTGACTCCGACCATTGTGCCACGTTGTTAATCCTAATTTTAATTCCATAGTATTTGCTATCATATAACAATTCAACCTTATAAACTGTTTTATTAATTAACCGCAGATACATTATATTTATGTTTATGATTCAGCAGTCAGGTAGGTAGCCTGGTGGGTTCTAGATTCAAATCCCAGTCGTAGCTAATATTTGTACAATGTACAATATACTAACTTGTAGTTTTTTTTATAAGAATAGGACACAGCAGTGTGGTGGCGGCTCGTTAAAAGAATACTACCACTCCATCTCATCCATTGGATCTCGTAAAAGGCGAGTAAGGAATTAAACTGCACTGTGCACCCTACAGCGCATGGTGGCGATGGGCTCACCACCTATCACACCAAGTGCATTATATTGTTTTGGTGAAACGCGGATTGTGGCAGTCATCTGCTTTTGCAGTGAGTGCCCTGTCTCTGACAACCCCTTATGGGATACAGTCGTGATCTTATGTATGTATGTAAGAATAGGACAAAGTGACAAGACGTGCAAAACGTTCGCCTGATGTAAGTTCAACGTGTTCGTCGGAAAGTCGTTCGTCGTACGTCAACGGAAAATCGCGCAAACAAACAAGAGCAAATTTAGTTTTTTTTTTCAAATAATTAGATAATAGTGATGTGTTTTTGTTGTTGTTTGATACGATGTATGAAGTATTCGATAGAAATTAAATTAAAATGTGCAAAATGTGAAATGCTATACTAGACGGATTCCCAAAATATGATCACAAACTAGTGAAAGTAGAAGATTATGGTAATCACTGATATATAGAAAAAAAGATAATAGATACACAGTCAGCGACTCAAAAACGCCCTCAGAAAAAGATCGCATAATGCGCTCATTTCGATTAGCATACGTCAGCCAACAACAACAAATTCAAAAACGTCGTGGACTGGTAGTTGATTTCATTTAAAAAGCTACTTTATGTCGTGGGAAAATTATTAAATTTGTGTTTATTTAATAGGAATATGCTTTTTGTCTTTATTTATTTTTGGGGTTTACTTTAACTAGAAAGTATTCAATATAAATCAAAGTAAAATGTGCAAACAGATCTCATACATACTAGGCAGAGTTGAAAAAATATGATATTTTGGAACCCCGCCTAATATACTACGGTATACTACAACCTAGTATACTACAGTACCTACGAATACCTATTATATTATGGTAATATATTAGGTACTCGTAGGTTCTTATTCTCCAAAGGCTTCCAAAAGATGTTTTTTTCTCATGTCAATGGAGGAATTTCGACTTGACGTTGATATATAGAACATTGATTATGCGTTATTATTGCCGGTATTTTGATTATTATTTATTTAGTTTTATACTTTGGGCACTGGCACTGTACGGTTGCTTTGTGACCCTGGCAAATTGTATCGACTTCCGTGTCTTCATTACGACTGAATTTTTTTCCAAATTATTCGATACGTCGAAGTATACAAAGAGGATTGACTCAATTAATCAAACGACGCTGTTCGTTATACGGCTTCATACTTATTTTGAACGAGGGCTCTAAACCAAATGATAGCCCGGTGATTTCAGTGATTGATCTCTTTCTGAAGAACTTGATGTAAGTTAAAAATTGTTATTAGAATAATTTTCAGATCAAAACAGATCTGAAAATATTATAAAAATCATCTAATAGCTACGAAGTTCTTTTTTTAAAATAAGTATTTAATTTCAATTGCTTTTGTACCTATTTTTTATGTTAATGTTAATCTGCAAATTGTAAATAAATTCGTAATGGTGGCCTATAATATATTTATTTAACATTAAATTGATGACACGGTCGATGCAGTAGCTAAACGATTGGCTTCTGCGCTGTGAGTCGCAGGTTCGATTCGCCCACAACCAACCTAGATGTATTCCTATGCAGGAATCCGTCTAAGTGGTTACCACCGTTGTACCACTAATTTTACCAACAAGTAGTAGATCAACTAAGTTGGATCACCAGATCAAACACGGCTGTGTTTTGGTCTGAAGGGCACTGATAACAGGATATGAGGCTTAAGAACTAATGTCTCAGGGGGTGGAGTGTAATGTGGTACCACGTTGTGGGCAGCATTGTTGTGGGCAGATGTTGCATTTACCGTCAGGCGAACGATTTATTCGCGTTGTCTCTTTTTTCCTAAAATAAAATGCATTAATTTCTGTAATTATCACCATGTCTGCATTCTGCAAACACATTATATAAGATAAATTCTAGTTTTGGTATATTTTTATTTACATACAGTTACGTCTTTTTAAATAAGGGGTAGACAGAGACCACATCCGTAGCCCGCTTTTCGCCCTCGCGGGAAACGAGACGTGACGAGTGGCGAAAAAATACTGAATTAAATTATTATTGTTGATGGAATGATTTCTTATATTTACGCGAATATTACACATTTAAATAAAACTAATATTAACTATTTATAACCCGACGTTTCGTGCGCTTTACAGCACCCATGGGAACGGTCATGTTCTGGAAACCCCCAACAATTACATCAGATTTCATTAATCACAAATCCTTGCAAAAGAACACCGATTCCTACCAAGGATGATTCGCGAGGCTATTGAAATTAATCCACATCCTAATTACAATAGAGGAGGTGGTTGGGTATTACCACTGGCTTGGGATCCTATAATTAATAAAATTAAATCAAAAACCAAGAATACCACTGCAAGACTTTTAACAGACACTTACGACAGTTAGCTCTTTCTGGGTAGATCGGACCAAAAATAATAATTAAAAGCTGAAGGAACCCCAGGGTTAACTATGACATCAGGACATCTGTCACATCAGTCCTCATGTGACCATGGTCACTACTAACTACTACTTACAGTCTCAGCGGCGGTGGGGAGCGACATCTACGTCGCCACATGAATAGCTAAATAAAATCGCTTAAGTTCATAATCGCGCTTGGAAAGTTTCTGAGATGCGAACTATTATATAAAATCATCTGAAGATACTGATAACTAAAAGATAACTGGTTGGAGGAGACATACTCTCCAGATCAGACCACCCGATCTGGCGGGTAGCTACCCTTTTCCTTGGCAAAATCTTCTGCCAAAATGGACAATGAAGCATCTGTTGTATCATCATCATCATCATTTCAGTCTATTACTAGTCCACTTCTGAATATGGGTCTCCCCCATAGATTGCTACAAAACACGTAAGTTTATATTGGTGCTCATTTTGGGGGGATTTTGCAAAAGTTACTACGCTTGGCAGGCGGGTTGGCAACCGCAGTTTATTTATTCAGATGTTGGTGATAAGGTCGTAGATTCTCTTAAGCCGCCAGCACACAGTAAAGTGAAGTATGCTGAGTAAAAATACTAAGTAATTTTAGCGACTAGACTAGTAAATCAAATATTAACTAGTGACGTAGCGGGCATCGGCTATATAATAGGTTAATCTATTATATCTGCATTTCTATAATCTTTCAACAACTCCATAGAGCAGTTTTCTTTACCTATACAAATTTTAGAGTTTTCTTTAAAATTTACACTTTGGCACACTAGCGGCATCCTTATTTAATGCCATATGACTGACACTTTTTGTCACAAACAGTCAGTCCTCCTTTTTTGTTTGTGCGCACGACGAACCCTCAGTCTTTCCAGTCCCAGCAGTGGATCTGGTCTAAGGCTCGCGGTCGCGGCCGACACATTTCGGGCGCGGAAGATGGGGAGAGCAGCTACGCTACACCTACACTCCTCTTCCCCCGCGATCCAACCACCGCCCATCTAAGGTGCGACCCAGCCAAAGTCGCGGGGTACAGGGAGACGCAACGCAACACCTACACTAAGGGGTAAGAGCCCCGCGACTCCACCTCGCCTGCGGAGTGCAGCGCACTGCTCAAGCCAGCAGTCCCCCTGTTTGCTTCCAGAGTGGGCTTGCGCAGCCCACTCGGAGCGACCGCGCCGGGACAGCCTAGTGCCACAGGCCGAATGGGTTCCCCAATAGCTTCACCGTGGGTGACCAAATCACGGTTACTAAGCCTCCCCGCTACGACAAGGCGAGAACCCATTGAGGGGGAGGGGGGTCAGTCAGTCCTCCTTACCTCAACCCTCCATACATTCGGATATGGGATGAAGTGGCGAGTGAGTAATTACAGTATTGACGATCTTCATAACGCGATTGCCAAACTAAATACCTATTTGATAGCCGTATCTGACTGGTCGTCGCTCCACTTCTCCTACTTATCTTCAGGACAAATTTCAATACATTTCTTTAACTCAGGAAAGAGTTCTTCGTTCCGCTTCAAATTATAACATTACAATTGCACTACACTTCTCCAAATTCGTTGGTAACTCATTTATCGTATAGGCTTCACTGCTGTGGAACTCCTTGCCCAATGACGTTAGAAAAGCTCAAAATAAGATCTGCTGTAAGAGGTTAGAACGGGAGCATTATTTTAAAGATTGCAGATAAAATTGTTTGTGAATAATTTTTTACAAATCTAGGTCGAACCATTACGTGTACTTATTTCTGTATATGTATGTTAGTTTATTTGTATGTGCATATTTGTGTGTAATTTTATATTTATCATAATTATATTATTCATTATCATCATCATTTCAGCCTACCATAGTCCACTGTGGAACATAGGCCTCCCCCATTGATTGCCACAAAACACGGTCCTGTGCATCCATCAACTTCCTGCAAAACCGTGTAGGTCGTCGTACGCCGGTACGAGGTTACCACTCGAGAACCTTTCTTCCCCAACGGTTATCGGTTCTCCGAGCTATATGGCCAGCCCATTGCCACTTCAGCTTGCTAATCCTTAGGGCTATGTCGGTTACTCTAGTTATATATTGCTATGTATTTATTTTATGTATTTTGACTATTGTTTGTGTTCTAGTTTATATTTCTTAATAGCTTTAATGGTAATTACTTTCTAAGGATTTTACACCTGCCACAATGTTTCACTACGCCCTGGGTTGACTGGCAGAGAATGCCAACTGGCATTAAGTCTGCCCATTGTATCCTTTTAGAGTAAACAATAAAGTTTAAATAAATTAATAAAAATCATTCCGATCTTGTGGCTAACACTTACAGCAATTTAAAAAAATTCTATACCGATGACAACTTCTGATTATTCTTTAATTTACTGTGGTGAAATTTGTTTTTATGATAATTAATAATTTAAAACACATTATATAATCTTTACCAAATTGCATTCGATTTTTCTAAAATTATCTGTAACGCAGTACACCTGCCGGTGACAGTTCAGTTCATTTAACTTCTATTTATTTTATCTGTGAAAAATATTGTTGTGAGTCAGTCTTTCCGTCGGCGTTCTACGTTAATTCTTTTAATATTCTGTTAGTAAAACCAACCGTGAATAAGTACAAATAATGTAAAATGGCCATAAATTTTGAAAAACATCGGGAAGCATTGATCGCTGCATGGAAGGACGTATTAGACGAAAAATCTGACACCAACTGGTAAGTTAAAGCTTTCCTCGTACGACCTAAATGCAGGCAAAATTAAATAAACAGTGCCTTAATGAATTTAATCTACCAAGTCATGTACGTACCATAAACATGTAAGGATTTTATGACCTATCAGTTATATGTATAGCGAGTCATTTGCACAGTTTCATGAGTGATATTATATAGGTGTCTAGAATCATATACATAAATAAAATAGGATCGTTGGTCTATGTTTTTCGAATATTCGAGTTTCCTATTGTATATTAGAGTACTTATGAAAAAGTGAGCTTCAAGAAAAGTCTCGGTCAGTTTATCATGAAATAAAATTCTCTAATCTGTAAAAAAATATTTCTTTAACTAAAAAGTTATGAAATGAATTGAATTTTACTAGTAGTAGGACTCTGCTGGGGAACATTAGTGTTGAAATGCTACTATGTATTATTTCAAACTGAGTTTCAGTTAACCATAGAGGTCTGACACTTAAACACTGATGTGTCAGGCCATCAAATGCAGTGCAGTGCTGCATGGAACTTTGCAATTCTTTCTGGTTTTCTGGTTTTCTGGTTTTTTGGGTGACATTGCATAAAAGAAAAGCAGTTCATTCAATTATAGAGGGCAACCTAGGGGCTAACTGATGTGTTACAGTGTCCAATATAGTAAGATTTACATGCTAAAGGTAGACTTTTTATTTGTAGAAGATAGAAAGGTAGACACAGAAGCTATACACAAGTTTTTTAAATTTCTATCTGGGATAGATCAAACACAGATATCTACTGTTAATTCATACTAATATTATAAATGCAAAAGTAACTCTGTCAATCTGTATGTTACCTTTTCATAGTTCTACTGGTGAACCAATATTGATGAAATTTGACACACAGATAGCTTACATCCTGGAGGCGGACATAGGATACTTTTTATCACGGAAAATCAAATTGGATCTGTGTGATATATATAAAACCATTATCCACATGGATGAAGTTGCAGGCACCAGCAATTTGATAATAATTGCTCAAAAGTTGCTAAACATTCAGGCACTCTGCAGCTCCAGTAAATATAGTTGTTGGCTTAGCTTCTTTCCTATAAACTTCCAGGATCTTATGATAAGCAATAATACTAGAGGCAATTTACATTACAATCTGTATAAAAAAGTAAGTTAGTAAGTATATTATAAGAGTTCTGAATATAAAACTGGTTAACAAATAGTTATCTTGTATGAAAAATATGACTTTTGCATTTGTTGTTATCCATCCAGTACTACATATAGGACCTAACAGAATTTGCAATAATTATTATGCTTAGTAATTGGATTGCCTGTGATAATATATTTATTTACAATTCCAGTTATTAATTACTAATGTGATAATGTAATGTTCACATAAAATGATTTTTTAAATATACAAAAAATATTTAGAAATTTGGAATTAATCGAGAACTTAAAACTTTTTCTAGTTTCTCTCCCTTTTTACAGCTACCTACAGTTTTAATGAATATACTTATGACTTTATCTTTGTATTACTTGTCTTTGCTTCATATTTATCTACAGGCTGAGTAACTTTAACAAATTCTTTGACCTTAATGTCAACACATTTTTGTGTCATAAATATTAATGACATTGATCCACAGTAATGGGACAATTGTTTTGCAAAGTTCCATCAGGTTATCTTTATACTTATTACTTAAGTTGTTAGTTAGTAGCAAAATATTGAGCTGAGTAATCTTCACCAAATGTCAATATGTAACATTAAAGTAATTCTGAAATGTAAATCTATTGAAACTACAATTTTTTATTTATTTTTACAAAAGTAACAGTAAGTAATAATAATAATATACCATTCTGTAAGGTTACATTACATACATATGGAAATACATCCACACCCTTTTCCCATATAAGGGGTAGGCAGAGGCCACACACATAGCCCACTTTTCGCCTCCACGGGAAGATGTGACGGTTGGCGAGCCAAATTGCCGACATTTTGGTACGAGTAAAAAAAAACTTACTCTCCATAGCGTTCCCACAAGTGTATAGGGACAGCATTGCATATTTTGGTATTATTTTGCAAAAAAGAGGTCCATACAATACCTAAGTCACCTCTTACGACACTAGGAAAGAGGTAGGTGCTATTCTACTCTGCTGGCAAAAAAATATTTTAAAGATATTCTGTTTCACTCAAAAATATTTCAGGTTATGTGCAGACAATGATTTATTTCAACCATACCTGAAACACTGTGATTGATAAGGCAGTTAAATGTCACCAAAGCAATGTTGTTATCTTCCCTTGGACTAATATAAAGCAAAATAATCCAACTATATTGAAAAGTTCTTTGTCATACAATACAATGCTAATGCACTTTTTATTCATGATTATTATTATATGTACAAGAATGTTATAATGGAATAATTCATGGGACGGTCTCTCAAACAGTCACAAGTATATGTCAAAGATTTAACAATGCATTGCTAGCTTAAAATAACAGTGAGTAACTGTGATAAATATTCCTGTGATCGATGGAAGCGTAAAAAAAATTACTACTGCACCTCCACTAGTTTTGTTGGAGGTAGGATTCCTTTTAAGAATGCTTGATGGCAGAAATATAATGATAATAGTGTTTTAATTAAATTTTTTCATTTCTGATTATGTTTTATTTATATTGGTCAAACAGATCTTCAGTAACAGTTGACTATCACTACTGTTGATCGAAATTTAAAATTATCTAGTCACTCCCGTGACAGACTTGACATTGGCAAAATTCTATTGTGATAGGTCAGAATTAAAAGAAGATGAAGAAGTCACCACTGCTAGGCCGCTCCTAAATAGGGTTGCCAGTTATTTTTTTGTAGCAACACGGGACAAGTAGGGAATAAGTACTACGTGATTGCGGTATGCAATTACATGCACAACACAACCAGACCCGAAAACCAAAATGTTGTGTTTTTGCACAAACCAGGACCGCGGCGAAGTCTGATACAGTGACCACTTGGCCACACGGTCGTCTAGGTTGGAAAATTTAAATCAAGTTCATGAATATACATATCAAACGCGGTACCTGTCCCAGCGCGACATTTAAAACATCGGTAACGCGGGACGACCTGCCAGAATAGGGTAATTCCTGGTAGGAAAAATTATAAATATTCTTTCTCAAAGGTGTTTTTTGTCGGTATGAAATATCTCCCTTAATACTGTAGCGATATTAACGTTTGGTACGCCATTTTGAAGATTATCTTTCCCTCTAATGACGAAAAATAATTAAATGTCTTAAAATTAATGGTTTCGTCAAAAAATGATTAAAGAGATTGAATTAATTAATTTAATTGAAGAAAGCGGCACCTCTTGACAATCTGTTCAACTAACTTGCACGACTGCTTTCGGTTGGATTTGTTTACACTCTTTAAAGAAGGTAGATGTCACACTCTGTTCATTATCACGATACTGTACGAAATATTCGCACGGTTTAAGCTAGTTTGTTATAATAGCGATGCTTCTCTAGAGATTAGCAGATCGCAGTACCAGATAACATATCATGCACATTAACATGCCTTTGAGGTTCTAAATTAGAAGACATTGCCTTGGTTAATATTAGCCGAGAGGACCTTAGTACATTTAATAGTTTTGGATAACTAAACGTAACGTAATATTTAATAAAACGAATTTTACGGATTTTATCGCGTTGAATTTGTAAACTATGTATAACCCGACGTTTCGAGCGCTTTACAGCACCCATGGTCACGTGAGAACTGAGGTAACAGATGTCCTGATGGCATAGTTATTTATTTCTTTATTTATGGAAACAGTCGTAAACTATTTTCCCGTGTCAATTAACGTATTATCCAAGTATAGAATTTTCAAGCAGCGAGACTTCTAAATTTCGATCGACAGTAAAATGATAGTCGACTTTTACTGAAGATCTGCTGGACTGATGGAGACAAAACGAAAAGTGCGATTTTGGTCTTAAATTGAATTTTCCAATCCCTGTACACTTTCACGAGCATTTGCTGCATAATAAACTATCAACATTAAACATCAAAACTCAATATACAGTGTGGTTGTGCTCTCCTTCGCAGAAAAGTTAGGGTGGGTGGAATAAAAACTATACACGGTATTATTAATTGACTATCTTTGTCTTTACTAGAGTCCCGTACATCCAACAAACTACATAAACCTAAGACATATTACCCTGCTACGGCAATAAATAAAACTTAAAAACCAAGTAAAATAAAAATGCCACGGGCTTCTGTTTCACCTACCTATCATGCCCTACTTTTTCTGAGAAGAAGTGAACGAAAATCCTGTATATACAGAAATAACAAAATCCAACAAAAACACTACCGCCACTTTTTGAGTTGGCGCCAAAAGTCCGATGTCATAGTTAATCCGGGGTACCTTCAGCATTTAATGATTATTTTTTGGTCCCAACTACGCAGAAAGTAAGAGATTGCAAGACTTCAAGCCACAGTTAGATTCGCAAAATGCGTAAAATTCGTTTTATAAAATGTGTAATATTTGTGTAAATATAAGAAATCACATTTGTTTATCTTTCCAGGGCCTTATTCGGTTACGATGGTTTATCGAACGACTTGAAATTCGTGTGTAAAGGCGATGGAGGCCTCGCTGAGTTGATAGACGACTTTAACAGTGGGAAGATACAGTACGCCTTTCTAAAGGTGGACGTACCCACAGGCAGCATATCAAAATATGTGCTTATCAACTGGCAGGTGAGATAAGATAGAGCGGAAAACTGAATATATATTTTATATTGTATATGTGTAAAAATCAGGATTGGCATTTATCTTAATTTCGTGGTATGCGAAATATATAAAATATGTAAATTGCAATCAAGGAAAACATCGTGAGGAAATCTGCATGTTGAGATAAAGAAATTCGAGCACTAGTGTAGTGCTCGCCACGTTGTCCCCAACTAGTTGTACTTGTGTAACTTGTTGTTCTCTGTGATTTACCTATAAGGAGAATCCGGCAATACGACTTTCTAAAGTAGCGTGAAGGATTTACTTTTATTTAATAAGCATATAACAAGCAATGGTTATAAGTATGTTATACATTGCAATGCTTTACGTACATTCATACATAGACCCTCGTCTCTTTACCATTGGAATAGGCAGATACCACATCTTTTCATTCGCTACGATCCTGTCACATCTTTCACTTCTACTTTCATGAGCGTTTTCACACAAGCTCGTCGGTTGCGGGTACTTTTGACGTGGCCAATACTTTATGCATCGTAATTTTGTTTTTAAACTTGGTTTCACTAAAAAAAGAAAATTAATATAACTCGAAAAAGTGAGAAGGTACAATTAAGCTAGAAGTAAAAGACGTTCAAAATAGAATTATGTTAAACTAAATAAGATTAATGTTATAAAAACAAACAACGCATTATTGCTTCAGACAATGCGTTAGTTATGCCTTTTGTTTTTAATGCAAGATGGTTCACAAGTTTAAATTTGGTCTTCCTGTTTAGCGACGCAAGTGACACCTACTCGTATACATCCATACTAATTTATAAATGCGAAAGTAACTCTCTCTGTCCCTCTGTCTGTTTGTTACGTTACCTTTTCACGGCTCAACCGCTGAACCGATCGTGATGAAACTCGGCACAGAGATAGGTTACATCCTGGAGTCGGAAATAGGATTAGAATTTTTATCCCGGAAAAAATTAAATAGTTCTCTCGGGATATTTGAAAAACCTATATTCCACGCGGACGAAGTCGCGGGCATCAACTAGTAAAGAATATTTTAATGTTAATCAGCCGTTATTGCGCAGGGGCCGGGCGCACGCTTTAAATTTCATAGTACAAGTGACCATAGTTCGATTTCCGTTGCCGGCACCTCTAAAATACATACTTACATACAGTCACGCCTCTTTCCCATTGGGGTAGGCAGAGACCACATCTTTCCACTTGCTCCGATCCTGACACACATCTTAAGCTTCTTCTACTTTCATTAGCGTTTTCACACACGCTCGTCGGTTGCGGGTACTTTTAACGTGACCTTTCCTCAAAAGTTCACCGATCGGATTAATGAACGTACGCCTTGGTCGACCCTTACCGGCTTTCCCATTCACACTTGCCTCATAAATCTGTTTCGTCAATCTCCTATCATTCATCCTCTCTACGTGTCCAAACCATCTAAGCATCCCTTTCTCTATCTTTGTCACTACATCTTCAACCACACCGCAACGTTCCCTTATCACGCTGTTTCTCACTTTGTCAAACAAAGTTACTCCAGCTATACTTTTCAAACTTCTCATTTCCACAGCGTTAATGCTACTTTGCCAGACCCAGCATTCACTACATTAGTGTGGGGACCAGAACCCCCCCATGTACAGCCAGTCGTGCCTTTTTAGATACGTTCTGGCTACTCATAAAGTTAGGCAGAGCCCCATTCACTTGATTTCCTGCCAATACCACTAAAATTATTCTGGAATTTTAACCGCTTATTTACCACGTGCTCAGCGGTGAAGGTAAAGATCGTGAGCAATCAGCATGTCTGTGGAATAAAAAATATTTCGTGGACATGTGTAGTTCATCGACCCGCAGCGGTGCAGTATGGCGGACTCTTCCCAGCTCCAAAGCCTTCTCAAAAAAAATGGTGGGACATTTAAAGGCTGGTACTTAACAGGGTAATGAGTCGGGGCTCGTGATAGTGTAACACGTGGATTGTCACTTACACTACATCAACTCATTTCATCTAATCTAACACCCTGACCAGCTGATTCCATACATACGTACATACATACATAGACATTTTGTTTTGCGACGAAAACTAAATCATGACACAATACAGGACCATATTTTTCGCGTGCGTAATTAAACTCTGAATCCTCAGGTCAGGAAACGAGGGCGTTGAACCCTGCGTTGGCATAATACACTGGCCTTTATCCTTTTTATTTTCAGCGAGTTTTTTTATATATTTTTTTAAGAGAATTTGACGTGATGAGCAATACGTTGTCCTGATGGTAAGTGCAATGTCCGCCCATACCAATGCTGTGTCACCGGGAACATTTCTGTGTAGCACCACACTGCGTCCGTCATCCTGAGACATCAGTTCATAAGTCTCATATGCCCAGTGATTACGCTTATGTATGACCACGCATAATTTAGTTGATTATAAACCGCTTTTAATGATTGTTATGCTCGAAGTTCTGATGATGGGGTCTTTGAAAAAAATAATCAAACTCTTTAACATAGCATGATTGGAGCTGCATTGCAATACAATGCAGTATGCATTGTATGCATTATATTGTTTTGGTAAAACGTGGATTGTGGCAGTCATCTGTTTTTGCAGTGAGTGCCCAGTCTCTGACTACCCCTTATGGGATACAGTCGTGATCTTATTATATGATTGGAGCTGCTGAGTTGACGTCAGTTTTTGATTAAATAATTATGTTTTATGAAAATGAATCAAAAAATATATTTGTTCCTAACAGGGCGAAGGCGCTCCAACTGTTCGTAAGGGCAGTTGCGCGAATCATGTCAAGCACGTGGCTCAGTTCTTCACCGGTTTCCACTTGACAATGCACGCCAGGACCGAGGACGATCTAGACGAAAATATTATTCTAGATAAATTGGCGAAGGCCGGGTCCGCTTTCAACTTCAAGACGAGCAGGCAAGAGGAGCTGCCGCCGAGCGGACCGGTCGGGACTACGTATAGGAAAGTCAATCCAGGTAAGATTTCGTAAACTTCTGTAAGAACGGCTTGTTTTTTTTTTCAAGGGATCACCATTTGTATATGTGTCGTGGCGACAAAAGTAAATTGCAACACCCCTTGTCTGCCGTGTGGTAGCAGCTTAGGAGAATCTACCACCCCATCTCCTCCCGTGGGTGTCATAAAGTTGACAGAGGGAAAATGAAAACCAGGAGAAGGGCACCAGCATCTTCCTGGAACATCTGAATAAATAAACTGCGGTTGCCAACCCGCCTACCAAGCGTGGCAATTATGTCAAAATCGGGGGGATAAACGAGAGCAACAAATTTTGTGGCAATCTATGGAGGAGGCCTATGTTCAACAGTGGACTAGTGATAGGCTAAAATGATGATGATGATGTCTCTTAGATTTCATAGATTTGTAAGAAAAATTAATAGGGCGTGGGCAGCGCTTATTTTTGTCGGCGCGTTTCGGTAGCTTAAATTCTCAGGCGTGGTTGTGTAATTAGCCCTCAATTTTGACTTGTCTCGTTTGTTGTAATCGTCGCAGTGTCTCTGACCACTGTATTCTAGGCTACTTCTGATCGTATCAGAGGAACCTTGTTACCAAATCTACCACAGATTATTAAAAAAAATGTTTGACTAAAGAACTTCATATATCTAATGTTAATATAATAATATATAAAAAATATCTTTCATGATTAAATCAACTTTTTGTTGTTTTACGAAACAACAACAATATATTCTTTTGCACCAACATACAAACTTTAATTAATTATAATTAATTTATGATTAAGAAATACATATGTATTTTTTAATTCAATGTACATTAGGTGTGCAAATAATGTAAGGATTTTTTTTTCTATAGACGCTATAAAACTCGTAATTCGACCGCGTGGCCTAGTGGTCTGAGTACCAGACTTCTACGCCGCAGGTCCTGGGTTCGAATAACAGTTGGAGCCAACATTTGTGCAAAAACACAAATTGTTGGTTTTCGGTAAAAAGGCACCTACGATACAAGGGAAATCCTACAGTGGGGCTTCGATTAAAATAAAAAAAAAATAAAACAACTATTTATTTTAAAAACTTGAACAATAAGAAAATGAATTTTGACTATAATATAATCTGGGCAACGCCAGGTAGCAACTGCAAGTGACAAAATCGATATGCGTCAAGAATTTTATACCGTATTTAATATCATTGTTTACCAAAACGGTCCACAACAATGCGCGATGCACTACTGATGTTTGCATTGTTCACATGGTAATGTAAACATGCGCCCCAGTCGATGGCAGTACTCGCGAGGTGACACGAGTCTAGACCGAGACATGACCAATGAGTCGGTGTACCAACCCTACGAGGTTATAGTGCCGCAAAAGGTCGCGGAAGAAATTAAGAGCAGGAAAAGGAGCTTGAGGAGAGGTATTCTTTTTGTATTTTGTACAGGAGACGCACTCAGGTGTTGTTTTTTTATTTTTTTTTAATTATCATAAACTTCGTGCATCTAGTATAATATTATAACATTACAAGAATATCGATTTAGTAGTTTTACATGTAAAAAAATTGTATCACCATATCGATTAAAATTCGGAAACGAAATTGCGTCATAAAATTTTGTAAGGAGCATATTAATTAATCATTAATTTTAGTTTAGAAATAATGAAGAACACATTATGATTAACAATTACTAAAATTATAAAACCTTAGTCAATACTTGGGATTGTAGTCTCTTGGTGGAACTACGTTTTAACTCAAACCTCTTTATTTAAAAAAAAAGATATGTGCAATCTAAATATCTAAATTTATATATCTATCTCGCTACCACGTGCTCGTAAAAAGAACATCGCGAGGAACCCTGCATGTCTGAGGAAAAAAAATTTGGGAAGAGCAACGGGAAAAAGGTGGACGGTCTCTTTTTATGAAAATTTAGCAGAAAAGCGTTTAAAAAAAATATTTGATCAACCTTTAAACTGGCTTTATCACCATCATCATTTCAGCCTATTTTAGTCCACTGTTGAACATAGGCCTAGACACGGTCCTGAGCTGACTTCCCGCAAAACCGTGCAGGTCGTCCCTACACTGCGTTTGCTGGAACGAGGTTGCCACTCGAGAACCGTTCTTCCCCGACGTTCGTTAAAAAATGGCTCAGTCATTGAAATATACAAAAAATCAAAGGAAAATAACGATAATAATATATAACGAGGGAGGTCAGTAGGGAAAGAAGAAGAAATGTCTGAGCTATTTTTGCAAAATATTAATTAACCACTTGTATTTTAATTTTTGTACTTATAAATAAACATTACTAATGTTACTTAGCATTTTTGTGAAATAAAAAATATAAATATAATTCTTGTTAAGGTTCAAAACATTAATTCTCAATTATCTAAGTGTGTGTCTGACCAATCCGCATTATATGGAGCCCCCTCCTAGAATAGAGAGGAGAGGTGTGCTCAGCAGTGGAACATTCATGTGCCGTTACTTTATTTTAAAATAAAACGCACGCACAAATTCTAATTAGGCATCGTTTTTGTTTAAAAAAAAAAGCATCTGTAATTACCTACAGCCACCAGCGTATCGACTTCCCGGACATTTGGACAGGTTCTCACCGCGTGGCCTAGTGGAAGAGTACCTAACTATTTTAAAATTGATCCACAGTTGACGAAAATATCGTTGGAATATACATAAAAAAATACATACAGACGAACATAAATATAACCGCCTCCTTTTTAGAAGTCCGTTAAAAACCTACACATTTGATAATTTAAATATAAAATTATTAGGACGATGTCAATAAGATTTCTCCTGTGCCGTGGGTGCGTTTTAGTCATACATTTCACATGCACAACACAACAGACCCGAAAATAAAACAATTTGTTGTGTTTGCACAAATGTTGCCACCGGCTGCGATTCGAACCTATTACCCGCGCCTTAGAAGTCGGGTACTCTAACCACTAGGCCATGCGGTCATCGCAAGCAATTTAAATAAAAGACTATATTATAGTTTAAAACTAAAAAATCACCATGAACAGCAATGAGCTGATTATCCTGGTAAGCCTTTCAGGTCACTGTCATGAATTTATTACATTGCCGTCGATCCTTAACACTTATGCAAATTTTCAAATTATTTGGACGTCTGGAAATTAGTGAAAATATGGGTGAAAACTATGTAGATATGAATGGAATCATTCTTTTTTAGATTCCATTACTTTCATATCTACATAGTTACATACATACAGGTCGATCTACTAAAAACGTGTTAAAAAGAGCGCGTGCAACTCATTACGCGTGACGGAAGTGAAACTTATGCAGATTAGAAATATGTCTACTATAAAAAAATAATATTAATTAACAAAAATATTACTCACAGTAAAATACTGGCTTAGTATCATCATCATTTCAGCTTATCACTAGTCCACTGCTGAACATAGGCCTCCCCCATTGATTGCCTCAAAAGTTTGTAGCTATTATTTTGGAGGAAATTTTGCCATAGTTGCCACGCTTCGCGGGCGGGTTGCAACCGCAGTTTATTTATTTAAATTTTCTAGGAAGATGCTGCTGCCCATCTTCTGGTTTTAATTTGTCGTTTGTCGATTTTTACGACACCAACGAGATGAGATGGGGTGGTCGATTCTCTTAATCCGCCACCACACGGCTTAGTATTAACAATAATCAATTAAGAATAACAGAAACATTGCACGATAACGCTGCACTCAAATTCGAACTTCAAAATTTACTCCCATCGTGCCCAATGAAACCTGTTTTGAGGAAATGTAAAAACGTCAACTAGCGTTGTACCGGAGTGACGGTCTCTTGGTCTCTCCAAACCCTCCTCCATAACGGGAGGAGGTATGTGCACAGCAGTGGGACATAAATATGCTGTTATCTTTTATAAAATTATTAAAATCATTAATTTATTTCAGTCCAAGAAATTAATTCCAAGGAGCGAGATCAGTTCTGGCTAAAGGAGGAACTGGAAGAAAAGAAGCGAGTTGAAGCTGAAAAGAAAAGGCGTGAAGAGGTATGTTACATGACTACACGCATGTCTATTTGAACACATCCTAAAATTAAAGTCTCGTAAACCTTCCAGGAGAAAAAGAAAGCGGAGGAAGAAGTAAGAAGAAGAGATGAGCTGGAAGCAGCTAGAAGAGCGAAAGCAGAACAACAAAAGTATGTATATTTTTCTGTATTTTCCAAAAAAACCTGGTGACAATCAGGGACAGTTATTCTACCGTGAAGCAGTAGTGTGCAAACATTACTGTGTTTCGGTTTGAAGGGCACTGTGAGCGTAATCGTAATCACTGGGCATATGAGACTTAAGAACCTATGTCTCAGGGTGATGGGCACAGTGTAGTGGCACACAGAAATGTTCTAGGTGACATTGCATTTGTTATGGGCAGACGTTGCACTTACCATTAGTTGAACGTTTTGCTCGTTTCATCACTTTATGCAATTTAAAAAAAAATCACAACACAACCAGACCTGAAACGTGTTTGTGCACAAACGTTGACTCCGATCGGCAGACAGGTAAACGTTAACATGATGGTAAGTACAACGTCTGCCCGTAACAGATGCTGTATCACCCAGAATATTGCACACTGCGCCCATCATCATCCCTGAGACATCAGGGATATCATACGCCCAATGATTACACTAGCTCTCAGTGCCCTTCAGACCGAAATAACTGATACAGAATAATTGACCCAGTGTTGGAACTTACCTAGATGGATTCCTGCACAGGAATCCTACCACCTGCACTCTAGCCAATAGTTACCTGCCCCTGTCCACGGACTTAATTTTAGTTATTTAATAAAAAAAATATGTTTGCGGCTAATAAATAAATAATACAGAAATACGAAATATAATAATATCTTCATGTCGTGTTATTGAAATATGAAATACAGTATTTTAAACATTTGTATTTAAAATACAAAATATAAACGACCGCGGCATTTATTGGAAGATTGTCGCGGATTTTTTAAGATACAAACGACTTTTCAGGTCTCCCCACAAGAAAAAATCGGAAGGTATCAATTTGTTCGGAAACATTTCTCAGGCTACCGGTACATCTACGTACGTTTGACTTATGGCATGTTGCTCCATCTTGTTGCCTCCAAGTCCTGCTGTTTCATGTAACTGTGGCATCAAAAACTGTAGCAACATTTTCCTGTATCCCGCTAAATTCACAGTTACGTTATTTCATTCATTATTTTCAAAGAAATACGGACCGATTATGCCTCTCGCTGATATGGCAGCTCATACCGTCGTTTTGGGTGAATGAAGTGGTTTTTGGTGTTTAAGTCGAGGGTTTCCCTTAATCCAGTAGCGACAATTCTGGTTATTGACCCGTGATGCCCGTTGATGTGAAAATAGGCCTCGTCCGTAAACAATACATTCTTAAAGCTAGAAAATCGCACTAGCATAGTGTCAGCCAATAACTTAGCTGAATGTAATCGGTTGATTTCATCTACTGCACAATTTGAAGCTTGTGTGGGTGGAGGTTGAGGTCCACATGCAAAATTCTCCGTAGATTAGTTCATGGTATTGCCAGGTTAGGCTTACGCGTAGATGTTTCTGGATAATTCCTTAAGGAAATTTCAACCACCCGAATGTTCTCTTCGCACTATCTTGAACGTGGTCGTCCTGTTTGTTTAATATTCGTTGTGGAATCAGTTTGCTCGCACTTCTTGACCCAAGCTTTAATTTATTTAACACTTGGACACTCACTTGGCGTAATACTCAATTCTAACAGACGCTGTACGGTTACGTAACGAGTCGTTGTTTTTGTAGAATTGTTAACACAAAAAGCACGCTGTTGTTCCGTGAAGCGCTCCATCGTGACTAAAATTGCATGAAGCGTCGCATAATTTCCCGCCACCTCCGAGTTTTTGATGAACTCAGTCTTGCTATTTGCAAATATTTTTGGCCCACCTTGTATATTGCAACATATATAAAACAATTGCATTTTCACCATAGTGGGAATGAGTGAAGTTAGACGCAAAGGTGAAAGTATAGAAGATTACGGGGAACTTATTCCTTATTATAAAGGAGCCACCGGGACTTTACGTAATAGGTTTTTTTTAAATGAAACTAATTTTACGGATTTTATCGCTTTTAATTTCGGGTTACATATATACAAAATCTGGTTATAAATAATAAAATTAAACGCGATAAAATCCGTAAAATTAGTTTCATTTAAATGTGTAGTGTTCGCGTAAATATAAGAAATCATTAGGTTTTTTTTTTATCAAAAAAGAATTAAGAGATTATATTGATGCATTCATCGGGATATCAGAGCGTATTGCGATACTAAACTTAAAGTTGCTACCCAATAAAGAAATGTGTTCAATCGTTCCAGTTTACTCTCCAACAGAAAAATCTAGCAGAAATCTACTACTTTTATTCTATGTAAACAGAAGCAATAAAAGAACATAATTACATTAACTTAAATTATAATGGGGGATTTTAATGCAAGAACGGGAAATAGAAGAGACGGAGATGTGGTAGCGCTGAGCTCTTACTGTCCAGGGAAGAGAACAAGTAATGGCGAAAAAATTATATAGCATGTGAAAAATTTCACAATACTTAATAGCTATCACATACACCGCGAAAAAATAGATGGATATCTCCGGATAGTCGCTACAAACATACGTATACTAAATATATTCTTTCCGAGATTGTAGAGTTATTAACAACCTTAACTTTATTAGTAACCACAGAATGGTCAGAACTAAATTCAAACTAATCACGTCCATCAAAAAGAGGCCATTTGAAGTGAAGCCGTCAACTACAACAACATTGGTGAACATTGAAGAACTTAAAGAAAATTTACTAAGCTTCACAGAAAGCACAAACGAATTAAATGCACAACATAAATATAACATAATGCAAGGAATTATAAGCACAAGGACAAATAGTAAACCTAAAAATAAAAAACATAAAATAATATGGCCGTGTGGTGGCGGCTCGTTAAAAGAATACTACCACTCCATCTCATCCAATGGATCTCGTAAAAGGCGAGTAAGGAATTAAACTGCACTATGCACCCAACAGCGCATGGTGGCGATGGGCTCACCACCTATCACACCAAGTGCATTATATTGTTTAGGTGAAACGTGGATTGTGGCAGTCATCTGTTTTTGCAGTGAGTGCCCAGTCTCTGACTACCCCTTATGGGATACAGTCGTGATCTTATGTATGTATGTATGTATCAAATACATCACAGAAACTGTTGAAAACCAGAGCTGAGCTAAAAAATATCATAAAAAAATACGCAAAAAGTCGAAGAATAGCTTTGATTAGTAAAAAAATCACGACAAGCAAGAGAAAAGACTCAGATCCACAGCTAAACAATTGACACAGAAAAAGGTTTGAATAAATAACATAAAATATAAGAACAGCAAATGTGAAACCCTAGAAATTGTTGCAGTAGCTACCAGCTTTTTCTGAGACTTTTATCTAAATCAAATCGTTACAACAGATTGCGAATTGCGGATGAAGTACCAGATGTATTGCTTGCAGAAGTAGGTAGAGTTATAAAAACACATCTACCACAATACTATTACATAAGAAATGACAGAAGAATAACATAAACAATTACAGACCTATCAGTCTGATATCGAATATATAAAGTATTTGTTAAGGTGATTCTAAGCCGAATATATATAATGAGTAAGAATAATAGTGAAGCTATACACTTGAACAGAACTAACCTAGGGTGCAAGCGCGATTCAAGAGTGGCTATTAGACCTCGAACCACATTCACGTTGCTAAGTAACCTTTCGAAAAGAGCAATAAATGTATTTTTTATTGCCGTTTCGTAGATTACTTTACTACTAAATTATATGAATGATGAAAAACTGCGAATTAGCACAGACATCAAACTTTTCGATATCTGTATTTTACCTGAGCCCAGAGTTCTAGAAACGTTGTGTGAAAAAGATTATTTGATAGAATACGATTATATTCTATCAAATAATCATTAATTATTTGATAGAATACGATTATATTCTATCAAATAATCTTTTAAATTAATAACGAGATGGACTGGATATACTATCAGAGGAAAAGGAATATAGAGCAAAATAATAATGCACTCAACAGGAGACTATATATTTAAAAGGTGGGTTGACGATATTAAAGCAGTAGCGAGCAGCATGTGGTCTAGAACAGCTAGTAACAGAGATCGCTGAAGACCGTTGGAGAAGGCCTTTGTCAATAGAAGGCAAACAGGGTTGTAAAGGCAATTAACACTTGTGATCAAAAATAAATGTAAAATATAGGAAACTCCACAGTTACTTTGAAAATATTGTTTTTGTAAAAGCTAATTGGTCCGATTAAAGGGCATAATAATTATTATAAGTATCCTTACACCGGAGAAACATTTTTAACCACTCAACGGTAAAGGAATACATCGTGAGGAAATCTGCATGTCTGAGTAATATAAATATTTCGATGACATGTGACGTCCGTCAACGCGCATTATTTCCTCCCGGCTCCAGAGCCCTCTCCGAAATTCGAGGAGGCCTGTGCTCAGTAGCGGGACGTTTATAGGCTGTTACTATAACGTTAGTGAATATTTTGCAGAGCGGAGGCGGAAGCGGAAGCGGAGGCGGAGGCGAGCGTGAGCACGGGCGAGGCGCTGCGCAGACAGCGCTCGGCGGAGGCGCGCCGCCTCATCGGGGCCTCCACCGCCGCCGCCCGGGCGCTCTTCCAGCAGAACCTCGCGCAGGGACAGATCTCCGCACGGTACGCCCTCTACACACACCTACACATACTCCGATAGCTGATCAGAGTAGAATAGCACCTACCTCTTTATATATAACTAGCTGTGCCCTGCGGTTTCACCCGCGTAAAAAAGCCGACCCCGATCGATGATATACGAGTACATACACATATACATACATAAGATCACGACTGTATCCCATAAGTGGTAGTCAGAGACTGGGCACTCACTGTAAAAGCAGATGACTGCCACAATCCACATTTCACCAAAACAATGTAATGCACTTGGTGTGACAGGTGGTGAGCCCATCGCCACCATGCGCTGTTGGGTGCAGAGTGCAGTTTTATTCCTTACTCGCCTTTTACGAGATCCATTGGATGAGATGGAGTGGTAGTATTCTTTTAACGAGCCTTCGATATATATATGTTGTCAATTTACATTAAAAAAAAACTTTTAATGTCGATACAAAATACAGGAATAGAATGAAGAAAAAAATGGTTATATTACAAAGACTTCTAAAAAAAAACCACTATATCATAATTTATTTGCAATGGCTATTAATATTTAATCTGTTTCCGTAAAAAAACAATAGAATTGTCCATTCTTTTTTAGCAAACTTTCGAAGTAAAATATTTCTGCTGTGCTATCTATCTACATATACTTACCCTATTTGAACCCCCGATCGATGATATACATATACTTATTTGAATTGGATTTTGGGTTTATTTTTTGCGGGGAACCCTAATTATTTCTTAAAAATTAAAGTAGCCCAAGTTACTATATCTATATGTCAGTGAAAGTCCCGTCAAAATCGGTCCAGCCATTTCGGAGATTAGCCGGAGAAAACAGACAAACAGTGTTTATACATCAATTTATCTACTTTACAGATCGAACTCCATACCAGAAAAACCAGTACGTAGTTCGGTAATAGCGCAACGCATCAACACGTTCTCGCAGAACTCATCGCCACAATCGACATCGCCAGTCGTCAAATCGCCCACAAAGCTCGAAACGCTGCAAGAGCCGAAGGCCGAAGAAACCAACGACGAAACTAAAACGAGCCCACTGAAGAACATAGACAAAATAAAGTTGAGCCTCGAGAGTCCCTCACAGATACAGTACGAGCCAATCATAGATCCCTCGGCGGATTTGAGCCCGAGCACCGAGAATGAACCGGGTTCATTCAGTGCGATCAGCTATGCGGAGTGTAATGAGACTTTGTATAGAGATATTGAAACAGATTTGAAACAAAGTGAACCGATGATCAAGCAGAATATTCTGGAGAATGATATGTTCGATACGTCATACTCGAGTTCC
Organism: Luehdorfia chinensis; assembly: GCA_019845155.1. Lineage (NCBI taxonomy): Eukaryota > Metazoa > Arthropoda > Insecta > Lepidoptera > Papilionidae > Luehdorfia > Luehdorfia chinensis. The sequence goes on along the minus strand of JAHVAK010000241.1, from coordinate 3,170,489 downwards.
AATGAAAACGACGATGAGGATAGTGATAATAAGTTCAGTACGATCAAGCGATCCCCGTACAGCAAGAACACTGAGGGTAGGTCCGAACTGAGCAGGCAAAACACAGTTATAGAAAATGTCAATTTTAAAAAGGAGAATGGTACTGCCACGCTTGACGGTGAGTTTTGGTCAGATTTAATATTTAATAAAACTAACTATTAAATGTATAATATTTGCGTAAATATAAGATATCATCAGATTTAATAGGTCAGGATACTTTTATACATTAGTTTTATGTCTTGGGTTCGAATTCCAATTGATACTTGTTGGAAAAAAAAGTACCCGCAACCGACGAGCGTGTATGAAAACGGTAATGAAAGTAGAAGAAGCGAAAGATTTGTGTCAGGATCGTAGCAAGTGGAAAGATGAGGTCCCTGCCTACCCCAATGGGAAAGAGGCGTGACAGTATGTATGTATGTACTTGTTGGATGTATATATAATTTCGATGATGTAATTGCTGTTAGCCTTTTTTGGCTTTTACAGCTTCATCGGATTCTTGTTGGATGTATTGTTCCTGTATTGCAGTTTTACGACCACGGCGACAACTTCTGAATAATGTCAGAGGCCATCAACTGCGCAAGAGATATTATAGTGCCACAAGTGTATGCTCAAACACAGGGGCACTCACTCGTCCTGACCTACCCGAGCCCGCTATAACGCTCATGCGATTCGACGGAGGTAGGATAGGATGCAGTGTCGGAGACTGGGACAGTTGCAACACAATCGGACTTGACAACACTCAACACACATTGTGGTTTTGTATTTAGACTATTTCTAAGACGATATAGAGAGACTATTTCTAACCCAGGATCCCCCGCAGTAGTCAGGTACTTGGCCACGCAGGCATCGCATCCGGGTAACATGTCAGGGTCTTAGTTATATTACGTCTCTTCATGACATCCCATCACAAAATATATGAGGATAGTAATATAGTTACAGCAGCTACAAGATATGATATACTGCGATCGGAAATCTGCCAGAGAAGCATCGTTACTATAACAAACTACATAGCTTGCACCTTATTAGCACCTTCATTAAACAATCTAAACAACTGCTACTGACAGCTGTCATCCGTGTTATTTGAACGGACTGCCAACAGAGTGCGCTTTCAACAATTAAATTAACTGGTTTTTTTATCAATTTTTTTAACGAAATCATAAATTTTAAGACATTTACTTATTTTTCGTTATTAGATGGAAAATTAATTATGAAAATGGCGTATTAAAGATTATGTTTGATACAGTATTAAGGAAGATATTTCATACGGTATTGAGGAAGATATTTCATACTGATCAAATAAGAAATTTAAATAATTCTGTAATTATGTACCTTGTAAAGAATACTTGTGTCGTGTGGTGGCGGCTCGTTAAAAGAATACTAGCCCTCCATCTCATCCAATGGATCTCGTAAAAGGTGAGTAATGTATAAAACTGCACTGTGCACCCAACAGCGCATGGTGGCGATGGTCTCAAGTGCATTATATTGTTTTGGTGAAACGTGGATTGTGGCAGTCATCTGCTTTTGCAGTGAGTGCCCAGTCTCTGACTACCCCTTACGGGATACGGTCGTGATCTTATGTATGTATGTATGTATAAAATAAGACCCATGAGAAATAATATATGCAGATAGAAAAGACTGCACTTGCCAATGCGGTTAACAATTTTTAGGCTCTGTTAGATATTTTTATTTTTATGACATTACAGATGTGTCCCCCGAAGGCATGGAGGATGAAGGCACCATATATGAGGACTTGGATGACGATCCAGGTCTCACAGCGAGAGCCCTCTATGATTATCAAGCAGGCAAGTATCATAAGCACACTTTTTATTAGCGATATGACTCCGAAAGAGTAAAATAGCACCTATCTCTTTCCTACCGAGTTTTCGTTAGAGGCGACTAAGGTATGGCACGGACTGATTTTATTGTAGAATAATGCCAGAATATGCAATGCTATCATTACTGCTCGTGGAATGCAATCGAGACTGAGAATTTTTGACTGGTACTAAAATGGCGGGGACGTGGTTCGCCACGCGTCACGTCTCGTTTCCCGCGGAGGCGAAAAGTGAGCCACGGGTGTGGCCTCTGCCTACCACTTATTTGGTAAAAAGGCGTGACTGTATGTATGTCTTTAGGTTGTGTGCTATTTTTTTATTTCTCCCGTGATCACTTTTTGACTTTACGAAATATAAACGCGGCAAGAGTCCGCTGTGTGATTTCGGCATAATGTAATCTAAACCCATTTTATCCGTTTGGTGATGTCTTCGAAAATATCAATGTTAACAAATGGAAGAACAACACTATTATTTACATACATACATACAATCACGCTATTTTCCTATATAAAGGATAGGCAGAGACCACACCCGTAGCCCATTTCGCCCCCGAGGGAAACGAGACGAGTGACAGGTGGCGAACCAAGTCGCCGCCATTTTAGTACCAGTTAAAAAATTCTTACTCCCCATTGCGTTCCCACAAGCAGTATAGTGACAGCATTACATATTATGGTGTTACTCTGTACGAATAAAGGCTGACCGTACAATACCTTAGTCACCTCTTACGACACCTCGTTAGGAAAGAGGTAAGTGCTACGGACACCTATTGGTTAAATATTTTATGTGGCGGTACTTAGGCCAGTGATGGGAAGCGACGGGTCATGGCAAATCCTTGCAGCTTGATTACTAATGAAATATTTACTTTCAGCGGACGAATCTGAAATAACCTTCGATCCGGGAGACATAATCACTCACATCGAGCAGATCGATGCTGGATGGTGGCAGGGTCTCGGTCCGAGAGGAGTGTTCGGGCTGTTCCCGGCCAACTATGTGGAGTTGCTGCCCTGCCATCCACGTTAGCGACTATAAGATTAATCGTATTAATAAGGTAACCAGGTGTAAATGGTAATGGAGGCAGTACCGAGTAACGCATTTGCTCATGTGGTATCCTTGTTTCTATAATCATTGTTAGGGTAGGTAAAGTACTAAGAGGCGTATATCTCGATATATATTTGACGAAATAACAATCCCTTTGCACAATTCGCCGTCATACCCTCGCTGGAATACCTGGAAAAAAAATTCGAAAATTATTTTAATGTAAAATAGGATTTTATACCGTAATGCTATCTTCCATTTATTTGTTCTCTACTTATTCCATATGTTTGTTTGTATGTAGTGTTCAATAATATTCAGCTTTTAAAAAGTGTTAACAGCAACTCAAAAATATTTTTTTTTATTAAAATTGTATTAAAATTACTAGTGAGAAGTCAAGAATATGTTACTAATTTTATAGGTAATCAAATGAACTATTGACAGTATTAATTTTACATAGGATAACTTCTAAAATTTAGTTTTTATTAAATTGCTTTATTTTTATTTAATGACAATTTCAGTTACTATGTCCACAGTAACGAGCTAGCATTAAAAAAAACTTGCTTGCAATAACTTTATTTAATTTTTTGACTTCGCCAACCGTCACGTATCGTTTCCCGCGGGGGCGAAAAGTGGGCTACGGGTTTAGTCTCTGCCTACCCCTTATATGGGAGAAAAGGCGTGACTGGCGTATGTGTGCACTATTTTTGAAAAACGGTTATTGTCATTGTCTTTTAACTGGAATTGTCATACAATGAAAGTGTTTTACTAGGTTTCAATAGACTATAGAAAAAAAAATAGACTGTTAAAGTGATTTTGATTATTTATTTTTATTGTTACCTTACTTTTGACTACACAAATAATATTAAGAAATGCATTGTGAGGTCTACGAGGTTGAATTTAAAAATTTGGAAGCGATAATAATTATTAATAATTTTTTTCACCATCAGATGCACTAGGCAAACTATAATCATTGTTTTAAGAATAATTTTATTTAGCATTTTAAGTTGAGACAGCAATTTCCAACAAATCAGGGTTCAAACCTTTTTTTCGTTAAAGTGAAACTACCAAAATTATTTCAAGATTTGTTTTGATAATTTTATAACCAATATTTTCAATATTTTACCAGCAAACTACAAGTGTACTTAACAAAGCATCACGTCTGTAATCAATCGTGGGAAGGCAGGTTTCAAAAGTACCCGTCCTTTATGACTCTATTTGTCCTATAGGTCTAATCTCGCATGGTCAATGATATATGATGAGATCAAACAATCGGCACACTTGCTGCCAGAATAATTATTATACTTCAATATTACTTTTAGCCTAGCTATATAGGATTGGTTTAATGCTGGTTTAAACAATGATGTTTTGAACCCTGATTTGTAAATAATGCTGCAGTAGACAATGTGTCAATAATGTCGACATAAATATAGCGAATCCTGTATCAGAGACCACATAATTCTAGTATGACCAGTCTAGAAGTTACTACCGTTACTGTTTACTGGTAGGAATTCATCTAGGTAGGTAATACCGCAATGCTAGTTTTTCTGTCGTGATGCAGTAGTGTGCAAATACTTGCTCTCTGTGGTTCCCTTTAGAGGTTTCGGTCTAAAGGGTACAGAGAGCTAGTGTAAATATTGTGTGGTGCCACACAGCATCTGTTTTGAGCAGACAAGACAATTCGCTTGTCTCGTCACTTTCTGCAATAAAAATAAACTATGACAGGATTGTGTTAGATTTTTCTAATGCAAATAATTGTATGACTTGAAAATTTGCGTGGGGATGTTTGCAAGGCTCAGATAGAAAGTTTGATAAGATGGTTTACGCATTTTTTCATTCTTCTGTTGTTACGAAATATGGTTATTTATAATTTATGACTACTGCCATTATAGGCTGGGATTGATCAGACAATTGCAACGAATCCACTGTCTTCGGGATTCGCTCATCGAAAGTATTTTTTAGAGGAGGGGGATGTGTCCAATAATTTAACATTATGAACCACCAAGAAGAAAAACCGAAATCTAGTATTGATTATTAATATATGTCTTCACTTTTTTATTTTGTCAATGAAATCGAAGGATTAAATATACTTAAATGGCACATTTTACACTTAACATTGTGTCGAAAGAAGACTGAGTCTTTTTTAAATCTCAGCCTTAGTCAAAAATTAAGTGATAATTTTTTTACAGACATATATTCTTATTATTAGCATTAGTTATATTTCTTTACTAGTTAATTTATTTACTCGTTTATTGTTTAGGGTAAAATAGTTGTAAGAGCTTATACAGAACTTGTTATGTGTGGATGTTTGGAGGAATTCGATAAGCTTTTTTAAATGAAATATTGAAATGCATACGCAGTTATTCAGTACTATTTAATTTTCTAACTATATTTGAATTATTGCTAAAGAGCTTATAACTTTAAATATTTAGTGAGGTATATTTCATTTGTGGCTGGTAGCAACTGGATGATCGGGCTAAATGGTGCTTCTCGACTGAAGCCTGTCCAACAGTAGATTGTTGGGGCTGATGATGTTGTGGTATATTCCCTTTTCAGTTCTCTAGGCATATTATAGTTGGGAATCAATACGTGTTGTGCGAAAACCTTAACCTCAATGTCGTGTCTTAGTAGTGCCAAAATCGTTTTTACCCCGTTTTGTACAATTTTGTAGTGGAACCTATTTGTAAATGTACCCTGTAAGAATATTAACTTAAAACTTCCGAAAATAAGTATATAAACGTCTTTGTTATATACTAAAAAATATATCTTCTTAACATTTTTTTTAAAAGGGTTTTATATAAAATTTCACAATTTAATTTCCAATTTTGTAACACGTTCAAATAACATTTTGACATTTCTAACAGGTAATAAAAATAAGTATAGCCTTTATGGCATTCACCATTATCTCAAATATCTAGTTGCAAAATTATTGTGCCTTAACCACAACACAATAAGAAACATCAATAATTAAAAATAAAGATTTAATACATTTCACCCTAGTTTTAGGATAATTCATTTGCATATTTAATAAATTGTTTGCAATATTTTAAATAGTCTACTATTTTATAGCACGGTGATTAATAGTGCAATTCTACTCTGGTCACAATTTTTCACAAGGTTAACACTAAACCTACCATAGCGGTCAAATTACCGCTTTTGAGACTTAAAATTGTTAAAAGTAGGATTTTGTAATAATCCATTACATATTTTGTTTAAATTGACATCAGTATGTATCTTCCTACTTTATATATTGACTTTTGCTGTTTAATTGACATACTATCTTCTAAAAAGCTATACCATAGAAATAGTAGAATATTGTAGAAAAAGACATAAAATGTTGGTAGGTTTAGTGTTAATATTACAGCGAGTTTGTTAACACTCATTTGCAATATAATATGCATCTCCTTTATTATAAGCAATTGTGTACAGCATTTATGTAAATTAGTATTAATTGTATGTTATAATAATGTTGCTTGTGTTATTGTTCCATATCATACACTGTAAAAGCTTTGTTGTGTAAAGATTGTTCGCTAGGGTAGTTTTTTGACTATCGACATGTACTTTTTTATTAAGCCAATATAAAACATTTTATAATAGCCAACGTGTGTAGTTTTTTCGAATTTTCGTATTACCATTCAGTTGAAGTCATCAAAATAGTTGGGACTATCTAAGATCAAAGTCTAAAGAGCACTCCTTGGATTGGAACAAAAATCATAAGGCTTTCTTGATTCATTTGCCGTCCTTATGACTTGCATGTTATAGATATAAAAAAGTTGTCATAGATATAAAATAAACAATTGATCATTATAGCTAGAACATGATTAAGTTTAATAGTAATAGATTTATTAATGGTGTTCTTTTGAAAATAATGCCCCCTATGTTTTACTAAACTATTATGCATTCCCAAAACATTCTGCAACTGATTTTTCTGCATCTTTCAATTTATTTGGTTTTAGTTTTTTTTATCCATTAAGTGCCGAGCGTTTTTAGTAATGTTGTACCATGTGACTCGTACGTCATAGCACGTGTGCTCTCATACAGCAGTATCTTAGTTATGAAGCAGAGAGAAGACTCATAGACCGATTCACTAAAGCTAACAAATACTCAGAATCAGACTTTCAAAAAATTAACGAAATGGCGCGCTAATGTAGCAAAAAGTATAACCTGAAGTTAACGGTATTAGATGAAGTGAAGTATGCTCATGGAAATTACTAAAATATAAAACTGTAATAGTTGTTGATAAAAGTACTGTAATAAAAAACGAAAAAGTCAATTGTTAATGAAAGTTAAAGTTAACCTAAAAACTTGCGACAACAAATATAAATAAATACAATATAATTTCTGAGTTTTGCTACAGTGGCGCCATCTTAATTTGACTCGTTTTCTCGGACACTTGTTATTTGGTAACATTCCTCCTTATCTCTGCTCTCCATATTCAGGGTCTACACTCGCTACAGAATCATGATAAATGCTTCAGAAATTAATGGGTTAGACAATTGCAATATGCCCCCAAGTTTTAAGACTAAGCTTTGCCTTTCTATTCTATTGTAATATCACATAATATATATAAATCCAATTCAATGTGATTGTATGTGTTGCAATAGTTTTACAAATTGTTCAGTGTTTATTTCACCAGTATATATATGATTTTATGGGGGATAGTTTTTCATCGAAATTATTCCACCACATAGACACTACGGTTTGTAAAACTTATTGTATGTTAGTTTGTATTTTATTGCGATATTTTTTAGTATGTGTATGGTGCTCCGCTGTATTGTAACATATGTGTACATTTGTATCCAACTATTTTCGAAATAAACAAGTCCTAGAATCAAGAAGTAACATTTGTTTTTAATTTTATTAGTAGATTAACAATCCCTCTTGATGTCTGCTCACTTACGTTCGTGAAAAGGGTAGAAAGACATTCTGTTTCTATTTCAAATGTCGATGATTTATAATCCAGATGGCTCTTTTTGTTTTTTTTGTATAGTAGAAAGTGGCGAGATAAGTAAAACGTTCATCTGATGGTAAATACGACGTCGGCCCATAGCAAATGCGTCACCCAGAACATCTCTGTGTGGCTCCACACTGCGCCCATACCCCTGAGACATCGGTTATTAAGTATTAGACCGAAACCACCACACTACTGCTTCACGGCGTAGTGTATAGTCCCTGCGGTGGTACCTAGATAGATTCCTGTCTTTTTTAAAGGTTATATCAAAATATGAAAAAAAAAAAATATATTGAAATCAAAATATTTATTACTTTCGAAAATTCATACATATTTAAACTTAATATTTTCATAATTACAAACAAAAAATAACTATCACTCATATTTTATCGTATAATATCTGAGAAGACGCCATGCTTTGGCAGTGAGATTTTATTCACTACATCAGGTACAACCTGAAAAAAGTTGGTGTTCATTAATATTTTTATATAATTGACGACCGTATGGCCTAGTGGTCAGAGAACCTGACTTCTACGCCGCGGGTCCTGGGTTCGAATCCCACAAGCAAATTGTTGGTTCTCGGGTCTGGTTGTGTTGTGCATGTGAAATTCATGTCTGTAAAACGCATCCACATTAAGAAAACCCACTGTTTCTTTGTATATAAATAAATAAATAAAGAATGATCACGATCAAAGTTCTGAAAATCTGCCGCCTAATATCATCGAGAGAGTGTCGTAAGAGTAGACTAAAAAACTACGGCTGCCGATATGTGGCGAAATGAACATCTCGTTAAATGCCCAGCGTCAGGTAGTGAGATCGTCCCCCCGCTCGGAAAGAGTTGTGAATACCATCACATTTTGGGAAAATGATCGTCCATGACCACGCTTAAAATAAATTACTATAAAACAGGTACTTCAACATGTTCTCTTAGTAACACATGCATATCCAAAGATAATAAAACTGGCTAAAAATATCGGCTGTAATTGAAAACCGTGTGTAGAAATTTCAATGTCGTGGTGTAAGAGAATCTACAATCGTCTCGTTGGTGTTGTAAAAGTCGACAGAGGGAAAATTAAAACCAGGAGATGGGCAGCAGTATCTTCCCGGAACTGCGGTTACCAACTTCACTGTTGATAGTGGCACCTGTGGCAAAATCGCCCAAAATGAGAGCTACAATTGTGGCAATCTATAGGGAGGGCTATGTTCAGCAGTGGGTCGGTCAGTATGATCATTTACAGATTAAAACAGAATTCAGGACTGAAGTGTATTTACTGAACAGAATACTAGTTTCCACGTGTGTATGAGATTATGAAAAATCGTCTTATGACTTGGAAAAAAATAGAAATGTGGAGTATGTAAATAAGTGTAGGGTATGTAACGGATGCAGTATCAAATAGCCGAAGTTGCAGAACTGATAACAATTGGGGGAAGAAAGGTAGGTACACAGTGTAGGACCAAAGACAATGATCTGATTTTGTGGGTAGTTGATTGTTGGTATGGAATCATGTTTTGTGGCAATCTATAGGGGAGGTCAACGTTCACCAGTGGGGTAGTGATGATCTGTAATGATGATGATAGATACTTCGGAATTGAAGCGGAAATTTTATTTCGCTGTACTGACCTTTATTCGTATCTCTCTTGGCATGAACTCATGAAAGAACTCGTAGAACTCGAAATGCGTTTTCACGATGTTCAATCTCGCCATCTCCTGTTTCAAAACGTCGACGGCGTCCGTCGGGGCGACGTTGTGACGACGCATGTCTTTCGTGAAATTGTACATAGTTTCTACAAGTTTCTCAGCTCGAACGCGGGCTTTGTAGTCATACCTAAAAAAAGTTACATCCAGTATCTGATCCACAACTGGATAAAAACAGACAGACATCATTGAAGACAATGTTACTGTAACAAATAGGTATAGAAAAAAGCTCCATCCGCCGTGTAGTGGCGGCTTTAGTGAATCTACCACCCCACCTCATCCCGTGGGTTCCGTAAAAGTCGACAGAGAAAAAATAAAAGTCAGGGCAGCAGCATCTTCCTGGAAAATCTGAATAAATAAACTGCGGTTGCCAACCCGCCTGCCAAGCGAGGAAACTATGGCAAAACTTTTGTGGCAATTTATGGGGAGGCGCATATGTTCAGCAGTGGACTAGTGATAGGCTGAAATGATGAGGATTCCTATGCAGGAATCGTTTGGGATCGGAAGATGTTGCACTTATCATCAAGTGAACGATTTGCTCGTCTCGTCACTTTCTCTTATATAAGAGATTGTTGAATTTGCGATTCGATGATAATAAACTTACAGATTTGGCGTATATTTTAGATAGAATGTTGGATGGATAGAAATGTTGTGGGTGAACGTTTGGCTCTAATTGTATCCAAAAAAAAAAAAGAATATTTGTTACAAGAATAAATGAATTAACTCTTTTGAAAAATGCAAAGTGTAATAAAAGTTTGCGTCTTGTTAAAAATCTTTACAAGCCTATCCTTAACAAATTAATTGCGAAATTGTGTGATTAAAAAAATAGTTTAGTTTTCAATTGGTCAACCTTTCTCATGTTATAAATAAATTATAACGAAATTTTTATGGTACACAAAAGACGCGGCAAGCGACCTTTTGTTTAGAATATAAACAATGCCTCTGGGTCTAAGCAGTTTGTTGTTTCCGCGTTAATTGCTAATTTGCACTCAAATTACTTCATCAATGGGGATTGTATACACTTGTTTTTCTATGGTTTATTACAAAGTCAATTTGAATCTGGTATGAAATTTAGTATTTAGAATAGAATTACTTTTATTCGATATAGATTATCTACGAGTATTATGTAAATTGAACGTAATTTTTTAAACACATTGGTTTGAAAAAAAGAAGTTGCTGGGAACAACCAGCTAGGAACACATTGGACAGTGTTTTTTCTCGTTAATCATTCTACTACACTGCTCGTGGGAACGCAATGGGGAGTAAGATTTTTTTGACTCGTATCAAAATGGCGGCGTCATAATTCGTCAACCGTAACGTTTCGCTTCTGCGAGGGCGAAAAGTAGGGTACGTGAGTGGCCTTTGCCTACCCCTTATATGGTAGAAAGGCGTGATTGGATGTATGAATTGTTTTAAAAATATAATATTAGATTGTTTGTTTCTTATTTACTTTTTTAGTGTTTCGATAAAGATAAGCAATGACTGTTATTTTTGCCCGTACTGACATGCTCTCAATTATCGCAGGCGCCTCACGTCATATCTGATCAGAAATCTGATGAAGACGATCCGTGGAGTTAAATAAGAACAATTTAAATAAAATATCCTACATTATAGAAAAAAGGTGGTATAACTTATTAAAGTTTATTTTCAGTTCCTTTATGACATCACGGAGCAGGGGAACTATCAGACTGATCAACAGAAAATGGCATAGTTTTCACTTTAGAATAACATTTGCCCTTCCTAATTCAGCTGCATCTGACAGAATCACATTTAAGATAAAAGGCCGCCTAACTGTAATAAACAATTAAATTATATGCCATTATCAATTAAAATTACTTAATTTTTGACTCACTTGGGCTCCAGTTTTGTCTCCAGAAACTTATAAAGCCTCTTTGTAATCCAAGAAGCGTTGTTGGGTTGATATCTACGAGGCGGCTTGTATTTCATGTCCTCTAAAACTTCCGGAGGTAAATTTGCGATTGGTATGATCGACGATTTGATTTGTTTCATTTTGGATTTTGTTTGACCAGTCTTCATATTGTTACGGCGCAAGGCTGCGTTTGGCCTGGCAGGCACTTTGAAGAGATTGAACGGTTCCCTTATTGGCTGTTTGAGGGAGTTCCTGATTGCTTCTTCCTATGACACAAATTTTATTTAAAGTATTGTAATTACGCTAGTTTCAGTGCTCTCCAATTAAAGTGGCCAGGTCTGGCTCTTATAAGGTAAACCACTTGATCGTTTCGTCACTTAAAGTATAAGCGGGATAAGGATCCGATGCACTCGAGTTCATTTTCTAGAATCTATCACTAAAAATTAACCAACACGAGAACTATTCAGCTACCATGACAGAAAATGATTCTATATTAAAAAACCAAAAGATTAAGTATAATAAAATAACCCACCGTTTGGCGTCTCCTTTCCTGGTTTTCTATTTTCATCTTCTGCAAATACATTTCTAAAGTAGCTTGTCGTCTCATCCTAGATGCCTCGTGATCAGATTCTTCAAGTGTATCATTGTCAGGCATGTCTGATGATTGCTCTGGCGTATCTCCATCTGTCGAATATCTCTGCTGTGCGTTAATTGAAGGAGAGTTGTAGGAATCTGCATTTTCTTCATTACTTTTCTGAACATTCACAGCCTCTTCTGTATCCGCGTTTATTAGTTCTGGTCCATTGCTTTCGTCATTATTAAGATTGGTTTGATCATCATCATCATTAGTATCGTCATCATCTTCGGACATGTCTACATCCATGGTTCCACGTAATTTAGTCGAACATGCTTGAGGTGCTTTAACAGTCATATCATGTCCATACGTTTGTCTCTTCGCTGATTTCTCCATGACCAGCGCGCGCAAAGATTTCCTTGGAGTAAAATCTTTACCAAACGTTTGACGAAGCGTCTTTCTCGTAGTCCTATGTGAATCCCAACCCGATCTTTCTACGCTTGAATTTTTAGATCCGTCATCGGAAATTCCCGTGCTTTCTCTTAGTGGGGCTAAGCTAGGTTTGACGTTGTTAATTTTAATAATGCTTTTAGTTTTTCTTATGCTAGTGTTGCGTCCATGCGCCGAGAACGATTCCATTTCATTTGGCACATAATGTAAAATTTCTTCAGGCGATTTCATTCCTAGCTCTATTCTTTGCCTGTATCTGCCTGTTGTATCGTGTGTCGAGTTCAGTGTTACACGCTTTGTTTGGGTATTTTCTTTCCCATCTTTAAGATCTTCAGTGCTGGCTTCTTCGACTACTTTATTTTTACCTATAGTTTCATTTTTTGTTGCTAAATCATCGAGAGGATTTTCTTTCTTCTGCATAGTATGTTCATAATTTGTACTATCTATCGTTAATGCTTTATGATATTCTTCTTTTTTATTTTGTTGACTCTTGCTTTGATTTACAATTTCCTGATTTTCATTTCTTTCTTCAATATCATTTTGTAAATCACTTTGATCTACATCACTTTTTAGTTCTTCTTCATTTTCACTGGTACCTTTTTTTTCGGGTTGACTCTCATTATGATCTGGTACTATTTCATTTTCTTCTTCTATGGCACTGTGGTTACTCTCTTCTAAAACGTCTTGACCTAAATCTTCTTCTTCTACGTTTTTATCTTCAGAAGAGGACTCAATATCTGAATACTCTTCTACCCGACTTTCATCATCTTCCTTTACAGTCTCTTTATCATCTTCATCCTGCTTATCTTCATCATCCTCTTCCAGGTCTTCTTCGTCAGCATCTTCTTCATTTTCTTTATCGTCTTCCTCTGACTGGCCTTCCACATTTTCTTCATCGTCTTCCTCTGACTGGCCTTCTTCATTTTCTGAAACTGACTGATCTTGACTGACTTCCATATCGTCACTTCCATCTTCTACGGCTGCTTCTTGTATTGAAGAATTTTCGTTTGCGTCACCTTCTTCTATATAGTCTTGATCTTGATTTACATTCGTTGATATATTTTTGTTTTCTTCTTCTCTTTCTACGACATTATCTTTTTTACCGTTGTTACTCTTCTTTTCAACATAATTCATGTCCTCGTAAGCCTCTGCTTCTCCAGTTAAGGTTTTGAATACGTCCATTTCATCTATAATATCTTTTTGACTTTTATCCTGGATATGCTTTGTTTCGTTACATCTTTGTTTAGTATCTAGTTTATTAGTGGTGGGTTGACTTATATCATTGTTCAGAATTTCATTAGAGTCAGGCCCTAGTCTTGTTCTTTCGTCTGGTAAAGATGATCTAAGGTTTTTGTCTTTTTTTGGTACATCGCTGCTGGAATTATTCGCGTTATTATCTTCATATAAATCTTCTCCACTTGGTTGTTTTTGATTTAAATTTCGGCTTACATTATTGATAGATTGGTTAGTAATACTTTTAAGTAGTAGATCATTTTTCGAAAGGCTTTTAATATCATCCTGAAGTCCCTTATTTGTATTAGCGTTACTTGATCGCAATAATCTGGGGACTTTAGGAGAACTTTTCGTAAAACTTGAATTATGTAAAGATTTATTTCTTTGTAATGAGGTATTCCTTTCGCTGAGTTCCTTTTTAGTGGTGGTAATATTTGTCTCATGGTGTGCAAGAATAACTTTATTTTCATCATTTGTGTGGTTATGGTCATCTATATTCTCATGGTTGTAATCTTCATTTTCATAATGCAAAGTAAAGTTATCACCATCCTCATCATTTTGAATTTGTTCAAGAGAACTAGACTTTACTGATTTCTCAGTCTCAATAGCAGGTGTGTGTGTAACTTTTGATTTTTCTTTATGTGTATCTTGATTATTTTCTGTTTTATTCATATCACTTCCTTGACTCGAGTTTTTTATAGTCCTAGTAACATCTTTAATACTTTTATTTTTAGATTTATTATTTTTTGTTGAATTCATGTCTGATTTATTTTGTACAGTATCAGGTTGTTCTTCAGATTGGTCATTGTTCCCGTGTTCGGAAGTTTCAGATATAATAAAATCCTTGCCATTTCTGAATTTTGAGGTTTTTGATATTCTTTTAGATATGGATTTATTTGACTGTTTTGTTTTATTTATTTCATTCTCACTAGTTTCCTTTGTGGTTTCTTTAGTTTCAATTAGCTTACTCAATCTCACTTTTTTCACTGGAGTGTTTCCTTCATTATAACCAAATTGGTTATCAACCATGGTAGATGACGGCAACAGTTTCCATTCATCTATTTCTATATCAGTTATATCAGAAGTTGGAGAAGCATCCCGAACTCTATGTGACGTCGAACTTTTAGGACGTTCCTGCTCAATTTTTTTTGAGAATTCAAAAACTTTTGGTTGAATTTCAGGAATTTCATCCTCACTTTCAGATACGACGAATTCGGCGAACATGTTCTTGCGTTTAGTGCCTGGTCGGTTGCCAAAAATACTCCGCACTTGACCTTTATTTTCCGTTTCTTTATTTGGTAAAGTTCTGTTAGCAGATATATTAAGGAGAGCAGCAGGGAACACGGGTTTACTTCGCTCTTTTGTACCTCTGTTGAAAAGATTTTTTTTACCAACACTGATAGTTTTATCATAGTTATTTCTACTCCTATGAAGCTGTGCTAAATTTTCTCTATGGTTCTCAATTTGGCCAAATACTTTCTGTGACTGGCTATCTTTTTGGGTGAAAAGTCTTCTCTGAGGTATTACTATGCTGCTTATTGATTCAGCGTCACTACTTTCTGGCAAATCAACTGAATAATTATTTTTCTCCTGACTGCAAAATAAAATATATTATAAGTACAAATTGTCAACATAGTAGAAGACAAAAATAAGATATGCAGCAAACATGTTCTTCTGCTAATGCGGCTCCTATTTATCTAATTTTGTTACTGAAAAATGTTATTTGATTTACTGACTGATTAAATTATACTCTATACATACATTTCTTTTAGTGTATTTGACTACGCTTAACTTGGGTATTGTATAAGTGGCATTGGGCTTCATCATTTATCATTTGACAAAAATATAATTTTATTGAGAACAAACAAATTAAATCACATTTATTTAAGTATAACCTTTACTTCACAAATAATGCCCAACTGGTGGACAATGTGCCTGACCATTGTGTTGCTATGTTTTATGCCCTCGACATTTTAAATTAATTGATAAATTTTTACTTTTTGAATCTACATATTTTGTTACTATTGCTTACCTTAGAATTTCAGCGTCAATGTATTCTTCCACATTTTCCGCTTGCTCAGGTTCTTTGTTTTCTAAAACTTCCATTACATCCCTTGAGTTTTCTTCCAGCCTTTTCCACCAACTTTTGCCTAAATGGTTTAATTTACGAATTAGTAGACAGTTCTGATGACAATTATTTAAAACTAATAACTAGATGGCTGTGTTGTGTAAAACTGATTAATAATTAAATTTAGTTCATGAGAGGTGATGCTTACATGTATAGCATGGTATTCATTATTTTTATATAAGGTAGTGCTATACTATACAAAATATAAAAGGTTTGGCTCAACCACAATAATAATACACTTTCTTTATAAATATTACTGGAGGTAGGTTTCCTGTGCAGGGATCCGTCTAGGTAGGTAGTGTTTAAACATTACTGTTTCAGTTTTAAGGGGACCAGTAGATACACTGCTAGTGTAATTCTGGTCATATGAGACTTATGACACTCCAGGTGGGGGCACAATATTATACCTAAGCATAGCTTAAAATTGACAAATGTTTACATTTTTTAATTATGTTGGTTAATGAAGAAAAGTAAGTTAATTTGAACAGAATCTAAGATCTGCATGCAAAATATAAAATGGTGTTTTTTGAAGAGCACCGCTCATCCTCCCTCAGTAGTGTGCACAAGCAAACTAACATCGCCACCAGGAACCACCACCAGGAACCACCACCAGATACACTCCACCAACCACTACAATACTACCACTGGTAATATACACCATTGAAGTCTAAAGTGTTTCGCCCCAAAATGAGGCATTATCACTTGGTGGCTGTTAGTCCCAGAGTCTATGTCACTTGATACTGAGGGAGGGTGGGCGGTGTACTTCAAAAAACTATGTAATATACAACATTTAGTATTTTGCATGTGGATCTTAGTAAATTAATTTTATTTCCTTTATTATAATGGATTTCCGCAAAGTAACACCTGATTCTATTAACTATAATATTGGGTAATTAATTGTTTTGACATATTTGAAGTGGCTTTTAGAATATTTTTTTGTAAATTTGTTATTTGTGATTTATCTAATCCACTTTTCCCCACTTTTAATCCACAATTTATTGAAAACCACCAATTTAATTTTGAATATTTTTCTAGGACTAGAACCCAGAACCTTGGTGTAGTAGTCAGGTACTCTAACCACTAGGCCATGAGGTCATATACAATATATACATATCCAGAAGAAACTTTGACAAGGACTTTGTTGTCCCCTCACTAGGTAGGTGTCCAGAATGTTTACCTGGGCAGGCATCAAATACAGATAAATGATAAATAAAATAATTTAACATATTTACTTACGTCTAGGCATTTCTATTTCTGTATTATCAGATAACACAGACCTCCTGGTTCGGAGTGGCGATAAAAGAAATGACTCCATCTTATGCTCCTGTATTAGAGTTGAGAGTTTTGCAGACGTGTTAGAGTGAGTTGGAGAACCGACACTTCGAGAAGCTCGAAATCTATGTCTTCTTGGTGTACTTATTGTGCCTTGGGATTGTGCAGGGGATGACATTCTTGAACTTGCCATGTTTTTTTAAGGAAACTAAAAATAATATCAAACAAAGTGATGAGATTTTTTAAATGAAATATGTCAGAGATTATTTATTTAATAAATTAACTGTTATTTTAGGTAAAGGTAAAATTATTGCCTTGATCTATTTCAACAACATCATGAAGATAACTTTTATATACATGACATACACTTTTAGATTTAAAAAAAAAGCCAATTCTATTTATTCCATGTAGAATGAATAAAAAAAGAATTCAATTCATGAATCAGTGTCAGTGGCACATATAAAGCCAGATTAACTTAAAGGCGAGACATGAATTGCCTAGGGGTCTCTACATAGCATGACCCGGCACTCAGCACATAGACATCTACAAACATGGACTGGGTGATATACCTATAAAATCAATATACTATATCTATAAAATCAATAAAACATGTTAAAAATTTTTGCAAATTAATAATATGCTGCATGTTGCCAAAATTAATTAAAATTGGTGATCTTCACAATGTTACTGTGAGAAATGGTTTCGCTATTAAGAATTTGTTCTTTACTGTAGTTGATATAAAACAAATGGTAATTGATCATTGAGACAATTTCGTATATAAAGGCTAGATAGATTCTGCTATCTAGCCTTTATATACGAAATTGTCTCTTCTCTTTTTTCTATTGGATCACAGAGACAAAACTTCAGCTTAACTACTATCTAGTTAGATGATAAAGTAAAGGTAAGACATACAAAATACAAAATTTATTCTTTAAAAACATTAGATTTTTTACAAGTGAACTGTTACCTTTTACTTAACAATGTAAACAAAATATACAAAAAAAAAATGTTATTTGGAATGTTTAACAGACAGCATGGATTACGAAGAATAGCAGTTTATAATTAAAAAATATTGTCAATTTCACTAGTTAGTAAATTCTGTAACTATTTTTTTAATATGTACCTATTTCAGGTTATGAACGGTGAAGATTGTAAAATTTCTTGAATATTTTCTAAAGTTCGTCAAACTTTTCACTATCGGCTTATATATCATTCACAAACACGGTCTCTGCGTACGTTATTTTCATTGTGCGTACACGACAAATGTTATTAAAGCACATTTAACGTTGTAAAATAAAATTATAACACATCTGTAAATACATTATCAGTCGAGAAAGAAGAGAAAACATAAATTTTATGTTTTAGTTCAAGACCGTTGGTGTCCATTTTTTAAAATTCGACGCGACGTTCCTATATACGGATGTGTCACAATCAAAGAGAATGTAACCACTACGTATTCGCCATAATATTTACGTTTTTGGCCATAATATTTTGAAAATAAATAAAGGAAGATAGAAAATGAAACTATTTATTAAAATATTAATAATCGTTGTGGAAGTTCCGTTTGTGAAGAATGCATATAATTCGAGCAGGTTATATTATAAACAAATCATTTAACTATACATCATACACGTGCACATACCGTAAACTACTATTTTTTTAAGAGATAACACAGTGCTATAAATTCAACCACAACACAACGCTTACCAATGCTATGCAGGTTGAATGTGATTACCCCATTCTTTATTATACGACAATATTTATCAGAGAATTTTGGTTTCAACTTGAAAAGTGACGATTTTTCATTGAATGTTGTTATTTTTATATATATTTAGGGTTTATATATGTCTAATATTTATCGTTTCTTATGCAAAAAGTGCTAGTAAAAATGAAAATTAAGTATTTTTTTATGTAGGCCGAAATCTTATTTTTCGTTTCCTTCACTCAAACAAATTTTCAGTAAAACTCTACCTATCACATTATTGTTGATATTTTTACCAATTTTGACCTTTTGCTATTTTTTTTGATCAAAGACTTTTTTGCCTACTTTGACACTGGCAGAAAGCTTATTACTGTTGCTATAAATAATGATTGTTCTCCATCAGTCCAGCAAATCTTCATCTTCATCACCATTCATCAGTCCAACGAATGTGCAGTAAAAGTCAACTATAATTTTACAATTAAATTCATTATATAATTAAATTAATTAAAGTCATTATTACAATTAAATTATTACTGGACATTGGCAAAAATGGCTCGATTTTGTAGCGGATTACTAGGTTTAGAAAAGAAGAAGAATCAATTCAGCTTTGTAAGAAGCAAGATGTATTAATAAGAGTGTCGTATATGTGTAAACTGTATCTTGGGTATTTTTCCGGAATAGCCTTAAATTATACATTGAGTTAAATCTATAGTGTATTTTATTTATCGGCTACTGAGCACAACGAATACAGCATTGATGGGCGTCTTCAGCTTTAAAATAGCGATGGTGAATTCCGGCTTCAAAACTTTCTTTATGAGGTAAGAGATTGAGCTCAGTAGTAGGCTAGAGGGACATTTATATACCGTTACTATATTTTGTATCGCACACTGGTTCTGGATCACACGCCTCCCCCCCCCCTCCATTAATTTGAGGCAACTTGTGTTTTATTAAAGAACAGTTTAAGTTTCATATATCTCATTACTTTTAATTATATGATATTATACGATAGTAAAATAAGGAAGTCTTACAGAAAAATAGAAATTCATAAAAAACGATGTTTTATAAAAAAAAACGAAAATACGGATTGTCAATGTTTTTAGAGAACGAACTTCGTACTTCCTTTTTTCTGAGTATGACGTCTTGAAGGCGAGAGTGAATATACATCTTATAGGCTGACATGTTTATCTTAGATGGGATCCTGGCCAAAAGATTTGCCTATTCATAATACAAAATCCATAATATCCGCTCTATTTTAAGATGCTGCAATAGATTTCATAACCCCAGGTCACACGTAACCAGTGGCGAAACAAAAGGGTGGGAAATTTTTATGTAGCCTTTGTTTTTATATGCGAATGATGATAACCCTCAATATATATTGAATAGGTGAAGTTTTCGGTGATAGCCTTCTTGGCTTTTAAAACATTTTCGGACAACTGAGCTCGCACAAGCTTGGTTGAGTTATCATGATACAGTCATGCCAATCTCGCGCTGCACGTGTGTCTTGTAAGATAGTGTAATTATTCTTTAAAATTAAGTCATCTATTGACCGTCCGAGTGTGATTCGGACTTCCTTTCGGGCTGTAAGCTTGTTGGCTCGGTACCGCCCAAAGTTAAGGTTCGACGTGATCTCGACTCCTAATAACTGAAGGCGGTCGTTTTATTCCAGAGATACACTCTGAAAAGTAGGAGCCAATGTAAACGGGCTCCTTTTGGCGGAGAATGTTTGCGGACACGTTTGAGTTTCGGCTGCATTAAATCACACAAGGTTGGTATTGTCTCAGTAGGAGACTGCTTGGAATGTGAGACTTATATGCTCCACCATGGCCTCCTGATCAGACTGTACTTGATTCCGAGTGGCCCCAACATGCGCCAGATATTTCCCCACAACTGTGCTGTCATCTGCATACCCAAAGATACCGGGCTCGAGCAGGACGTGCAGCAGTGTTTTTCATAATTATGTCCAATTTATGTCTGTGAAACACATGCACGATATTGTTACGAAATAATACAGATATGTTCAAGTAAAACTCAAATGAATACTTTGAAACGCTTAATGTTTGGCCAGAGTAACGTTCTGATTGATATACGTTATCGATAATGCTTACTTCACTTAGTCAAAACGGACTTTTATACACCGTAATTACATTAGTCAATACTCATCAAGTTACTTATTAATAATTTTTGATACTGTTCAGTATCATAATTTATACTCATTATTGTTATTTATAATACTCTTATTTATGTGTATTACTTATAATCAATAATTAATAGGACGAATATAGATTATTCTATGTAGCGTTGCCAATGGCTTGTAACATTAAAGAAGAAATCCAAGTGAAAGGCTCAATTTTTTTTAATATAAAAAATCATAGTAATATTGAAATTTGGTTAGAGAATAATTTTAGTGCATTAATATGCGGAATACTGCTGCTTTATTTTTACTATCTTCGATGTAATTAAGTAATGAATACATTTTTACGATATCAGCATTCGTATGGCAAAATGCCAAAAGTCTTGTATCTTGAATTATAGTGTAGCGTATGCTGCGACAATCTTGTATATTATGTTACTTACTAGACTTTTCTTAATGAAGTTATGTAAGAGCTCATATCACACTGTTGAGCATCGGACCCTTCCGATTTTTGGGAGGGCTTTGGAGCTGGGAAGAGTCTGCCACGCTGTTCTGATGGTTGGAAGGTTGGCGGTCTTGACATGCCCTCGAAATATTTTTATTTCTTAGTCATTGCAGACAGAACCTCACGACGTTTTCCTTTAACGCCGAGTACTTGGTAAATCAGCACTAAAAATCACAAATATTTTAGTGGTGCCGGCGCCGGGGATCGAACTCACACCACTCGCATATCATGAAATTAAGCCCCAAAACTACTGCGGCCCCTTGATAGAACAACGTTTAATTCCACCTCTATATATAAATGGCGGCTCGTTAAAAGAATACTACCACTCCATCTCATCCAATGGATCTCGTAAAAGACGAGTAAGGAATTAAACTGCACTGTTAGCACTGTTAAGTAGTTGAGGCAACGAATTATTTTTCAAAAACGTTTTTTTTGTCACCATTTTTTTATTTTTATTGACACTAGAAAGACAAAAACAATTTTTTGTCTTTCTAGTGCCAATAATTTATTGCGATACTAATTAAATTCTTTAAATAAACTTATCGCACTGCTAATAGAAATCAGTAGTAATTCAAAATAATATATTTTGCATACATCTACGAGTCCCCATAACAGTTTTTAAGAAATTTATAGAAGCAGCCAATAGATAGCGTCAAGAGACATTATTTAGTGAGTTGAAAACCTTTAACAGAGAGAGGGAAATCATTTTTTCATCGATTCTGGAAAATAAACTTTTTGAGTCACAACGGTTTTGTATTAGCTTTGCGATATATAGATTTAATAACTCTGGCGTGTATAGCGTACAGCTTAGATTAATAAAAAGAAATTTTGCAACCTTCTATTGTGGGGGCCTAGAGATTTAGCCCCGACTGCCCTCTCCTAAAATCAGTTCCGAAGATTTATGATATAAGAGAGCGTCGCCGTCCCCCATTACTTCTGTTGCCCACCGCCAGAACTAACTTGCTTCAGAACGCCCCCCTGGCACGTGCGATACTTTAATTAAATGTTATCTTAAATGATATCTCTGAGGCTATTGATATTTTTTCTTGTAGTCGTCGAAATTCACAATAGTAGCATACAAATGCGTAGAAAACGGTGTTTACTGATTATTTTATATAATTTAAAAATTCTGTTTTTGTTTATGCTTAGAGCTTTTCCCTTCCTGAATCTAATTGGTTTTTAAATTGTAATGGTGTTATAATTTGTGGTAATAAATAAATAATAAAAATAATATCGGCTTATATCTGATACATTTGAATATTTGATGATTCCATCATGACACATGGGATCGTAATCCCGTCTCAGCAAAAGCGGAATCACTACCTTGTGTTTAACATTTCTATTAAGATCTTCGTTAAGTAAAGTTGTTTTCTTTTCTTTTTGTGTGGTAAAAAAATGTGTACACTTATTCACTAAGCTCAGAACTCTGTTTCCGCCAGTGACATTCACTCCTCACTTATCCGTGTCCTAAATAACGCTTATGCGAAAAAATCAAAAGTTGAATTGGAACGGATCGGATGTCCCAACACAACCAGACCCGAAAAAACTCACATTATGTGTTATTGCATGAATGTTAACTTCAAATAGGATTCGAACAGAGGACCCGCGGGATTCTAATCAGGTGACCTTTACGCGGTCGTTTTAAGAAGCCTCTGTAAATGCGTTTTACTTTGTTGATTATCGGGCGCATTGTTAAATAATTCTTTACCAGCGGATCTAATAGAGATCCTCAAATAGTAATAGTAATCAGCTAATATAAAGGTATAGTCTTAGTGCAGGGTTTTCCAAATTATGTTCCGCGACATACATATCCGCGACATAAATGTGTTCCGTTGAATTTGAGTAGGTGTTCCGCGACAATTAGAAACTAAATACACTCAACTTTTTATCGAATGGAGGGTGACAGCTAAGTGGCCGAAAAAAAATCCAGATGATATTAAAGTGTTTCACAAAAATTTACGAGTTAACGAAGTGGTTCATTGCAGAGAAGTTTGGGAGCCCCTGGTCTTGTGTAATGTGCTAAATAAATTAGCCCTTATCGGTATTGGGCTGCGTTCCGGTCAAAGCAACGATAAAAAATGTTATTACTTTTCTTCAGCTTGAGCCGTGGTAGCTCAGGGGCTGGGAGCTTGTCTCTAATTTCATATCAGAAAGGAAAGAAAGAAAGTAAGAAATATTTATTTGATACACGCACACAATACAGATTATATATCACACAAACAGATTATCAGTGTAGAAAAAATTTTAAGCAAAAACAAAAAATGTTTTAAATC
This sequence comes from Luehdorfia chinensis, assembly GCA_019845155.1. NCBI lineage: Eukaryota > Metazoa > Arthropoda > Insecta > Lepidoptera > Papilionidae > Luehdorfia > Luehdorfia chinensis. The sequence goes on along the minus strand of JAHVAK010000241.1, from coordinate 3,146,801 downwards.
TTCATGGTGTAATGCTCCAAAAAAGACCGGCACTCAGGATATGATAGGATACATCATCCTGCCCTGATTTTCAGTGGTATCCAATAATATAGTAATAATTCCAATACATAACAATATATTATTTATAAATAAGAATATAATAAGATATACACATATATATTACACACATACATATATTACGCGGGTGTTATATTCACTCTTAACGGGAGCACAATTCGGGTCGCCCGGGTTAGATTCCCTGTGCAGACACCCCTAAAATTGTTAAAGTTAGACTGGAACTTTTTTTGTTTTTTACTTTTCTCTTAATGTTTTTTTTCCGTCCGTTAATGTTTTGTAATGGCCGTGTGGTGGCGGCTCGATAAAAGAATAGCACCACTCCATCTCATCCAATGGATCTCGTAAAAGGCGAGTAAGGAATTAAACTGCACTGTGCACCCAACAGCGCATGATGGCGATGGGCTCACCACCTATCACACCAAGTGCATTATATTGTTTTGGTGAAACGTGGATTGTGGCAGTCATCTGTCTTTGCAGTGAACGCCCAGTCAAAGACTACCCATTATGGGATACAGTCGTGATCTTATGTATGTATGTTTTGTTTTCTTTTATTTATTTATTTATTCTTTATTACTGACACCTTAAGCTTAGTGTCTAAAGGAAGGGAATGCTTCCTGTCAACCCTTGTCACGGTGAAAGGTAGATGACAGGTGTTAACCAAAGAATAAAAAAAATATAAATAGGACTCTTAAATTAATATTTATATGTAATATATGAAGTATATATGAAATATTGCTTTGGGGGAACGCCTTCGTATTTTTTTTGCCAAGAATTTTTTGACTCGTACCAAAATGGCGACAACATAGTTCGTCACTTTTTTTTATTGTACAAAGTGACCAAACGAACAAAACGTTCACCTGATGGTAAGTGCAACGTCCGCCCACAACAAATGCTGTGTCACACAGAATACTTTTGTGTGTCACCGCACTGCGCCCGTCACCCTGAGACATCAGTTCTTAAGTCTCAAATGCCCTGATTATGCTAGCTCACAGTGCCCTTCAAACCGAAACACAGTAATGTTTGCACACTACTGCTTCACGGCAGAATAACTGGCCCTGGGGTGGTACCTACCTAGACGGATTCCTGCATAGGAATCCTACCACCAGTAAACGTCTTGTCTTAAGTAAACTTGTCACGTCTTGTTTCCCGAGAAAAGTGGGGTACGGGTGTGGCAGCCTATCACTTATATGAAAAAATGTAATTATGCATGTATACATAAAACATGTAAAATAGTACATATACTATTATATTATATTATAAATATTTATTTATATTACATACATTAGATCACGACTGTATCCCATAAGGGGTAGTCAGAGATTGGGCACTCACTGCAAAAACAGATGATTGCCACAATCACCAAAACAATATAATGCACTTGGTGTGATAGGTGGAGAGTCCATCGCCACCATGCGCTGTTGGGTGCACAGTGCTGTTTAATTCCCTTACTCGCCTTTTACGAGATCTATTGGATGAGATGGAGTGGTGGTATTCTTTAAACGATTTTAAATATGTATCCCAATACAAAAAATGAGGCGCCTTTGAACGTTATTACATATTTTATGAGGGAGTAAAAAATTTATGTCAACTACATTTTGATTTATTCAACCGTTACTGTCAGAAAATGACTCGTAAAAATAAGAAGAGGATTTTGATTTAAATCATATCGTCCATGATAAAATATTAAGTCTCAAAAGTTGTAACAGAAAGTCGTAAAGCCTTGAACGGTAATAGAGTCAGTATTAAATTTTAGATGCTATATTTTTATTTAATATTTGCATGCAAGAACGGACAAAACTAAAGCCTGACGTACTCGTAGGATTTATATGCACTATAGTTCATTCGCGTTAGGTGAGTCATAGTTGCCCGCCGGCCTGGCCACGCCCCCCAGCCAATTAGAATGCTAGAAATTAGAAAGTCGACTTCACAGTGACCAGTTGAAGTCAGACCTTCGAACAAAACGGTTGTGTATATGTGTATTTTGCGTGTTACTCGATCAACATTAAATTTTCAAAATGAATACCTCACCCATTCGAAAGAATGAAAGTGGATCAATAATCCATAGCGGAGAGAGACGTATAATTTACAATGTTTATAAGTACTTTAAACTGTGTGATTTAAATGCGACTGTGGATAGCACAGTAATAAAAACAGCAAGTTCGTGCGTGTCCGAAAATACTGTTCATAAAATTATTAAAGAACAAAAGGATACTAACACATAAAAAAAAAACCCGTGAAAAAATGAACTCAACGATCCACGGTCGATAAATTAGATGAACTAGACAAATGTCCAATAAGGAGAAAAGTTCAGTCAATATATTTAAATAACGACTACCCGACATTGGACAAAATTATGACATTTTGCGAAACGGGCGAAGATATTCCAGTTTTCAAACGTACCACACTTCATAAAATAATGCACGAGCTTGGTTTCGATTTCAATGAACATGATAGTAGAACATTGTTAGTCGAAAGGGAAGATATTTTTTTATGGAGGCGTAAATATCTTTCATAATAAATGTAACTTGAGAATCTGGCGATATGGATTAGTGATTTAAGTAATTTTATGACAATTTGTTTCCATTAAACTTAATTAAATTCTTTGAAAAAAATTTGTTTGAACTTTTACTCTACTGTGAATACACCTTTACACTGTAGTTGCACTGATGACTCATTATTTACTTAACGCGAACGGACTATAAAAATAGTATTCTGAAGTTACATGTACATGACGGCTGCCATCTTCATGCTAATTTAGTAAGTATAGAGATTGTTACGTACAGTGTATGAATGAACTGTCTGGAAGTGTCCTTAATCTTAGATGAAATACCTTACTGTCCTTACAGTCGCGTGCACTAGTTGTTTGTCACGGAAAAGGCTACAGTCAAAATAATAAATAAGCTTAAAATAATAGAAATAAAGTTCTCGAGTGGCAACCTCGTTCCGTAAAGTATCTTTTAAAATGAAATCAACTGTCGTTCACGACGTTTTTAATTTTTTAGTAAACACGGCTGGCGTGATGCTAATCGAAATGCATACAAGCACATTGTGTGCTCTATTGTATAGCAATAGTTTTTGTATACAGCCAATTCAAAGTGTTAAGTCATTCGGCATGCAATATTTAAGACCAAGCAAAACGCCAGGTAATTGACTTGTTTCTTACCAGACTATAAAAAAATCTCAGTGCGCAGTGCGTATTCAGTACACGGGACAGAAGTCAAACTTGTCATATTTAGAAGAAAGAAAATTTATTACTTACTGTAAAATAATCGCTTAGTCTAAAAAAAGAAATTATTAATAATATCAAATTTATAATTTATATATAATATGTACATATTTGAATAATATCACGATTTCATCCTGATCTGATCCTTTTTTGATCTGATTCTGATATAATATATATTTTATATTGATCAGGAACCGGGAGCTCGTGAACAGAGCTCGATCCCCAGTGTCGGCACCTCCAAAAATGTTCTGCAATTTTAAGTGCTGATTTGTCACGTGCCCAGCGGTGAAGGGATTGTCGAGTGGAAACCTGCATTTCTGAGAATTAAATCTATTTTGAATGTGAACATTTGAAGTCCGTCGACCCGCATTGGAGCAGCGTGCCGGACTCTTCCCGTTTCTATAACTATCTCAAAAAAGGGAGGTGCCCTGTGCTCAGCGGGACACATATAAGCTGTTACTTTATTAATTTAGTACATAAACGAGCCCCTCAAAGTACATATAAATTATGAAAATAGAGACAAAAGCAGAGACAATTCTCTGTTTTTCTCTCTCTATTTTTCGTCCTTTTCGAGTCAGAAACTCGCATTTTGAAATGTTGCTACTTTATTACACAAAAAAGTACGTCAAAGTGTAAACGTTAAATAACCTTTATTCATATAATGAATTATTTAAAAATCTTAAAATTACCCCCCTCCGTGCAAATATTTGAAAAATGTAATCCCTAATCGCGACGATAGCAACAGAGTTATGCCCCTCCCGATTGAAGTAACTGACCGAACCGAGGCCGGCCCCCTGGGGAACCCGAGAGTCAGTTACTCTCGTGAACAGGACGACGGTCCACGCCGATGTCCCCTCTCGGGGGGCTCTTGCGCCGGCCATCCATAAATAAAGGTTTCACTTAAGCTCTCTCGGTGCTCTGCCACCTTTCAATCCGGCGAAGCTGTGAAAGTCTTAGGGCTAACAGTGACCATCAGTCATAAAAAAAAACAGTTATGCGTAAGCATAAGGAGATAATTTTCACGCCAAAATGTAGACTAGCGCTTGTTAAACAAAACGCCTGTTTTATGTATATTAAAATGTTTAGTGCTTTACCAGAACACCTAAAGGGATTGCCATCAACTGATTTTAAAATACTATTGATATATATATATATTTTCGGTGATGTAATTGCTGTTAGCCTTCTCGGCTTTTACAGCTTCATCGGATACTGTGCTCGCGGGCCAGGGGCCCGCGTGCCAGGTTTGGTTTCACCCAAACATAAATAAATAAATAAAAACTCCTACAAAAACTTTACCACGTGCTCGGCGGTGAAGGAAAACATCGTGAGGAAACCTGCATGTCTGAGGAATAAAAAATATTTCGAAGACATGTGAAGTCCGCCAACCCGCATTGGAGCAGCGTGGCGGATTCTTCCTAGCTCCAAAACCCTCTCAGAAATGAGAGGAGGCCTGTGCTCAGTAGTGGGACATTTATAGGCTGAAACTTTACTTTACTTTACTTTTACAAAAACCTCGAAGTTCGGACTGTGTGGCGTTCGCTGCGTGCTTTCGCGATTTCGAAAATCTTAAACATTTTAAGTCGTCTACTGACCGTCCGAAGGAGGCTGCGCGCGTCCATTCGGACTGTCGACTTGTGTGTCGGTAACTCTGGGCGGTGAGAACCGCCCTGGAACACGGGTGAATCGTGTGTACGCGATGTGATTATTGACTATTGCGCGCCGCTCTCTACGGCGGTCGCGCGTCGTGGTGCGTGTTATATTAAAGCTATTGACTGTGTGTACAGTGTGGCCTGGATAGTGACTGACAGTATCGTGGTCAGGAAGAGCTGAGACGTCCGTGTCGTCTAGCACGTTTCGCGGGCGACGTTTGCGTTCGGTCGCGTTTCTGTTTGGTCGGTAATTTGCTGCTTTAACCACCAGCGAGTTTGAATGAACCGCGACTTTTCCGAAAAACCGCCGAATACTATTGAGAAACTGGCTCCTAGATAATTGTTTTTACTCAGTAGGAGAATTACTCAAATACCGAAAGAACATGTTAGTAGTATAATGTATTCAATGTTAAACATTATAATCATACGTTATTGCCGTGTGGTAGCGGCTTAGGAGAATATACCACCCCATCCTATACCGTGGGTTGTCATAAAGTCGACAAAGGGAAAATAAAAATCAGGAGCAAGGCAGCAGCATCTTCCTGGACAACCTGAATAAATAAGCTGCGGTTGCCAACCTGCCTGCTAAATGTGGCAACTATGGCAAAATCTCCCCAAAATGAGAGCTACAAAATTTTGTGGCAATTAATAGGGGAGGCCTATGTTCAGCGGTGGACTAATGATAGGCTTAAATAATAATGATGGTCATGATTATTTTGAAATTTACATAATATACTCGTATCTATATGATACTGATATTGAAAATTAAATTATTTTTATCAAAAGTAATTTTAAATCATTTGTTATTTATAATCTGGAACAATATGTAGTCAATAAATGCTTTATCATTAGTTCAGTTGCATATTAAGACATTTGCATGGATGGACTCACACTTTTTTTTATTGCAAAAAGTAACGAGACAAGCTAAACAAATACTGTGGCACCCAGAAAATTTCTGTGTGACACCACACTGAGCCCGTGACTCTGAGACATCTGTTCTTAAGTTTCATATGCCCAGTGATTACACTAGCTCTCAATGTTCTTCAAACCGAAGCACAGTAATTTTTGCACTACAGCTTCACGGCAGAATAACTGGCCCTGGGGTGGTACTTACATAGACGGATTCCTGCATAGGAATCCTACCATTAGTAAAAGAGACTTAACTAACCGTTCCTGCTTCCAACTCATGACCTTATTATCTGTACATATGTTCGAGCTAATAAATTTATTTGATTTGATTTGACGACAAGGGCAAGGTCTAATGACCGCTAAATGTATTTTTCTTACACTAATTTGTTGGGAAAATGGGCATAGAGTAAGGAAAAAGGAAGTTATGTTAACGGTTAATGAATCGTTTACTTAATGGGGCAAAAAGATTCTCTTTTCACGTTTTGCCTCATTTTCCTTTATTCTATAAAGATACTAAATATCGCGTCTATATTTATAGCCGACTTCAAAAAAATAGGAGGTTTTCAATTCGTCTGTATTTTTTTTTATAGATGTTCAGGCATAACTTCTATGTTTATGAATCGATTTTAATGATTTTTTTTATTAGAAAGTAGTTACCGTAAGGGTATCATATAAATTTGGTAAAGATTCTGATGACGGGATCCATGAGTAAATCGTGAAAGTCTTTAATTAGCATAATCATCTTTGGAGCTGCTGCGTTGAAGTAGGTTTTTTGATTAAATAATTTTCGGTATCTACAACCGATCTAGAATAATACTTTCGTCGTCGTTCGTCGTTTCAGCCTATCACTAGTCCACTGCTGAACATAGGCCTCCTCCATAGATTGCCACAAAAGTTAGTAGCTATCAGTTTGGGGGGATTTTGTCATAGTTGCCACGCTTGGCAGGCGGGTTGGCAACCGCAGCTTATTTATTCAGACGTTCCCAGAAGATGCTGCTGCCCACCTCCTCGTTTTTATTTTCCCTCTGTCGACTTTTACGACACCCACGGGATGAGATGGGGTGGTAGATTCTCTTAAACCGCTACTTTACTCGGAACAATTCTGATTGTTCCGAGAAAAGTATAGTATTATTGGAAATTTATTTTTCTTTTTTGGATCTGTACTTCACGACAATTGTAACGACCGCGTTGTCTGGTGGACAGAGTATTCGACATCTATGCCGCGGGTCCTAGGGACGAATCCCAGCCAGAGCCAATATTTGTGCAAAAACAAAAATTGTTGGTTTCGGTTCTGGTTCTGTTGTGATTATCCCTGTGTTTCTGACGCATCCTAGCTTACCTCCGATTTTATCGCATGAGACGAGTAGTGGTTCAGTTGATAGCTTCCAATTATTTGTAAGTTTAAACGTTCACCTGAGGGTAAGTGCAACGTCTGCTCATAACAAATACGGTTTCATCCAAAACATTTGTGCATGACATGGTTTCTGTGTGGCATCACACTGCGCCCATCATCCTGAGACATAAGATCTCAAGTCTCATATGCCCAGTGATTACACTAGCACACTACTACTATTCACGGCAGAATAACTGGCTCTGGGGAAGTACCTACCTAGACGGATTCCCGCATAGGAATCCTACCACCAGTAATTGCAGGTAGGATCCCTATACGGTCTAGGGTCTAGGTCTCGTCTTATATTTCAGAGTTTTTGGAGCTGGCTAAGATGGTGTCACGTTGCAGCAGTGCCGGTTTGTCAAAACTGCTCCATCAAAAAATTGTTAAGAAGATCTCTAGTAATGGATTGAATACTACTTTATCGAACATGATTATCTAACCTGCTAGTCGGCAGATACGTACGAATAATACACCGTCCTCTTAGGCCGCTACCACATGGCGGTGTGGTACCACCGCATCCCATTCCGTGCGTGTCATCAAAGTTGACAGAGGGAAATTAAAACCAGGAGATGGGCGGCAGCATCATCCTGGAACATCTGAATAAATATACTGCGGTTGCCAACCCGCCTGCCAAGCGTGGCGACTATGTCAAAATCCCTCAAATATGAGAGCTACACACTTTTGTGGCTACCTATGGGGGAGGCCTATGTTCAGCAAAGGAACTTGTAATAGGCTGAAACGACGACGACGACGAATACACCGTCCGGTCACCGGTTTACTGGTGGCAGGATTCCATGCAGGAATCCGACTAGGTAGGTACCACCGCGGCGCCAGTTATTCTGCCGTGAAGCAAAAGTGTGCAAACATTACCGTGTTTCGGTCTAAAAGGCACTAATAGGCAGTGTAATTAGTGGGCACATTATAAGAAAGCTTAGAAAGTATCCATCCAGAGATACATCCAGAGAGATCAATTAACTTACCAAACGATGTGACTGTTATTTTGTAAGCAGCTACGTGACATGTATTTTTACAAAGGGATAGGTATTTACAATGTAACATTTTTACGAAAGAAAAAATTGTACATGGTCTTATGGAAGATTATGGGTATGCTCTGTAGAATGAAAGGCAGATTCTTTTAGTTCCAAACAGTAGTATGTCATGCTCGCTTAAATGCTTCTGCTTGTGGCGGCGGCGTGTGGCGAGTTGTCTACCTCCCTTGAATATGGTCAAGGAGGGCGAGGGCTGCCACATGCGTCATACCTGTGAGCAGGTGCTGTTGGTGGAGGCTCGAGTTTGCAATGCATTTATTCATTTGTTATTAAATCTTGTATAACATTTTGTCATGGAGCGTGCTTTGGTTTATCATGAGACTGATCTTTGTAATTTAATTGTTCTTTATAAATTGTATTTATAAAGAACTTTTGACAAAGATAAAAAAAATAACAAAATAGAGGATACCTACGGAGTTTCTTTCGCCTGTTTCTTCTCCGTCAGAACCTCATTACGAAACGTATTGTAAAAAAATGACATTTGAAGAACGAAATTTATAGTTCTTACGTTGAAGAATAAATAATTTTCACTTCATTTCATATGCGACTGACCCAGCGTGGTACCATACTTTCTGTGTGACTTGTGACTGATTGATGTCTGAGTTCTGGGTGACAACGTGATTAGATGAATAAAAAAATTACTGAATTTAAACTTTCCTAACATAGCATAAAGAGCAAAAAACCTACTATTATTAAAACTGCATAAAATTTACAAATAGGTGATTTATTTTTTCTGTCTGAATTTTCCCCGGCCATCGAAAATAGCGACTCTGAAGCGTCTGTAAAAATATCTGGGCCAGTTTTTCAACATGGAAAAATGAATATTCGTTAACGATTGAATATTCGCCAAATACAAATATTTGTATTCAACAGGACAAGTTATAATAACAAACCAAGTTCATGCCAAACAAATTTAAGTAATACAAATGATAGGATGGTAGAATTTGTATAGAAGATTGAATTAAATTATTGCAAAGGAAATGGCTGCTTCGGTATGATTGCGGATTTATTCTGTAAGGCTCCGTTATCCCTTTACGATGTAATTAATTATTATAAGCAACAATCTATACCCGCTATTTTATCTGTGTAGACTAGTAGTAGAATAAGAATTGTAACATATTCTTTAATGATATTTAATTACGTGGCGAGCAAACGTTTACTTAATGGTATGTGCCACGCCTGCCCATAACAGTTCGGGTCTCATACAGTAAAAATTTCTCCGTGATAATGCACTGCGCCCGCCACTCTGACGCTGATACCGATAGGTGTCCCGCAGAGTAGAATAGCACCTACTTCTTTTCTACCGACGTGTTGTAAGAGGCGACTAAGGTGCAGTGCAAATATGCAGTTCTGTTACTATACTGCTCGTGAGAACGCAATGGGGAGTAAGACTTTTTTGACTCGTACCAAAATGGCGGCGACGTGGTTCGCCACCCGTCACGTCTCTTTTTCCGCGGGGGCGAAAAGCTACACTGCCCTTAACCGAAACTTAGTCGTGAATACATGTCACTATTTGAGTATAGAATTACTTGCCTTGCGGTGGCACCTACTTCGAAAGATTCATCTCCTGTATGGGACTTCTAATACGAGTAATATATGTTAAACCAGAACTTTTTAGAATAAAATAAAACCTAACCGCCTGGTTTGCTATGTATAATCTGTAAATGTTATGTGAATAGGCAGTACTAGCGTACTCACTGGGCATATGAGACTTAAGAACTGATGTCTCAGGGTGACATCAGGGTATAGCCCATTGTGGTGTCACATTTGTTATGCACAGATGTTGCATTTACCATCAGGTGAAGGTTTTGCTCTTTTCGTCAACTGCTCCAATAAAAAAACACACATTTACACAAAAAAAAACACGATTTATTTATGGATATCGATGATGTGGCAAACTATTAACTAGGAACAAAACATTTTGTTGCCGTAATCTCTATTTTTTGCGAAATGTTTGAAAGGTGGTTATTACAGGGCTGAATAGAATCGGGGCTATTGCGTCAGATCGTTAAGTCGTCTTTTCCGCGACGACTTAAGCTAATTTTAGTTGAAACTAGTCCACTATGTAACCAAAACGTAGACTCTAACTGCTGTAGAGAAAGCAATGATCTGAAAACGTTTTTTTTTTATGGTAGAAGATGACTAAATGAGCAAGTCGTTCATACATACATATAGAGTCACGCCTCATTCCCAATGCGGTTGACAAAGGCCACATCTTTTCGCTAGCTACGATCCTGACACGCATCTTTCGCTTGTACTAGTTTCAATAGTACGAGTATTTTCGCAAATCGTACACCTGGCGGTAGGATTCCTATGCAGGAGTACGTCTAGGTAGGTACCACCCCCCGAAGGCCAGTTATTTTGCCGTGAAGCAGTAGTGTGCATACGTTACTGTGTTTCGGTTTGAATGGCACTGTGAGCGAGCGTAAACACACTAATATGAGACCTAAGATCTTATGTCTCAGGGTGATCAGACCGAAACCCAGTAACGTTTGCACACTACTACTTCACGACCGAATAACTGGCGTGTGGTGGTACCTACCTAGACGGATTTCTGCACAGGCATCCTACCACCGTGCCGAAGCCGTGGTAGCTCAGGGGCTAGGCACTCGCTTTAAATTTCATAGTACGCGAGTGACCTGGGTTCGATTCCCGGTGCCGGTTCGATTAAGTGCTGACTTACAACGTGCTCGGCGGTGAAGGCAAACATCGTGAGGAAACCTCCATGTCTGAGAAATTAAAAATATTTTCGAAGACATGTGAAGTCCGCCAACCCGCATTGGAGCAGCGTGGCGGATTCTTCCTAGCTCCAAAAAGCCTCTCAGAAATGAGAGGAGGCCTGTGCTCAGTAGTGGGTCATTTATAGGCTGAAACTTTTTTCTAACTTTTATCCTACCACCAGTAACTGTCTGACAATGATAATGAAACGTTGCAGCCAGTGGTGTAGGTTTTGTTAGTGAAAACAGTGACGACTAACTGTAATATCAAAAGGAGGCTAGTAGTAAAGGAAAGAAAGTTAATGTGCTAAGATCCGCATGCAAAATGTAAAATAGTGTGTATTACCTAATTTTTGAAGAGCACCGCCCGCCCTCCCTCAACAGCGTGCACAAGCAATTCAATACCGCCACCGGAAGCCGCCACCAGATACCCTCCACCGCTACAACACTACCACTAAGCAATACACACCATCGAAGTCAAGAACAAGACACGTGTTTCACCTCAAAACAAGGCATTATCGAGTAATATTGACTCTGCGACAGTCAGCCGCCTCAGGAGGCTAGTAGATTTTAAATCGACAATTTTGACTCTACAATTAGATTTAAGTGGAGAACAGATAACCTTGGGGTAAGGGCTAATTTATATTTTTATATTCTCTGAATTGAAGAGGGCAGGAAATAGATTGAATAGAAAAAATAATAATAGATTTTTGCTCATATAATTTTTTTATAATATTATTTTTTACCTTGAAGGCATGTATTTAAAAGTAGCAGCATTAACGTCTTGTTTTAGAACCAAAATTATGTCAACAAAACAAAAACCCCAAAACTAAATTGAAGAGTTGAAACTTATTTCACACAGACTCAAATAAACAACAAAATTTGCCGAACATTTTTTTACCAACCCATTGTTTCCAAATATTGGACCAGAAAGTAAAAATCAAGTTCTGATTCTGTTTGCGTTTGTTGTGAACAAGCAACAATGGCTCTATTACGTATTGTTCCGCGCTCGTTTTCCCACAATTTGCTCGTGTTTGTGTTTTAAACTTTTGTTTAAAAACTGATTTTTCAGTTCAATCAATATTTAAACATTTTAAAATGAAAAGAGTTGTACATATTTTTAAGTATTATGTACGAATGCTGCTGTTTGTTAGTTTTATTGTTTTTTATTAAATTTGTAGCAATATCGTCATCATCAGACAAACTTTACTTCTTACATTTATATCTAATTGATTGGATATCGTAGTATTCAGTCTCTTTGTAGTCTACTGCTAGACTCCTATAGTCCTCTCCCAAGTTGAGAATATTTCCTGTGATCACCGCGCTTTGCAAGCGGATTTTCAATGGACCAGACCAGACGATGTGATTATTATACACCTTTATTAAAGAGTCACCATTGACAACATTCAGATTTTGTTTTTTAATTTATTACCGTGCCATGATTTACCATAATTTTATGTGTGTGTAACGTACTTAACAATATAAGACATCTAAGTTACTGCTATTATCAGTTCACACCACATCCTGGATTGCCTGGTCGAGAATTCCTATATGCGTTAACTCCGTCCCTTGTTGTTGTATTTTGTATAAGGTTAAGCAATATAGATTAAATAAACCAATAAACAATCATCATCAAACTCAAATTATTTGCTTATCAAAGCGGAATGCATCACATTTCATAATTAATTGCTATTCCCCTGTTTCTATTTATGTTTAATGAAACCTGTTCGCATTTTCTGTTTCTATTGTGAAATACAATATGATACTTATAGTAAAAATAAAAGACGGATACGTATAATAAAGAAAAAGAGTATTCTCGGAGCTGTAAAAGATTTCATTGTTCAGGTGCTTCGGGAAGTTATTTTTTTATGAATTTAGAAAATGGAGAAATGAGAAAAGTGGCAGTAAATGGGAACCAACTAGGTATATTTTAAAACGAATGAAATAATATTTTGAGATAGTGCACAGGCCATATCTAGGTTCTGCTCTTGGATCCAAATTTTTCTAAATGATTATTATTATTGTTTAATTTTATATTTGAAAGCCCCGTGGGTGTTATTAGCCCGTGGTTGTCGTGAATGTCGACAGGGAAAATGAAAACCAGGTTTTCCTGGAACATCTGAGTAAATAAACTGGATTGCCAACCCGCCCGCCATGCTTGGCAACTATGGCAATATCCCCCAAAGTGTGAGCTACAAACCTTTGGGGCAATCCATGGGAGAGGCCTATGTTCAGTAGTGGACTTGTGATAGGCTGAAATGATAATGATGATGATGATATTTTACTGTCGCCACCTTAACCTTAGCTAACCAAAGAATAATAATAAAAAAAACTATAGCGGGTGGACTCATAAACTTATTTATTTATTTTACAATTTTTCGGAGAACTTGAACCTTGTATAATATCTAAGTGGGTACGCTTATAGAAACTATACTCTTATAGATATTATATACGCTTATATGTATTATAATCATTGATATGCAATTCACAATTACCTGAAGAAGATTTTTCAAAAATTATTTTATTATTTTCTATGTTTAGAAAGAAAGCGCTCTCTATATATACAGCGAGTTTGAGAAGCACTGTTTTTTTATTGTATAAAGTGACGAAACGAGGAAAACGTTCACCTGATGGTAAGTGCAACGTCCGCCCACAACAAATGCTGTGTCACCCAGAATATTTCTGTGTGACACCACACAGCGCACGTCACCCTGAGACATCAGTTCTTAAGTCTCAAATGTTTTTGTTCATATATTATGACTTTATGGATCTTATTTTATTAATATTTGCTGCAACTATAATACCCAACCGCTTTCGATTGCAGTAATTAAACATTGTCACATGGCGCGTAGTAATATTCTTTATATACCTCCAAGCTTTAACGATGTATTCGAAAATATTTTTTTACTCCATTTTTATTTTGCATCGTATTCAATACAGCCACAGTTTCACGTAGCTCATGACTTAACAAGACGCATGTTTTGTATTGCGATACTATATTTTTACAGAAGCAGAAAAAGTCATTATGACTATACTAACTCACATTTTATTTGCTCATAACAATGTCTGTTGGACTGTAATATCAAAATGGACGCGGACTGTGGACAAAGGCGTTAAAACGTTTTAGAAATGTATGTATTAATAATTACGATGTGTTTAGCTACAGTGAGTTATTTAATGATCGTTATTTTGTTTGGAGGCGCGATGGAAACTAGAATATTACAAATCAGACGTTAGGAGGTGGTGTGCTTATTGTTGTTAAGCGTGAATTTATAACAGGAACAGATCGACTAACGTTCTTCTGCTAAAAATATATGGGTGACGTTAACACTTAGGCACTCCTGGCCCAAAGTTACTTATAAATTACATATTTGTACGGCTTTCCTTTGTAGGCAAAATTTTGAGTAACTCTAACTACACAACTATCTTAATTTTATACTAAGTTATATGACATACGAGTAGTAACGAATAATATAACTGATTAATTTAACATTTTGGGCGATATTAATCTGCCAAACATACCCTGATTGTGTCGGGTACTCTTTTTATCCGGAAAATATACAAGGGTCAGTTGATCATAACGGATGATTGATTCCCTGTTTCCATTGACTAGTGACATTTTTATAGGAAAAAAAAATTAAAACTTAACCGTAATGTATTGCGTGCTGCAAAAATAATAAGATAGTCCCTTATGCTTTGTTTCATTCAATATTATTTCAATTTTGAATCATCTAACGGAATGTATTTTGATGATCTCACTGTATTAATTTGTCCGTAGCTATGGTTACATTTGGCTGGAATGTATTCGTATCGACGTTGCTCTGTTGTGTAACAGATAAGCTTTCCAATAACGGGCACCGAAGATTGGCATGCGATTGATGCGAAACATTTTAACACATCTCATATATTTGTTAGATGACGGTTAAAAAAGTTTATATTTTTTTTCCATTAAGTTTACCCTTTGTCTGGCAGGAATAGCTTCTTTTTGTTTAGTTTATAATTATAACCCATAAGCTAGGCACTACATCCCAAAATGAAAGCTTGAATAATGGCGCCAGTGCTATATTTAATCCTAACCTCAAAATAAATTATGTATTATACTGGCATTTACCGGTTTAAAGATAAAATAGATATGATAAACTGCATTCTATGCAATCTATAAAATCATAGGTTATTTGTGGTCGCGACACTTTACAGTCAGGTCATAGCTTATACGAAACTGGCCGATGTTCTTTCGTAGTACGCAGGTTACATGAGTTGGATCCTCGGTGCAGGAAAAGTTATCCTTAAATGGAAAATAAAATCTATGCATTGACTATATTTATTTCATTAAATAGCATCAGAATTTTTCAAAAGTTCAATTATAAGCTTAAGCTTTAAAAAAGTGTTTTATTTTATTCTTCCATAATCACCAAAGTTTAATTAAATGCAGCACAATCAACAAGAAACTGTAATGTTTGGCATCAGTCCAAATCTTGAGTCTTCTATCTTCTTCTGAAGTATTTTCAGGTAAATACTAATATACATTTTAGGAAACCACGAACACCAATGACTTTTATTAACAGGAATTGCTCAGCAGAAGTTTGTACTTAAACTTGTACAGTAAAAAGTAAAATATTGTAAAATAGACATTAAAAAAATGTCATGGTTTCCGACAGACTATGGAACACACATACGCAATAATAATTAGAATCTGTTTGTAAAATTGTCGGCTCGGTTGGCTCAGTGCCTACTGGCTAGTTGGCTCTGTGAGTACTACGGGGCGCAGGTTTGATTCCGACCTGGAACCTAGATTTGTATGGCTTAAGCATAGTTGTTCCGGGTATGGAATACAAGAGAAATCCGAGTGTTGGGCAAAGTTTACCTCAAATAATAAAAAAAAAATCTTATCAAGTATAATATCCACATTATACATTATACATTTTATTAAAAGTAATCTCGGAATATGTCCTGGCTCCCGACTATAAATTAAAACAAAGTGGGCACCCAAAGGGATTAATTATTATTACATATTATACTGATAATCTTTACTTCGGACCAAAAGTAATAATTAAAAGCTGAAGGTAGCTCGGATTAACTCTGACATCAGGGACAAAGCGTTCGAAATGTCTGGAATAAATAATCTGAAACGCGACTAAACGTTAATGTTTAATGTTAAACGTTTATTCAATGTATATTATAAGAAATCATTGTTATCTCTACTTTCTGAAGAATTTATATTATCTTATAAACTTGGATTATGTTTTAAAACGTAACGATTTAAATTAGAACGTCAATTTACTTGTAGAATTCCATGAGTATTTTAAAATCTTAATAATTAAGAAGTTTTTATAACTACATTATTCAGTTATAAAAGTAAAAGGTAAAATAGCTTTTAAATGTTTTACAGCTAGGGACATTAAGCCTTCTTTCGTTTTTAAGAAAAACCTTGAAGCCGAAAAATGGCGCTATTCTTCTATTTCTCGATTATTTTATTTCTCAAGTATTATCGGCAATATTTGTTTACCATGGACCACGTGGTACATCACCATTTAATATTGTTGTTTAAAATTCTAGAGACTATTTCGCATAATAAAGATCATGGTATAATTATGAAGTTCGATATTTGTGAATTATTAGGCCCTTACACATGAAATTGGCGTTTTGTATGGGAGGAATATAAAGTCGTTTTTTTTTTTGAAAAATATTTTAAATTAATCAAAGTATGTATATGTATGTATGCATTTTTCGCAGACATTCCAATTGCAGCTCCTCTATTATAGCGGCCGTCTGTTGTGCAGTGTGTGGTCTAGCGTGTCCTGAAGCAGCAGTGGCCTAGAGCGATTGACCAGACTCTGTTGTTTAGCAGCTAGTTCTTCCATCATGGTTTGCAGCTGCTGACAATAGATATCTGCCGTAGTCGTTTGACAAGATTTGAGAAAGCTGTAGTGCACGACACCGGCACTAATCCAACAAACACTCACAAATAACTTTTTCTGACTAAATTTTCGCTTGGGGCAGGATTTGGCTTGTTCTCCAGGGTTCAGCCATTGTGACGAGCGCTTTTGATCATCGTTCAGGATCCACTTTTCATCACATGTAATGATCCGATTTAAAATCCCTTCTTTATTGTGGCGGTTGAGCAATGTAACGCAGCATTCGACGCGTGTTTGCTGGTTTGCTTCACTCAATTCATGAGGTACCCACCGTTCAAGCTTTTTTACTTTCCCTGTTTGCTTTAAGTGCCTGCAGCTAACTCTGAAGGGGTTTGCGATGGATCCGCTTCCACAATAGCCTTTAATTGTTCATTATCCACTTTGGTCTCCGGCCGTCCACGGGGCTTGTTCTGAAGGTCGAAATTTCCAGAACGAAAACGTTGAAAACGTACCATGTTTTCTTTTGCGACACCAGCGCCATACACATCGCTAATCCTTTGAGCTGTTTCTGCAGCACTGGTGCCACGGTAGAACTAATGAATTGATAAAGAAATGAATGACTGTTTTCGAAACTCGAATATACCGGCTAAATGTATTTATAAATTTGAAATTCTTAACCAAAGAGGATATATTTCAGATCAAAGTGGCCAGTACGACAAGACACCAATTTCATATGTAAGGACCTAATATTAATCCACAGCACATTAAGTATTGCCATTATTGCCCGAAGTCGCGTAAGACTTATTTTGTTTGTTTCTTTTATTTTTTTTATCCTCCGTTGTTGTCAACTTTAAAAGTGATATGACATTATACATAAATTGTATATTATCCATGATGGTGGAATTCGAAGAAACCTTTAAAAGGTCAATATTTTATACTTTAATTAAAAATAACATATGATACTATGACCTTGTTTACAGATAGTAACATGATACATTATCTATAATCGTTAGTGACATTACGAAGTGCCCTTTATTTGACGCTATTAAGTTTCTTAAATACAAATAATTAAGTTTAGAAATCTGAGATTTAAAGCCTGTACATCTGGGAGGTTTAATTTACTTTGTTGTAAAAATATTTGTTGATATGAACCGACCCTCAAAACTTTCAATTATAGATTTTGTTAATTATAATCATCTTTTCAGCAAAACGTTCACTTGATATTAAGTGCAACGTCTGCCCATAACAAATGCTGTCTCACCCAAGGCATTTCTGTGAGGCATCACACTGCGCCCGTCCTCCTGAGAAGTCAGTTCTAATGTCTCATAAGCACAGTCATTTCTCTAGCTATCAGTGCCCCGTGCCACGGTCTGTCCACATGTCTAGACCAATTTCTGTATAGGAAACCTACCACCAATAAAATACCTCCCCGATAGACTCCATAAAACACGGTCCTGAGTCACCTGCATCTATCGACTTAGCGCAAAACGTTCGTTATCGCTGCATCTTGGGAAAGGTCGCTATATACTGAGTTTGCCGGGACAAAGTTGCCATTTGAAAATCTTTTCTTCCCAACGGCGATCGGTTTGACGAGCTGTTTGGCCGACCCTTACCACTAAAGCTTGCTGATCCTTAGAGTAATGTAGGTCATCGTTACGGATTGTTGCTCGCAGAGGTAATAAAATATTTTTAAAATCATTTCGGGATTTACAAAATCAATAACGTTAAATTATTTATACTACTGTTTAAAACGGCACCAGGTCAGATCCAACCTACCTGCTGACAAATAGATTATTGTTACTATAATCTTTTTGCCGTAATCACCGGTAGATTATATAATTGCACCTCTTCACCCTGAGACACTGCTGACTATCACCGGCCTGGATAAATTAGGATTAGGGTAGGATTTCTGGATACATTACTGGCGGTTGGATTCCTATGCATGAATACGCTTAGGTACCACGGAGCTTCTTCACGCTAGGATATCAGTTCTTAAGTCCCATATGCCCAGTAAGTACACTAGCCAGTAAGTAACGGCGCCCTTCAAACCGAAACACAGTAATGTTAGCAACACGCTACTGCTTGACTGCAGAATAGCAGTCGCATTTTTTACATACATACATACAGTCACGCCTCTTTCCCATAGGGGTAGGCAGAGACCACATCTTTCCACTTTCTACGATCCTGACACACATCTTTAGCTTCTTCTACTTTCATTAGCGTTTTCACACACGCTCGTCGGTTGCGGGTACTTTTAACGTGACCTTTCCTCAAAAGTTCACCGATCTGATTGTGATACGTACGCCTAGGTCGACCCTTACCGGCTTTTCCATTCACACTTGCCTCATAAATCTGTTTCGTCAATCTCCTTTCATTCATCCTCTCTACGTGTCCAAACCATCTAAGCATGCCTTTCTCTATCTTTATCGCTACATCTTCAACCACACCGCAACGTTCCCTTATCACGCTGTTTCTCACTTTGTCAATCAGAGTTACTCCAGCTATACTTCTCAAACTTCTCATTTCCACAGCGTTAATCCTACTTTCATGCTTCTTCTGCCAGACCCAGCATTCACTACCATACATAAGTGTGGGGACCAGAACTCCCCTATGTACTGCCAGTCGTGCCTTTTTAGATACGTTCTGGCTACACATAAAGTTATGCAGAGCCCCATTCACTTGATTTCCTGCTAATACTCTTCTCTCAATATCACAGTCATACTTTCCGTCTCTCGTAAATTTAGAACCCAGGTACACAAACTCTTTCACTTGTTCCACTCTATCTCCTTCAATCAGAACCTTGCAATCCGACATACTTTCTTCTCTTTCAAAAACCATTACTTTCGTTTAACCATTATTTTTTTAATATTACAAAAGTAACATTTTTAACAAACAGTTGTATCTTATAATATCATTTTTACACCAGTTATTAGACTAAATGTTTGTTTTTATTGTTTTGTGAAATTTTACCCTGTAATTGTTTTATTTCACCATGTTATTGTTTGGAACTGTACCAAAACGACGTCTTTCTTTTGTTCTAACATTGTGAGATAGTAATCACAAAGACTTTGATATGTTACTCCTATATTATTACACGTTTTTGACAAAATTTGTAGCTAATAATTCAAATATATTATTAGTAAGATAATTTTAATAACTATTTTCGTCATATTTAATGATATCATTTTCATAAAAATACAAGATGATGACAAAATAAATTAAAAATGAATAAGATTCGATAACAAGTAACCTAAGTGGCCAAAGCAATCTTCTTATATTTTTCGAAGGAGCGGCGGATGTCTAAGATAACTTGGAAATTCAATTGTGTTTATTCGCTTGGATGGAAAACAGACAGACAGGCGCCTATCATGCCTTGATGGGCTATCGATTAACGTTAGAAAGGAAAAGATTGGATTAAAACATTTAATTAAGAGATATTAATAATTCTAAACTATATGCTGTAGTAACTCCTGTCCTGTGGTCCGTCTTGTAGACCCAGTTATAAATACTTTTGGCAACAAAGTTATCCCTTTAAAGTGGTTTAGTTAGTTATAATTTTCTTATGGTATTATTTAATGACACGAGTAATGCTTAAAAGAATTTACCACCCCATCTCATCCCGTAGGTGTTGTAGAGAGTTGTAGAGAGTAAAGTCGACAGAGGGAAAATATAAAACCAGAAGATGGGCAGCAGCATCTTCATGAAATATCTAAATAAATGAACTGCGGTTGCCACTGCTGCACCCTGAACTATGAAACAAGACAAGTGCTTAGAAAATTGTGATGGGGGAGTGGGGTAGGCAGCTTGTCGCTTAGTTAATAGGTTCGGCATCTTTTCACTCGTATTGGTAGTTTCAGTAATACTAAGCAGTGTCAGAATTTTTACACACAAGGTATAAGTGTAAGTGACAAGTAGAAATCTTTAGTTGCTAAGCTCGTGTACATTATCTACAAGTAGTTGACCTGACAGCAGCCACGCCTGCTCTTAAAATATGCATCATGACCCTTGACTATGACTTTGAATAACAAAGTTCTTTACTTTAAAAATAGTTGAGTATAACCTTATACATGTCGCACTGCTGATCGTGAAGGACTTTTCCCAGCTTCAAAACCCTCTTACAAATAAGAGACATTTATAGGCTGTAAACTTTACTTTTAAAACTTTACTTTTGATTAAAAGCTACCAATTAGTCCACTTCGGGATCCCTCCTAAGTTGGGAAGATTTCACAGTATCAATTTCAGTACATCATTTCAGCCCGTGGCATGATGATAATGATGTTCTCCTAGCCGACTTCGACCACGGCGACAACCTCACTGTCGAGAGCCATCAACTGCGCAGGAGATATTATAGTGCCACAAGTGTACGCGCAAACACAGAGGCACTCACTCGTCCCAACCTACCCGCGCCCGATGTAACGCTGATGCGATAAGATCGGAGGTAGGTTAGGATGTCAGAAACACGGGGACAATCACAACACAATCAGACTCGAAAACCAACAATTTATGTTTTAGCACAAATGTTGGCTCCGGCTGGGATTCGAACCCAGGACCCGCGGCTTAGAAGGTGGTCGCCCGTGACAGCTCTTCTGCTGAACATAGGCCTCCCACATAGATTGCCACAAAACACGGTTTTGAGCTGCCTGCATCCGTCGACCTGTGCAAGTGGAGACGACACCATCATGTTGGGGTCGCCGTACATTACACTGCGTTTGCCGGTACGGGGTTGCGACACGAGAACCTTCTACCCTAACGGCACTTCAGCTTGCTGATCCTTAGGGATATGTCGGTTACTCAAGCTGTTCTCGTTGTTAGTCGTTACGGATTATATCTCGTAGTATCAATACGTATTTTTGGTTTGGCATATTAAGACGGATATTTTGGCATCGGTTGTAGGCTATGAGATTTTCTGGCATTTTACTAATACGACACCGATGGGATAAAGTGGTGTGACATGGATCCACACCATCGACGTATGGCAAAGAGATTAAAATTATAGGATAAAATAGAAACTCAGTGTGATTTACTATAATGGTTCCTTTATATTTATTCCACAAAATTGGTTAATTTCGATCAAATTAGAATCTATCCTGTTACGTGACCTAAACTAATTCATAAGCGTCGTATGCCTTAACGTAATTATGAATACAATATCTATCTGAAATTTTAAATGTGACGATACTCAATGAACAATTTTAGAAAATTGGTGTTATGTAAATTAACGTTTTGTATCAAAGAACTTCATTAAATAAAGAATTGTAACATCTATGTTTTTTCTTCCCTTACGGAGGTTGTTACTTAAAATGACACAGAATAAAATAATGTAAATTAGTGGTACGCAATATATTTCGTTAATATTGTTATCTATGTTTTCACAGACTTAATAAAAACCGAACTTCTGCTAAATATAAACAGATTCGATGTTTAGACAGACTGATAAACAGACTGGAAACTAGATGAAAACGGCCGAAAATCGGTATTTTAAAATGTAACAACTGTTTTGAGAGGTATCTCGCTGATATCTAAGTTGTCTTAGGCAAAATATTTGGAATGAAAATAATGTGAATTTCAGGTAGTTTGTTTTATTTTCTAAATAGAAACTAATTTCTTTTACAGCAGGAATTTTACAAAACAAGGTCTTTTAATTTTTAGTATAGTAAATATCGGTTTAACTAATAAGATAATTTTCAAAACAATAATAAATTATCGGTAAAACTAATTTTCTATAACCATAGCATATAAAATAAGATATGTTAAGCCAAATTTTATTTTAAAGTTCTAATAAAGGAAAGAAAGTTAATTTGCTAAGATCCGCATGCAAAATGTTAAATGGTTGTATAACCTAGTTTTTAAGAGCACCTCAACAGCGTGCATAAGCAAACCAATACCACCACCGGGAGCCGCCCCCAGATACCCTCCACCACTACAACACTACCACTAGGCAATCACGCCACTGAAGTCGAGAACACGACGCGTGTTTAACCTCAAAACGAGGCATTACCAAGTGACATTGACTCTACAACAGTCAGCCGCCGAGCATTCGGCTCCCGGTGGCGTTATTGGTTTGCTTGTGCGCTCTCTTGAGGTAGGGCTGGCGGTGCTCTTCAAAACTATGTTATAAAACACACCATTTTACATTTTGCATACGTATCTTAGCAATTTATAGCAAATTAACTTTCTTTCCTTTATTATAATGGATTTCCGCAAAGTGACGCCTGATTCTATTAACCATTTTAAAGTTTAAATGAAACTAAGTTTACGGATTTTATCGCGTTTAATTTTTTTTTACTTTTTGTAACCCGACGTTTCGAGTGCTTTACAGCACCCATGGTCACGGGAGGACTGAGGTGACAGATGTCCTGATGTCATAGTTAACCTGGGGTACCTTCAGCTTTTAATTATTATTTTTGGGTCCGATACTAACAGATATTTAAACGGTGAATCTCACCATCATCCATCACAGTTAGCTACCGTGGGTAAATCCTTGTTTCAGAGAGCACGAGGAATCTGTGACAGGAAACACCTGGCCGCCGAGCTTCAACATGTCAAGCAAGTTTTGCACGACAACAAGCTTCGGGTTCCGCGCCTACGTCGCAGTGACCGAGTGAAACCGGCCACAGTCGAGCGTGTGCCTTCTGTTCTACCTTATGTCAGAGGAGTCACGGACAAGATTGGCTATATCTTGAAGCGGGCTTCCATAAAAACATTCTTCAAGCCGCCGAAGAAGATAAGTCAGTTTTTACCATCTGTCAAGTGTAACATCCCTCTACAGGACGCAGGAGTATACAAGCTAGATTGTGAATGTGGTCTCTCTTACATAGGCCAAACAAAAAGATCGATCAAAACCCGTGTAAAAGAACACATAGCTGACGTGAAGCACCGTCGTTCTAGGAAGTCTGCAGTCTGTGACCATGTTCTGGATCATCCCAACCATTACATCAGATTTGATAAACCACAGATCCTTGCAAAAGAACACCGATTCCTACCAAGGATGATTCGCGAGGCTATTGAAATCAAAAAACATCCTAATTTCAATAGAGAAGATGGTTGGGTATTACCACCAGCTTGGGATCCAATAATAAATAAAATTAAATCAAAAACCAAGCATACCACTGCAAGACTTCAAGACACAGTTAGCTCTTTCTGCGTAGATCGGACCCAAAAATAATAATTAAAAGCTGAAGGTACCCCAGGTTAACTATGACATCAGGACATCTGTCACCTCAGTCCTCCCGTGACCATGGGTGCTGTAAAGCACTCGAAACGTCGGGTTACAAAAGTAAAAAAAAAAAAAAAAATTAAACGCGATAAGATCCGTAAACTTCGTTTCATTTAAATGTGTAGTGTTCGCGTAAATATAACAAATCAATACATTTTAAAGTTCTTTAAAACCGGCCTTACCACATACTCATCCTCATATTTTAAAGTAAAAACTGTTACAAACTATAGTTTTATGTATTTAAACCCAACAAAAGTTGCCAGTTCACATGACTGTGATAGACGCACGAGGAAGGTGTTTAATACGGCAATCGGCCCAATGTGACGATTATATTTAACCTTCCCCAAGTTGTGAAAGGTCTCGCGACTCTCCTGGTGTTGCGGATGGTCATGGGCGGCGGCGATCACTTAGGCGAGCCGCTTGCTCGTTTGCCCTCTCTTCTATAAAAAAAGTTCTTTATCTTATAATGGGCTTAAGGAGTAATGATCATATTGATTTTTATCGATATTTTTGTATTAATATATACTAACTTCTCTAATTGAATGTACTTTAGATCAGCGGAATAATATTTGCCGAGAATACTACAAATATTTAATATTATTATAATCGCCGTGGTAGGGCAGAGCAGGAAGTTTGTTATGACGGATTGTCCCTTCTAGCCCGAAGTCAAGCCCTATCCCTGTCCTGTTAACCAGCACAAGGGCCCCCGATAGGGAACCTCGACTTGGAATGTGCGTAGTAACTGACTCAAGGGTGCCCGAGAGGGCCGGACCTCGGGAAATTTCATAGAATGCGAGTACCGGCACCTCTAAAATTTATAATATTTTTCTTATGCTTCATTCGCATACTTTATTTTAGGTATTGTATATACTTTATTTAGGTAGGGACAAGTAGAGAATGCCTTAGGTATTAAGTCTACCTAAATACATTCATTGTGCACTTTAAATGGCAGCGGCTTAAGAGAATCTACCACGCCATCTCATCCCGTGGGCGTCATAAAAGTCGACAGAGGGAAAATAAAAACCAGGAGATGGGTAGCAGCATCTTCCGGGAACATGTGAATAAATAAACTGCGGTTGCCAACACGCATACCAAGCGTGGACTGCCAACTGCGGCAAAATTCCTCCAAAATGAAGCTAATAATTTTTGTGGCAATCTATGGGGGGGGGGGGGGATCTAAGTTCAGCAGTGGACTAGTGATAGACTGAAACAACGACGAAGAAGACCATTTATCATCCGGCCAGATGGTGAGAGATAGATTGTGTTCGTTTTTTACTTACAATAAATTAAGTTCACAGTGCTAAATTTATTTACTTCGGCATCGAACATTTATTTTGTTACATTTTAGTTTTCTTGACTCTGTACAAACCCAATAAGTTAGGTTATTCAGACGGCGGTACGACTGAAATTTATTACATATTGAATTGCTTGGTCTACCTTCGCTCTGTATTCTTTAAAACGGGTTAGTTTATTTATAAACTCAATACATTATTTCCAGTTAAAATATATTTATTATGATGTTTTCATATTTATATGGTAAGCGCCGAGAACATTTCTGTGTGGCAGAACACTGCGCTCTTCACCCTGAGAGCATCAGTTCTTAAGTCTCATATATCCCATTACACTAGTTAAACAGTGCTCTGTAGATCGAAACAGTAATGTTTGCACATTACAGCTTGACGGCAGAATATTTGGCACAGCGAGGAATTTTACTATCAGGTTACGCGATAAGTGTCGAGAGTCATGGCGTAAGTCATAATACAATGTATAATACAATGTCCTTATTTTACGTATGCTCATAACTCAAAATTGTTTCACTCCTCATTCGGTGTGAAAGCTTTAGTGCCGTGGAATTCGCTATCTCTGTTCAGCAACTTAATATTTGTGTTAGAGCCCTCGTAAGAAATTAAAGTTAGGTGGGATTTAAATGAAGATTAGTTTATTTGTTACTCAGGGTTCCAGAAAGGTAGGTGGGATTACGGCTAGATTAACTTTTATAGCATCTGGCACCGTCGAGGCATATCTTAAGGTATAAATTTTGTGCTTAATTTCCTAAAATTTCATAAGCGTTTGTTTTTAATTAACTGTAAGAGTTAGGCCGCAAGCGGCGCTATTTTACGTATTTTTTATGTTTTTTACGAGTTATTTACATTTGCTTAGGTATTAGTTTCCATCTTTCTTATTAATCAAAAAGACTTGACTGATTTTCAGTCTTTTTGATTAATAATCAAAAAGACTTGACTGATTTTCACATTTTTCCATTTATATGCACGTTTACTATTCCTAATCTGATTTAATGTTTTATCTTTAGTTATCTATCCCGTTGTCCAAAAAAACACAGCTCAATAACTACTGCAACTATTGCTTCTATAGACAAGAAAATGTTAACAGATTATTGACTAATTTATTGATGTTTCTCAAAAGATTCTTGAGTTATACAAATTCTTATATCCAATCTAACATAATCGCATTAACACAAATCTGCGCAGTTATATACTTAGTTATTTAAATGTATATATTTAAGTTATATATTTTAGTGTGCTAAATTTTAAATAACTTTGTTTTTCCAGACCACCTACTCAGAGCTTCTACAAACACGATTTTCTCTAAATAAATAGTGTAAGTTGTAACATTTCATCATTTTCACCCTTAAGCAATATAGCTTTATAGATAATGTGGAAAAAGCAAGTCAGGCTTGCTTTTTTATTGTTCTTGTGTTCTTGTTCTGTATTATATGTACCTGCATCGTAATATATTTCTGTTATCAAATAAAAAAAAAAAACAATATTCTTCCTCGTATGGGTATCGATATGGCTATAAATGCTTGTTTAGTTTTTTATAGTTTTATTATTTACCAAAAAAATATTATTAATCCTAATTCTCCTTCTATATTGTCGATGGTAAATAACATGAGAATCATATTTTCACAGTAAAGTATTTTCGTAAATTCGATAATACCTTCCTGTGCCAAACCCATACAGGTTACCCAAAATACATAAACTCAATGCTCCGCTAAGTCCAATAGTGAATCAGATCGATTCACCAACTTACAGATTGGCTCAACATGTGGCTAAAATACTCTCCCCACTAAGAGGACATACAAGAGCACATACAAAGGATTCCTACCATTTTGTCAGTGAGATAAAAGACCTACATCTTACTGACAATGAAACTATGGTCAGTTTTGATGTTCAGTCGTTATTGACATGTCTACCTGTTGAAGACTGCATCTCAATTGTAACTAGGAAGCTAACAGAGAACAACATGCCAGTAGAACATGCAGAATTACTGAGACATTGCCTAACATCTGGCTATCTATTGTGGAAGGAACAATACTATCGGCAAGTAGATGGTGTGGCGATGGGCTCCCCGGTATCTCCCGTTGTTGCTGACATTTTCATGGAATACTTTGAGGAGAAAGCCCTCCGTACTTTTCAAGTAAAACCAAGGTTCTACAAGCGGTATGTAGATGATACTTTCACAATTCTACCTTCTAATAAAGTCACTGCATTTTTAGACCACCTTAACTCCATTAATTCTAAAATACAATTTACAATGGAGTTAGAGACAAATAACTCTTTAGCTTTTCTAGATGTTTTAGTAATTAGAAATCCTAATAACACCTTGAGTCACACTGTGTATAGGAAAAAGACCCATACCAACAGGTATTTAAACGGTGAATCTCACCAGCATCCTTCACAGTTAGCTACCGTGGGCAAATCTTTGTTTCAGAGAGCACAAGGGATCTGTGACAGTAAACACCTGGCCGCCGCAGCTGGCAGCTTCAGCATGTCAAGCAAGTTTTGCAAGACAACAAGCTTCGGGTTCCGCGCCTTCGTCGCAGTGACCGAGTGAAGCCGGCCACAGTCGAGCGTGTACCTGCAGTCCTACCATATGTCAGAGGAGTCACGGACAAGATTGGCTATATCTTGAAGCGGGCTTCCATAAAAACATTTTTCAAGCCGCCGAAGAAGATAAGTCAATTTTTACCATCAGTCAAGTGTAACATCCCTCTACAGGATGCAGGAGTATACAAGCTGGATTGTGAATGTGGTCTCTCTTACATAGGGCAAACAAAAAGATCAGTAAAAACCCGCGTGAAAGAACATATAGCTGATGTGAAGCATCGCCGCCCCAGGAAGTCTGCAGTCTGTGACCATGTTCTGGATCATCCCAACCATTACATCAGATTTGATAAACCACAAATCCTCGCAAAAGAACACCGATTCCTACCAAGGATGATTCGCGAGGCTATTGAAATTAAAAAACATCCTAATTTTAATAGAGAAGATGGTTGGGTATTACCACCAGCTTGGGATCCTATAATTAATAAAATTAAGTCAAAAACCAAGCATACCACTGCAAGACTTCAAGACACAGTTAGCTCTTTCTGCGTAGATCGGACCACAAATAATAATTAAAAGCTGAAGGTACTCCGGGTTAACTATGATATCAGGACATCTGTCACCTCAGTCCCCCCGTGACCATGGGTGCTGTAAAGCACTCGAAACGTCGGGTTATAAATAAAAAAAATAAACGCGATAAAATCCGTAAAAATAGTTTCATTTAAAAGTATTTTTTCACATTTATAATGTGGAAAAATACTTTACTTTCTATACTTTCACGGCGTTCATTAGCTCCTGCGTGCAGGAAACGTACGGGCCTAATTAAATAAGGAGTAATATAATGAGCCATTATTAGAACTTCCATTTTATAGAATGACTAAATAAGTATTAGATAACTTTCTGTTTTGTTTTAAGTTTATCCAACGATTCCAGACAATAATCTGTAGATATTTAAAATGCAACAGTTTCAATTACAGTTATGTCGATTAAGAATTCGCCTAAAATTATTTCAGTGTTATATAGTAGAAACATTCCATTTAAATGTTTCTTTTACTGATTGTTCTTTTAGTCGTCATCGTCATATATTTAATTAGAGAAATATTATATTGTATCTTGTGTACATTATGCATATTTAACTTTTATTTATGTAGTTTATTGATTTGTTTTATCCATTTGTATGTACACTTCCGTCTTTATTAGTTCAACTACAGTTTTTGTCCATCCAAAGGTTGCCTGGAAGAGATCGCTTTTAGCGATAAGGTCATCTATTGTACTTTAATTTATTTTATTGTTTTCCTTTTTGTATATTTTGATTACGGTGTACAATAAAGTTATATTAAATTAATTTAATTAATCATCATTATCATTTCAGCCTATCACTAGTCCACTGTGGAACATAGACCACATAGATTGTCACAAAAGCCCCGACCAACACGGCGTCTGTCGGCCCTACATTGTGTGTATATGAAGTTTAATAAAAAAAAAACAAAGAGGCCGTATTGATAGCTTGGAAAAGATATGATAAAGATGATGAAATGCAGGTACACAACTAGCATTAGGTTGATAAGTTATTCGGACGTATAATTTAGAATAATTAAGAGTATTGTTAACTCGGGGTAGGGAGCTTGCCTTATGTTCCATAGTACGCCAGTGAACCTGCTTTGAAGTCCGGTGCCGGCACCTCTAAAATTCATCTGCAATTTTAAGTGCTGATTTACATACCGCTCAGCGGCGATTGTAAATATCATTAGGAAACCTGCATTTCTGGAGAATTAAACTATTCATTATCATTATTCATTACTAAGGTGGAGGTATGTGTGGAGGACTCATTTCTGAGAGGGTTTTTGGAGCCGCGAAGAGTCCGTCACGCTGCTCCAATGCGGGTTGGCGGAGTTCACGGAGTTTGTCGTCGAAATATTTTTATTTCTCAGACATGCAGGTTTCCTCAAGACGTTTTCCTTCACCGCTAAACACGTGGTAAATCAGTAAATACAATTATAGAACAATTTTAGAGGTGCCTGCACCGGGGATTGAACTCGGGTCACTCGCGCACTATGAGATTTAAGTTGTAATGCCAGGCCCCTGAGCTACCACGACTCTTAAAACTATAACAAGTACTTTACGATAATACTAAATCGTAACGCTAGTTACTAGTAATAATTAAAGCTTTGTACAAAATTTAGTCGTTGAATAAGTACTTTAATTACTTTTAACCCCTTCT
Organism: Luehdorfia chinensis; assembly: GCA_019845155.1. NCBI lineage: Eukaryota > Metazoa > Arthropoda > Insecta > Lepidoptera > Papilionidae > Luehdorfia > Luehdorfia chinensis. Next base: position 3,116,664 of record JAHVAK010000241.1, on the reverse strand, counting down.
AATATTGCTGTACCCAACAGGGTCCATAATGAACTCATAAATTATATTTACCGTCAGAACTACAATACGTACAAGCAAATAAAATGTTGAATGTTGAGCAAACTTATTGTTTTATTTTTCTACCACTATAGTTTCTATGTCAATATTATCCTTTGGTGTGAGATTATGAAAAGATAAAGCTTTCAGTAATTTTTCACCATTTGCTTCTTAAGAGTTCATTGCTTGCGCTTGACGTTTTCGATTCCCGCACGGAATATTTGAATGACTCACAGATAATTATTCCGGTTCTGGGTTGTTTTTGCATGTGCAATTTATAATCTGTAAACGCACTTCAACATCATCATCATCATTTAAGCCACTTCTTCCTTTTTTTCACCAGTCATCTGCTGAACAAAGGCCTCCCCCAAAGATTGCCACAAAAGTTTGTAACTCTAATTTTGAGGGATTTTGCCATAGTTTCCACGCTTGGCAGGCGGGTTGGCAACCGCAATTTATTTATTCAGATGTTCCAGGAAGAAGCTGCTGCCCAACTCCTGGTTTTTATTTTCCCCAGGTAATTCACCTGCTTAACATTCGTCATCATTCATCGAGCTCAGGCGATTGTACCAAACATCTTGCATCTTAGCCGCTTTTACTCATCGGTCTACATAATTTTTATCTGGCGAATACGAGATAGTTACATCTCCATCTGTCGGGGGTCAGAAGATTTTTTTTGACATTTGGTGTTTTCGCACAAATGTTAACTCCGGCTGGGATTCGAGCTAAGAACCCGCGGCGTATAAGTCACATATTCTGACCCAAAAGACACGTAGTGGTTACTGTAACAATCAAGCTAGGTTTGCTAGTTTGTATCTGTGGGACAAAAAAAATACGCTTAACATAAAATACGCTAGTGCATTAAATACTTCTTTCTAATAACGAACTCTTTCTTTCTGGTACCCACAGATGAATGTGAAGTAGATTCTCTTATAGTTACATTACAAAACGATAAAGCACCAGGTATTGATGGATTGACTAATGTTCTTTTGAAAGAACTAAAGAATACCATTATAAAGCCATTAACTACAATATTTAACCTGAGTTTACAATCTGGTATCTTCCCCGATGAATGGAAAACAGCGACTATCACACCAATCTGCAAAAGTAGCCTCAGAGACTCCGTGGAAAACTACCGACCGATTTCGTTACTTACGGTTTTCTCAAAATTACTAGAGAAATTAGTTAATAATAGACTAGTAAAGTACCTAGAGACGAACAACCTCATTTCCTCTAGACAATACGGTTTTAGGAGAGGTAAATCGACAGAAGAAGCTGTAACATTACTAACATCAGTTGTATCGTCTAATCTTGACAGAAACAAACCTGTTATAGGTATTTTCTTAGATTTGGCTAAAGCCTTTGGCAGCGTGTCAATACCAATACTGCTGCGGAAACTGGAAAATCAATTTGGTATAAGGGGTATAGCTTACTTAACTGAAAGTAAACAGTGTGTTAAAGTTGGAAACTACGTGAGTAGACCACAAACTATTAATTACGGCGTCCCGCAAGGTAGTATACTAGGGCCAACTTAATTTATAATGTACATGAATGACATTCATTATATAACTGGTGCGGAAATAATCTGTTACGCTGATGACACTGTTTTAATCTATGATGATTTTACTTGGAATGAAGCTTTTGTAAAAGCGGAGTCAGGAATGAAGGTAATATCTACATGGCTGCAGCAAAACTTACTAACACTTAACGCTAAAAATACAAAGTATCTATGTTTTCATAAAACAGCCAAGTCAGCACCAAAAACATCTTCCAAAATAACATTCCACCTGTGTAGAGATCAGAATTGCTGTACCTGAGAAGAAGACAGCGGGCAGACACCATCGAATACCTTGGTGTGATTATTGACCAAAGCCTAAGCTTTAAAGCGCATATAAATTCTTTGTCCAATCGAGTACGGAGAATAGCGAATATCATGCGACTCCTCCGCACTTCAGCATCAACAGATATTCTAAGATCTGTATATTTCGCTTTAAGTCAGTCACTGCTATCATATTGTTTAAGCTGCCGGGGAAGTGCATTAAAAACATTTCTTTTACAAGTAGAAAGAGCTCAAAGGTCAGTACTAAAAACTATGCTCAAAAAGCCCTTCATGTACTCAACAGCCAAGCTTTTCAAAGAAAGTAAAGTACTAACTGTGCGACAGCTGACTAAAAACGACTCTTAAAGTACACCGATCAGTCATCGGTTCTGAAGGGTATTAGGATTTGCTTAAAAACCGGGTGTTTAAAATTCCACTACACAGTCAACACAAGCTTTGCTCGTCGATTCAGTCCATTCAAGGACTATTTTATATATAACAGAGTAGCCACCTCTTGTAAAATAAAACAGTGCTCAGTAAATGATGCAAAGATAAAGATTTCGGAATGGTTCTCTTCTTTATCTTACGAATTTACCGAGAGCCTTTTAAGCAATATGGTGTAGCCTGTTAGCTTGATGCACTTCGTACTTTGCATTTTTTTTAAATCACCTATACATAGTTTAATATTTACAATATAACATAAAATAAAACTTACTTTTTTATTTTATTTTTTAATAGTTTAGTTTATAAATAACATTTTAAGCTATTGTTTTTATTGCTTTTGTATATGCGTGCGTATTTATCTGTATGCGTTTATTTATGTATTTATATGTATATAATATATGTGTATATGTATGTGTGTATATATATGTATGTGTATATATAAATGTATGTGTGTATGTGTGTGCATGTATGTATATATGATGCAAATTCATGTCTGTACAAAGAATACAAATGGAAAAAACACATGCACGATGACGACCGAGTAATGTAACCTGTAAATTGTAATCGTAACAGGCACCCACAGGACAGGCTTGCATAGTGTGGGGCCACCGGATAATACTCGACTTTGTAAAAATTTACATTGTTAATAAATTTATATTGTTGTTGCCTTTAGTCGACTCTTAAGATACGTCTATGACAATAAACAGTGATGTTTTTTTATAATAGAAAGTGACGACACAAGCAAAACGGTCACCATTATTTTAAGTGCAAATATTACTGTAAAGTTACCGCGGGGGGATATTCACTATTATTATATACAACCATGATATAGTGTTATTTGCTGATGATACATCTTTGATTTTTAAGATAAAACGTCAACTTTTATTATATGACGAGGTGAATAATGCTATTTCAAAAGTAGTACATTGGTTTAACGTTAACAATTTGCTTTTAAATGGCAATAAAACTAAATGTATAAAATTTACAACACCAAATGTTAAACGAATGGATGTAAATGTACTCGTAAATGGGGAGGATTTGAGCCTTGTGGATGCCACTGTCTTTCTTGGAATAACTCTAAACGCGAAACTTCAATGGGTCCCCATTTATCTAAACTAGCAAGTAGACTCAGCTCTGCAGCTTATGCTGTGAAAAGAATCAGAAACTTGACTGTTGTTGAAACTGCTCGATTAGATTATTTTAGTTATTTTCACAGCATAATGTCTTATGGTATTTTGCTATGGGGAAATGCGACTGACGTAGAGGTGATTTTTGTTTTGTAACAGAGGGCCATAAGATCTATTTATAATTTTGACTCTAGAGTGTCTCTTAGAGATATATTTAAAGAAATTAATATCTTAACCATGACCTCTCAATATGTTTATGAAAACGTTATGTATGTATATAAGAATATTAATCACTTTAATAAAAAAAGTGATGTTCACAATGTAGGAACAAGCACAAATGATTTATGCCAGTTACCCGACTTCACAGAGTCAGTAACTCTTTCATGGGGCAATGTATACGTTTTTACAACAAAATCCCAGAAAGTGCACAGTCTTTCATTAAAAAAGTTCAAACTATTTGTTAAACAAATACTTTTTAAGAAGGGTTATTATAATATTAAGGAATACATGGATGATGATAACCCCTGGGAATGAGGTGATCGCTGCCAAGCTAATTCTGCATCTTTATAAAACTGCTGTAATTGTATATTTAAAATGACTGGAAAAAAAAATCCCGCTGTGTTTCTTACTGGTTCTTCCCAGGACAGAGGCATTTCTTTGCGAACCAGTGTAGTTTAAAAAATTGACGTTCAATAAGTATTATGTAAATGATCTATATTGAATAAAAATATTCTATTCTATTCTATTCTATTAATTAATCTATAAGTGCTATTAAGAATACCAGAAACGTTGCACGAAAACTCCCAAAGAATGTGTATCCGATCAAGCGTTAATGATTGTGCAAATCATTTGCATTCCGGCATTTGTATTCCTGTCCAATATCCTTTAAAATCAATGGATTTTCTTTTTTACATAAAAAAATAAAAAAGCAAGAGTGATTATGTTATTCTTAGTTTAACATATTCAACATGAGCCCATACTGGTAAAAATTCACTCCTCGGTTTTCACTTGTGTTTCTCGAGTTATTTAAATTGTACCTCAGTACACAAAGAGCATTTTATTCGAGATAAAACTTATCAATCATACATAACATATTAAGGCATGCCGCCGACACAGACTAAATGAGTTTCAGCGCATGCACTTCAACTCTTGTTCCAAATAAAGAAATAGGTAAAGGTAATTATTGAGTTTATTTTTCCCAAGTTTTGTTTTGTTTTCTTTTCAGCAGCGACGTTGTTCTTCTTATTGGCGGGCCTTTTGCTTGCGAGTCGCTTACGACGACGCAGTTAAAGCCATAAGGTTATTTGCATTATACATATTAAAAAAAAAATGACACCGCACTCAGCTCGCGATCCGCGCGCACGTGTCACTCAAACGCGCTAGTAGCTTCATATACTGGGCCTGCGCTTGTTCTAACTCTCTCCTTTATCATCATTATCATCATTTCAGCCTCTCTGTACTCCATTGCTGAACATAGGCCTCCCTCGTAGTTTGCCGCAAAAATTTGTAACTATCATTATGGGTGGATTTTGCCATTGCCACTCTTGGCAGGCGGGTTTTCAACCGCAGTTTAGTTATTCAGATGTTCCAGGAGGATGCTGCTGCCCATCTCCTATTTTTTTTCGCTGTGTCGTGTTTTACGACACCCACGGGATCAGATGGGGTGGTAGATTCTCTTAAGCCGTCACCATTCTCTCCTTGCCAGTTTTGAATTAGGTCGGGCCAGCCAACGCGGTGTCCGTAACCGGGAACAAGTTGTTTCTGCGTGATAGTTGTGACCAGAGGTTCGCATCGAGTTTTGTCGCGACGACTTCTTTGCTATTCGAAGGTTTGTTCAACACAGTGAAGTGGCATATTAAGTACACTTAACTAAAAATATTTTTTCTTAAGTATATGAATTTTTCTTAAGAACAAAAAAAACACTATACAAGCAGTGCCAATAACACACCTCTCTGCCGCAAGGCGGGGAGACTTGCGTAAATAAATGTTTTAGTGCCGTAAAACTTCCTCGGTTTAGGTATGGCCCAGACGGAAGTATCTCACCCTAGAGCCGGAGGTGACCTTTTGCCTCATGTCTCCTGGCGCCGATGCCATGAAACCGCCCGCGCCGCCGCGTCCGCCGTCGCGTTCGAAAAACAGCATTATCATTTCAGCCCACAACTAGTCCACTGCTGATCACAAGAGTTAAACAGTATCATCATCATTTTAGCCTATCACAGTCCACTGTTGAATATATATATATTTTCGGTGATGTAATTGCTGTTAGCCTTTTTGGCTTTTACAGCTTCATCGGATACTACTGTTGAACATAGGCCTCCCCCATAGATTGCCACAAAACACGATCCTGAGCCACCTGCATCCATCGACTTCCCGCAACACCGTGCAGGTCGTCGCTCCATCTAGTAGGGGGTCGCCCTACACTGCGTTTGCCGGTACGAGGTTGTCACTCGAGAACCTTTCTTCCCCAAAGGCTATATGGCCGGCCCATTGCAACTTCAGCTTGCTAATCCTTAGACCTATATTACTCTAGTTCTGCTGCGGATAACATCGTTACGGATTTTATCTCGCTGAGAAACTCCGAGCATAGCCCTTTCCATAGCTCGCTGCGAGACTAACCTTCTTCATACGGCTTGCTGTGAAGGTTCACACATTAAATAAAACACTCCGAATTTCTCTGCGACTTGAGGTTGTTTTAACCGCCACACATCACCTACTCAACAACATTAGTAGTATACGCAATTTATTTTTATTTATTTATTTTACAATTTTTCGGAGAACTTGAACCTTATATAATATCTAAGTGGGTACGCTTATAGATACGGAGGCTACTTATGGTTCCCACATATTTGTATCTTAATGAATAGTTGTTGCAAAACTGTTTACAGTATCAGTGCCGCTAGAGTTATTTACATTATTAGCTATTGTTTATAAAACTTAGATGTAAAAAAATTTCGTATATTCCTGCTGCTATCAAGAAATAGATCCACCTCACGATTATCATAGTGTTCGTTGATTAAATCTCAAAAACGGAGGGTTATTATAACGTTAGCTTAAAATATACAAAATTTCTGCACATAACAAACTTAGGCCTTTATTAAATTGTTTATGTTATTCACAACACCTCTATAATTAGTTTACCGAGCAGCTTAGGAATACCTTTTAGTAGCTCTTAGAGTATATGAGAGGATGTTTCGCCCGACCCCAGGATGTCGAAATATGTAAATCAGACAATTAAAACTCAAAGTTGTAACGTAATTTTATCATCATCATCATCATTTCAGCCTATCACGGAGTCCACTGCTGAACATAGGCCTCCCACATAGATTGCCACAAAAGTTTTTAGCACTCATTTTGGGGGGATTTTGCCATTGTTGCCACGCTTGGCAGGCGGGTTGGCAACCGAAGTTTATTTATTCATGTTCCAGGAAGATTCTGTTGCCCATCTCCTGGTTTTCATATTCCCTCTGTCGACTTTTACGACACCCACAGGATGAGATGGAGTGGTAGATTTTCTTAAGCCGCCACCACGTAATTTGCGTGGCTTTAATTTAATTTTTTTTTATCACACTTCAGAAATTGTTAAAAAAAAAAGTAAAGTTTCAGCCTATAAATGTCCCACTGCTGAGCACAGGCCTCCTCTCATTTCTGAGAGGGTTTTGGAGCTAGGAAGAATCCGCCACGCTGCTCCAATGCGGGTTGGCGTACTTCACATGTCCTCGAAATATTTCTATTCCTCGGACATGCAGGTTTCCTCACGATGTTTTCCTTCACCGCTAAGCACGTGGTAAATCAGCACTTAAAATTGTAGAACAATATTAGAGGTGCTGGCACCGGGGATCGAACCCAGGTTACTCGCTTACTATGAAATTTAAGGGGAGCACCAGGCCCCTGAGCTACCAATAAATTAACAATAATTTTCTCATGACTATTTTACACAAATTGTGTAAACTAAGATTATAGTGTGAAAATAGGTTTATTACTACTACATAGTTATAGTAATATTGTTATTTAAGACAGTTAAGAATTAAATTACTTAGTAATGAGCTTCAGTATATATTACTGACACCCGCGGCTTCGCCCGCGCGACACTTTAGCGAAGCTAAATATGACATTGCTATCCGTCAGGAACCATACATTTTTCAAGTATAATGTCCTTTGTTGTTCTCAGGCCTCTAAACTGTCTGGATACCAAAAATCTATTTGATCGGTCACTCCGTTGAAGCGTGAAAGACGGACAAACAAATTAACAAACCAATAAACCAACAAAAACACTTTCGGTATTAAACGAGTAATATGTCTATGGATGGTTAGCTGTGTCGAGGTGACTTCATCATCATACATGCGTCGAAATCTGCCACTACGTTTCATTCATTGAGTGTTGCTAAATCGTATGGAACTCAAACTTCTAGGTCCATAAAGATCACTTTGAAGCCGTACAGAGACGCTTCACAAATTTTTCAAATAAAGGGGCACCTTATTTCGATCGACTTAAGAATTTTAATCTCATGACGTTGTCCAATAGATGTAAAATTCAAGACAGACATACTCGTAGCATCACGCTTGCCGCGATACTTACCTGTGGAACTTACAAAACTAATTTTGGTTATCACTCTTTTGTGTAGATTATTTGAGGATTTTTTAAGTAAAGACGAGACTGTTGAAATTTTGTCACGACAAGCTATCTATATTTAAAACTAAAATGTACGGTGTCATGAACCCAGTTTCAGTCACAGACGTTTAGCAGTTTCGAAGTACAACTTTTTTTCCTATCATACTCGTATTTGATTTGTTAATAGTTATAATAATTTATGAAATTTTTAGTTAATACCTATTCTAAGTGCCTTATGTTAATTATTTTTATTTTGCTAATCTTATGGAGATGGGCAGAATCATCTTCCTGGAACATTTGAATAAATAAACTGACACAACCTACTTACTCGTTTATTTATACTGGGAATCCCAAATCAATACTGCAGGTGATGCGGAAAAGCTGAGTACCTGTATAAACTTTATTTACTCGTATTACTACTGTGTTCTGACTGTCGATTGAGAAATATTTTCGGTTGAAGACATTATGCTAGGATAAGGTAAGCATGTTTACCTTTGCAACAAAGCCTATTTTCAACCAGCAGAATTACTTTTAAAAAGATGCCTTCGGCCGAGTTCTTTCCTCAGCTCGATCCACTGGCTTTGCAAAGAGACGTAGCGTCTCTTTGCATTATCTAGCGTGTTTACCATGTGCAGTGTTCCGAGGAGTTCTTCCGATTAATTCCTGCTGTTGAATTCCACCATCGCACAATGCAGCACAGAACAAAATTTCATCGGCACCACCGGGATGATTGGCATTCCACCACTGTGCGCTTTTCCATATATTTTCAGACACGCACAACCACTTTGTGGAATCTGCTGCCGCCAGCAGTTTTTCCGGACCGATACGACTTAGGGACCAACTGTTGTTTTCAAGAGAAATCTTGGTACGTGGTCACGTGGTAAAAAGTATTAAAGAAAAATAAACTCCTCCCGTAAACATGTTTTTTTTTGGTCTTTTATTGCTACAGTCAGGCAGTTCAGCTTTCTAACAGCATTGTAGTAGCATATTTAAGTATAAACATATATAGTTTTTAGGAAAAGTAACAAAGAACTTAATATAAATAAAAAAAGGTTTATAGCATCCACAGTAAAATTATAGTTCTCTTTTACTGAAGATTTATTGGACTGACGGAGACAAAACGAAAAGCATGAGCTTGGTCTTGAATTGAATTATAAACTGTTCACTTTCACGAGCGTTTGTTGCATAAATATATCAATATTCAGCATCTGAACTCAAAATATACACATACATATTATTATTATATAATATATTTTGTGTTATTTTTACGTTTTTTCTTCTGCGGGTTTTTATGTACATGTATTTATCTATCTTCATGTGTTTTTTTCTTCTATTTACTTATATCTTGTGTGCACACCTCCGTCCTTTTTCTGTTTAATAAATCTCCTTTATCGAAGGTTTGCCTGGAAAAGATCGCTGTTTAGCGTTTGTACATATTTAGTTTCCATAATATTGTATTTTTTTTCTTTAATGTGTGCAATAAAAGTATATAAAAAATCTGTAAAAATTACATTCGTCATAATTTAATTTGGCATCAAAATATGTTTTTCAAAACATTCGCTCCCAACTGTAGAAAATGCAACTTTCAAAAAAAATGTCAAAAAATATTGGCACGTACTTTTTTGTAACAATAGTTGTATGTTTTTCTGTACGACGTGTAGTTTTTATTCTTTGTTCTGCTTCAAAACAAGAACTTTCACATAAGAATGCGAGAAAATGAAAAAGATTTGAATAACCCATGGGGCCAGTTATTCTGCCGTGAAGCAGTAGTGTGCAACAATTACTGTGTTTCGGTTTGAAGGGCACTGAGACCTAGTGTGTCTGTGGGTGACGGGCGCAGTGTGGTGTCACATAGAAATGTTCTGTGTGATACAGCATTTGCTATAGGCTGACGTTACGAGGGCGACACTGATAGTTTTTAGAACTGGCCACTTTACACACTTTACACTGGCTACTTTAAATAAGTTTACATTTTGAAAATAGAACTCTTTGCTAATATTATTGAGTACTAATTTCATTCATTTGTCATTTGTTTTACGATTTGGCGGCAAATTGAAATTTTTCTGTGTCACGCCAGTATGAATTTAACGCGAGAAAATTTTCGTACTATGATTTTTATGACTTTCGGTTTCATTTAAGTCAACAAGATTGTTATGACAGACTTCGATTGGCTTTTCACGATGAAGCCCCTTCTCGGGCCACTGTTTATAACTGGTTTAATGAGTTTAAACGTGGTCGCGCCAATCTCAACGATGCTCTGCGTGAGGGACGGCCTTCTACGGCGACGACTGAAGATAACATCAGTTTTTTGCGGTGTATGATAGAGACTGATCCAAGAGTAACCTATCAGCAGATTTGGACAAGCTTAAGCATCGGTATAAGTCAAGTGCACAAAATCCTCCACAAACATTTAGCCGTTAGGAAGCTTTGTGCCCGGTGGTTACCTCATTATTTGACGGAGGCCCAAAAACTCCGTCGTGTTGATTGGTGCCGTGAAATGATACAAAGACTTAACGGAGGTGACTCAAAAGTTGTGTTCGACATACTTACGGGTGACGAAAGCTGGATTTATTGCTATAATTCGAAAACCGAAAGCCAGTCTGCTCAGTGGGTGTTTCCTTCCGAGGAGTTGCCAACTAAATTGAGGAGAGGTCAAAGTGTAGGAAAAAAGATGGTGGCCTCATTCATAGGAAGGACCGGTCATTATGCGACAATTGTTTTAGAAGTTCAAAAGTCAGTTACTGCAGAATGGTATACTAACAAATGTTTGCCACTTGTCTTGGAAAAAAAGTTCGAGAGAAACGACCTCGCAGTAGGATCCTTCAGCACGACAACGCCTCCTCGCACACCGCCGGGCCAACGATCAAATATTTGGCGTCGTCAAACAAATTTTGAAATAAAAATAATTTTGGCGGAAGATATTATTGCCAAGGAAAAGGGTAGCTACCCGCCAGATCGAGTGGTCTGATCTGGGGAGGACGTCTCCTCCTACTAGTAGTATTTTAGATGTTGTATATATAGTCCGTATCTCAGAAAACTTTCATAGCGCGATTATGGACGTATGCGAATATTTCTTGAGCTTCTCATGTGGCGACATAGATGTCGCTAAATAATAACTTGCTAGTTTGCTCAGTTTTTGATTTTCTAAGAACTTTCAGTGTCACCCTCGTACACTTACCATCATTAAGTTTATTTTATATATATATATATATATATTTTAGTTGATTTAGTTATTTTATTGCTGGTACCAATTAACCTTTTCTTTCTATCTCTCATTAGGTGAACGTTTTGCTCGTTTCGTCACTTTATCCAATAAAAAACAAAAATCTATTCTATAGTCTATAAAAGAATGATTTTTGCATACAGCAATTTAATAATTTGATAAAAATTACAGGATCGTTATCAGTTGTAAGGCATTAATCTTAATAAATTAAATTTCATAGTATGCGATTGACCTGGGTTCGATTCCCGGCCGGCACCACTAAAATTGTTAATAGCAATTTTTAGTGCTGATTTACCACGTGTTCGGCGGTGAAAGAAAACATCTTGAGTCCTCCAACCCGCATTGGAGCAGCGTGGCGGATTCTTCCTAGCTCCAAAAACCTCTCACAAATGAGAGGAGGCCTGTGCTCAGCAGTGGGACATTTATAGGCAGAACTTTACATTTTTTTACATAATGGGGTGAAGTTCCTCAATTTGATCTACGTTAACACTTATATTATCAGTAGGTTGTAATTAAATGTTCTAGTCGATTCTTTTTTATGGCAGCGCTTTTTGTGTCTGAAACCGCAAGGCACAGCTAGTGTTAAAATAAAGTTGTTGTTTATTGTCTCTGGTCCAGAGCTCGACTCCCCCTGAATTGAAACTGAATTCCTGGCTACGGCCTTGCATGTGGTTTGCATTGATATGTAAAGCAAATATACTGTTAAATGTATTGGAATATCTGTGTGAAATTAGGCTTAGAGTGAAGCAGGTTTCTATTTTGTCAACTGTATATCTTTGTCGAAAATAGACTGAAATACAACGTACGTTGGGTAAGATATTTCCCTAGTGACATTATTCAGGGATATAACAAAGGAATGGAAACGCAGTAATAAATATATAATCCTGCAATAAATCTCTACGTATTTCATACAGATCTGCGGTTGATATAGTCAGCTATTTGTGACGAATGAATATTTTTACGAACGGTTTTGGTCTGAACGTACTAAGCAACCTTTTCTGTTTTCTCAGTCATACAGTTATCTTGAGTTATTTAATCACAATGTTAAATGACCTGTTATTTATTATATCACCATGATCAGCCTTTTCACTGTGTATTACTAGGTATAGGTTGCATAGGACACCTTACGCAGATTGTCTCTTTGTCTAGCCGCAAGGCGCCCCACATTACTTTTGCCCATACGCGGCCTCCACTTTAGGATGCGCACTCCTACTGTTGTTTACAAAACAATATATTTTATAGTATTACAATACATTGTAACAGTAGTAAGCGATCCTTAGGGCAAGGTACGACCACGGCTAACCTCTGAACAGTATGTCCAGAAGAATATTTTCTTGATTCATACATTTTAGAGCACGATTTCTAAGTAGTCAGTTTTTAGAATCTGAGAGAGGAAACTTGCATGTCTAAGGAATAAAACAACCGCTATAAATAGTTTGCATAATTTTTTTTTTAACCAGTGGTAGTTTTTTTTACGATAAAGTGCTCAAACGAGCAAAACGTTCACCTGATGGTAAGTGCAACGTGCTGTCCATAACAAATGCTGTATCACACAAAAAAAATCTGTGTCACACCACACTGTGTCCATCACCCTGAGACATAAGTTCTTAAGTCTCATATGCCCAGTGATTATGCTAGCTCTCAGTGCCCTTCAAACCGAAACACAGTAATGTTTGCAAACTGCTGCTTCACGGCAGAATAACTGGCCCTGGGGTGGTACCTTCATAGACGGATTCCGTGAAGCAGTAGTTCACTGAGAGCTTATGCAACCACTGGGCATATCAGACTTAAGAAGTGATGTCTCAGGGTGACGGGCGCAACGTGGAACAGAACATTTAAATGTGGTACACTTTATCCAATAAAAAAAAATATATGTAACGGATACGACAATGTGTATTGAAGGAGAATCTCCTCTTCTAATGCATAACCTCAAGGCCTCATCACATTAAAGATAGAATCCATTATTTAAAACCTATCTTTATTTTTGTATAAACCTTTGTGACACAAGCTTATCGTTTCTATGGGAATTGCAATTACAGTAACTGTCTGAACTTTTACAAGCTGCCAGCGGAAAAAGCTTTTTCATATTTGAACTCTGGCATCCCTCCCCGCCTTTAAATTCCGTCCCAACCATAAAATATTCAGACGAGCTTTTCACTTGAAAGGTCTCAAAGGAGTTATTTTATTTAAAGGTTTTTAGATTACATTCGATCGCTTACTAGAAGAGATCATTCATGTTGAACATAATAGTTTTTTTAATAGCATTTTCCGTAACAATGTTTCAATTTAAACTTCTTTGTGTTCTTTGTTCGATGAGAGTAAAAGTTCAAAGGATTTTGAGTGCAAGGATATCGTGTAATCGTTTCTGTTACTCGGAATTTATAATTATCGATCCATTTTGACGACTGCGTGGCTCAGTGGTCAGAGTACCTAACTTCTAAGCCGCGGGTCCTGGGTTCGAATCCCAGCCGGCGCCAACATTTGTGATAAAACACAAATTGTTGGTTTTCGGGTCTGGTTGTGTTGTGTTTCTGACACTGCATCCTAGCCTACCTCCGATCTTATCGCATCAGCGTTACATCGGGCGCGGGTAGGTTGGGACGAGTGAGTGGCTCTGTGTTTGCGCGTACACTTGTGGCACTATAATATCTCCTGCGCAGTTGATGACTCTCGACAGTAAGTTGTCGCCGTGGTCGAAATCGGCTAGGAGAACATCATTATATACTGAATATTTATTTTACAGAGGGTAATATTTTGTCATGTTTATTTATTTTTATTTTAATCATAATATATATAACTTTAACTTCTGTCACGTGTCGTGAGTTGCACGCGTTCTTTCTTTTCTTGCTTTTTTGCACAGCTCTTTGTTCTCAGAAAGAGCGTAGGGTGCTGTGGTAAAGTAAGTTCGTGCGTGACCGCCGTGTTAATTTTCTGAAGTTTTTAGACATTAAAGGCATTTAACAGTCGCTGTGAACATCTACATTGTGCTGATAACATCCGGTTCCGAAAGCATTGCACAGGAATCTATTTTGGACCCTCTGTATATAACGTAATTGATTGCCCGCCGCATGAGCGCAAGTGACGTTTGCATAGGCCAGTACGGATTTCATGCAAGTCTTGTAGAGGCGAAGATTTACCTTAAGCACATTTTGCTAGGAGAGCATGTTAATGGATGTAGGCGGCCTGAGATAAAGGCGGCTCTATTGCTAGCGACATCGCTGCATTTTTCCAAGGAAAAGGGCGTCCGAATAGGGTGATGGTGCCTAACTGATTGTTGCCGATGGCGTGAAATTGTTAAGCGCGCTTTGGTGTGCCCCTTGCGAAGTATGTATCACGTTCACGTTTTTTATTATTGCTACGTCTAGAATATCACGCTGTTAATCTAATCGCGGCGGAAATGTAGTTGGCGTTTCGGGTGCGATAACGTTTACGTGATGATTCTCCGCTAAATCGTACAAATTATTGACGTTCGTGTTACTAAAGTTGGAGTTACAACTTAGGTCTGCGGCAAGTACAACATAATGTCCTAAATCTAAGATTGGCGGTGGTTTGTAGTGGGAGTGCCGCGGGAGGCGCGGATTGCGACTTCGCGATTGGTGGGCGTGTGTTCGAGACAGCATTTTTGGCCGGGTTCCGTGAAGCGCGTTTTTTCGCTTTTCTCTCTGCGATCGGCGGTTTTATCACAGGCTTTATTACAGCCCATTGTGCTGTGCATGCTACAGGTAACGCGGGCTCTACGTCCGGTGACGACGGGCCGTCGGTGACGAAGGCGGCGGCGTCGCGCTTATCGGCTATAGTACTCGCAGGAATGATTCTGTCGATTTTATCGGTCCCGAACCGAAAGTTCCGGTACTGCAACAAGATCTTCGGATACGTGTTGCAGAGAAATTCTGCCAAATCTGCGAATTTCGGCGCGGGGGAACGGTTCGATTGGCTGTGTGTAAACTCAAAGAAAATGCTCCCTACCTTAACAGGGAGGTGTGTATTAATTTTACGCTACGTAACTTGGTAGCGCAGGAGCGCTCTCGGTTGAGTTCCGATCTGCGCCAGAGCGCAGGAGCGAATGTTTTGTTTTTGAGTGACCAGCTATATGTGTTATAGCGAAGTATAGTTACACGCGCTTTCCTTCCTCGCTACACTACCCACCCCCTCTTACATCTAGACTACTTCGTCCCCGCCACTGTCTGTCACCCTCTCCCTGACCGCGATACGGTCAGCCATGATCCAAGCAACACTGTAGACACAGTCAATAGCTTTAACATAACACGCACAACGTCGCGCGACCGCCGTACAGAGCGGCGCGCAGCTGTCGAAAATCACACCGCGTACACAAGACACACCCGTGTTCCAGGGCGGTTCTCACCGCCCAGAGTTAACGACACACAAGCCGACAGTCCGAACGGAGGCCCGCAGCCTCCCTCGGAAGGAAGGACTTAAAAAATTTTTTTTTGGAGATTTTCACAGTAGCGCAAGCACGCAGCGAACGCGACAGTCCGAATTTCGAAGTTTTTGTAGGAGTAATATTTATGTATTTATGTTTGGGTCAAACCAAACCTGGCACGCGGGCCCCGGGCCTGCGAACACAGCATCCGATGAAGCTGTAAAAGCCAAAAAGGCTAACAGCAATTACATCACCGAAATTGTATATGTCTGTCGCCCCGCGTGTCGGTTGCGCACGAACTTGCCTGCCTATAGACAGATATTTGCAGCACTGCAAATTTCTAGGTTTATTAATACTATTTATTATACTAAGTTATTACACTGCAGGTGTTATTGGCCGGCGCGGCACTGGTGTACAATTTATTTGTCTGGTCACACCCGAGGTCACGCCCCCCTGCTAATGCCGAAAGGCTTATGGAGATTTATGGACTGGGTCAGATTCGGTGCGAATTATTCTTGAACTCGTTTTTATTAAGAAATAAAACAGAACTTACCTTTAAAAATATAGTAGTATTTAAAACTTAAGTATTAAAAAATCACGTAGGAAGCTTTACTGTTACTCTTAGAATATTGACAGAATTCTATGAATATGAGGTTTCAAGACTGCAGTAGTAAATGTTTTGTTAACGAGTCTCTAATAAAAATACACT
The DNA here is from genome assembly GCA_019845155.1 of Luehdorfia chinensis. Classification (NCBI taxonomy): domain Eukaryota; kingdom Metazoa; phylum Arthropoda; class Insecta; order Lepidoptera; family Papilionidae; genus Luehdorfia; species Luehdorfia chinensis. The sequence continues at coordinate 3,100,316 of JAHVAK010000241.1, read as the reverse complement.
TTGCCTTAACAGGAATAACCAGTAATAAATCCATACTAATATTGTAAATGTGAAGTGTGACTGTCTATCTGACGAAATTTGGCACATAGCTTGGATCCTGGAGACGGGTATAATATGTCCCGAAAAATCTGCCACGGGATATTTAAAAAACTTAAATCCACGCGGACGAAGTCGCGGGCATTAGTTAGTTATAAAAAGTAGAAGTTGCAGCCTGTCAATTTCCCACTGTTCGAGATAGTTTAGAGCCAGAAAGAGACCGCCACACTATTTCAGTTCAGGATCGCGGAAATTGGAAAGTGTCTTTAAACTTTACCTTGAGCACCAAACTCCACCGACTAAAATTACGGTATTGATAGTTACGCATTCCGAAGAACTTTCGTTGTGTTAAATGGTAATAAAGTTCGTGTATCCAGAAATAATTTATTGATTTCGTTAGTAGTAATTTTTTTATGAGAAATTGGTTACCTAATAATTATACCATTGTTTGTCGACTGACTAATGTTTGACAAGCTGTTAAAACTCCACTGCTGGACATAAGCCTAGCGAAATTAGAAGGATTTGCCGTAATTGCCATGCTTGTTAGGCGGACAGGCGATTACAGAACTAGACAACGCTACTGCCATTCAGTAGGCTGGTTGATTTAGGGATTATTTAGAAATCAATCTCTATCAAACGCATGCCATGAGATTTTATTGGCATTTCCCTTTTCGGACTTCCCGACACCCGACGACGACCTACCATCTATGAAACTTGTGTAACTACTGGGCAAATGGGTTAGTCCCATTTGCCCACTAGACAGATTTTTGTTATCCCTGCCACGTTAATAGGAATGATGGTCTGATGGTAAGTTTAAAGTTTGACCATAACAAATGCTGTGCCGCCCCGAATATTTATGTATGAAAACTGTCACACTGAAACTTCATTATTACATACAACCAAAGGTGGAGCAGCGACAGACTGTAATGATGATGATAAGTCATGTAGTGAATAAATAACTCTCGTGGGTATACACGATTTAAGTAATTTATTTTATTATGCAAATTAAACAGTAAATATGTCTCAATAATTGTCTTGGGTATATGGTGTATTTTATAACATTATTGTTAGTGTACATTTAAAGTTAAGAAAATACAAATATTACACATACAGTGTCACCGTTCTTCATATAAAGGATATCCAAGTAGGCAGAGGCCACACACGTAGTCCACTTTTCGCCCCCGCGGGATAGGAGATGTGACGGGTGGCGAACCACGTCGCAACCATTTTGGTACGAGTCAAAAAATTATAAGTTAATGTAATGGATATACATTTTAACTTTAGAGTGTTATTGGAGTTTTGTTACGACTTTGGAAATAACTCGCGAAAGTAAATAGATTACAATGTTTTTAAAGTTAAGTTTAATTAATGTAGTAAAAGTTTTTATAGCTCCCAAAAGTACGTTACGACCTTCAAAAGAGTGAATTCACAGTAGTTTAAGCCGGTTATCGAGTGAGATAAACGGGATTAAAGAGCTAAGCTAAGTTATTTTAGCTTTATTCATTCACAATTTTGAATCGTAATACGTTGGTTGAAAGCATAATATAATACACCGGCCAGGTAAACAATGCGACAGCTTAGGCTATCTAGTTAACAGCTAACTCATCCAGCAAGATCTGTGCTTTAAAAAAATGTGATCCGATTCAATATTGTAAATGAATAAAGCTTAACTATCTTTAGTCAAGTTTGGGTCTTGATCTATAGCCTGTTTTGTTGTTATAAACTAAGCGAGCCGACCTAACATTATTCAGTTTTAGACTAAACAGTAAATATAATTAGTTTTGGACTAAATAATTAGTTTCTTTATTTTTGAATATTAAAAGTTGTGTTTTCGGCTAACTGTATTGGATTATTTCTACATAGAACGATTGCCCTAAATCACTCTCTATACATAAGCGATCATCCTCGACTTATCACGATATCTCCGAATAACAACACCTATTGACTTGTGATTTGACATACACATTCCTTTCCCGTTAAGAACGGATTTTACGAACAATCGTTCCTAAAGAAACAGCGAAACAAAGTGAAAGTCCTAAGTCAAAGTCAAAATTTCGTTATTCAGTTTAGGCTGGTATAAATCTCTTATGAATGTCAAAATTTACACCGGTCCAAAAAATAAGACCTTCTCAGAGAGAAACCCGCAGTAAACTCAGGGATCTTCCATTTTATCAATGTCACATTAAATAACGTCATGTATAAATTAATAACAATATCACATGTTTGGTAGCCAGTTGGTTTGCTAGTTTAGAGTAAAGTTTTTTACACTATACTTTTTATACTCTATGTTTCTGTATATCATACAACGGCTAACAACAAAAATATCAACGAAATTATATCATGAGTGGTATACCTGATATCATCGTATCTTAAAACTCTGCATCTGGTTGAATGTTGTATTGAACTCATAGCAATTTTCACAAGCTTTGGAAATTTATCGTTGAAAATGATATATATATATAATTATATATATATACCACCACTCATGATATATAGAAATTTAGGCACTGGCGATACTTTAGTATTTTCAAAATTACAGTTGCTGGTGGTGACACTAGATAAACTAGATACTAGATAGTTAAAAATAGTGTGGTATTTTAAAGAAATTAGAAAGGCTTGTTAACTAACTTTTCTCTTTGTAATTATAGATAAATTATTTTATTTCGACGCGGGTCGAATAACCTATATTGAATATACCGACATATAACAGTGAGATCCTTCTCGAAAAAGCTTTCACTGTCGACAATCCCGATTTACTTACGGTCGTTTTCATCTATCTAGTTTCCAGTCTGTTTGTTTGAGTAAAGATAGTGTATGTTTATGTAACCGAAACCTTTTATTTTAAGGCTCATAATATTTAGATATAAAAGTAAAACCACTTTCAATTTAGTAACCCGTAAAATATTTAGAAGAAATAAATAAAAAAAAGAAATCATAGTGTTTACAGTGATTTCAAAAGTGTTTGTGGATATATTACGTAAGCTTATATAATCATTATCATCATCATCATTTCAGCCTACCAAAAGTCTATTCCTGAAGGTAGGCCTCCCTCATAGTTTGCCACAAAAAAAAGTCGTGAGCCACCTGCATCCATCGACTTCCCGCAAAACCGTGCAGATCTTTACTCCATCTATGGTCGCCTTACATTACGTTTTCCGGTACCAGGTTACCACTCCAAAACCTTTCTCTCCATAGGCTTCTATACAAAGGTTGGTCCAAAACAACAAATATTTGGCCGGTAAGCGGTCGTGTGCAAACTTTACTGTTTTGGGCTCAAGGGCACTGAGGTCTAGTGTAATTACTGAGCATATGAGACTTAAGAACCGATGTCTCAAGGGGACATAAATTATCAGTCGGAAATTGCACTTACCATCAGGTGAACGTTTTGCTCGTCTTGACTCTTTCTTCGTTAAAAAAAACATAAGACGGAGTGGCAGATATTCTTACGCCCATCGCACGGCAACAACTTATAAGTATCATACGGCTTACTGTCGTACGAAGCCTATTTCTTTGATTTCTAACTACCTCGTTAGGTGATTCCATATGTTTCATATACATATTACGTTCAGAATAGTTCAGATATCATTATTTTAATGTTTATTCCTTCTCGTTTCAAAATTTGAATTACGCGTTTTAGTGCAAAATGGTTACAGGTGTAAGTGTTTGTGTATGTCCAAATTAGTGTTTTATGTCTGTTACTATAAACACGGTCATTTTAAAAAGTTTAGTAAATATTACGTAACTATATCCCTATTGGGAGATTCTGTTCAAATGTACATTAAACCTCTGCATTTTGTTTATTGTGTTTCGTTCTATTTAAAGTTCAGAGAGATATTGTATTTACAATTACGTAAATCCGGTGGATGTTATCAAATTTGTCTATGTAATTGTTGCCGCTTGGAGATGATTCTGATGAATTAGTTAATTAAAATCAGTTATTGTTTTGCGGAAATCCATTAGATTAATGGTAGAGAAAGTAATTTATCAAGATCTGATTCCAAAAGGTGACAGTATGTTTTAACCTAAAATGAGGTAATACATTTTATATTAAATATGAACCCAGATTGTAGACAATACATTTTATTTTTCCCACTGACAATGATGTCCACCTGACCGGTTTACGACCACGGCCACTTTTGAATACTGTTGGCAGCTATCAACTATGCAGGAGATATTACAACAGTGCGAAAAGAGCAAGCGCAAACACAAAAGCACTCGAACATACCCGCGCACGATATAACGCTCATGCGATAAGATCAAAGGCTAGGATGCAGTGTCTGAGACCTCAACCAAATAAGAAAATAATACATCTTTTACCTAGTAATTTCTGTCCATTGAATATAATATATAAATATATAGGTGGGGTTAATAAATAAACGATATTTGTATGCGTATCACGTAAAAACCCCTGCACGTAGTTTGAAGTAGGGAAGTTTTACTAATAGAGTGTGATTCTTTAGGCAGGCTAAAACACGATTTATTATTGTAGTATACGGATGAGGAGTTCCGTCGATTTCTCTTTAGGTAGCAGTCAAAAATTCACCACTTCGAAGCGTTCATTGTGCTTGACACACTTGAAAAACTGGGTCGATTCTCTTAAATTGTTTTGCAATTTTAAGTGCCGGTTTACCATGGTGAAGTAAAACATCGCGAGGAAGTGGCGGATTCTTCCCAGCTCCAAAGCCCTCTCGAAAATGAGAGGAGGCCTGTGCTAGCCTTATTTTACTTTAATTTTTTCATTTTAATAAATGGTGTATTAAGGCATCAAACGAGATGGAGCTCAAGAATATGTAAAAAAATAACCAACGTAATAGAGGCCGTATGGGAAAGGCCTGGATGCAAAAAGCACAAGATCGGTTGAGTTGGCATTTTCGAGCATGTAATGTGTTTTTATTTGGTCTGAATATGAAAAGAAATGAATATGTCTCTGTTATTTATTTTTGCATTTCATAGGTGTTGATTTTTTAGCTGCTTTATTTATGGCATAAAGTTAAATCAATAATCTGACTACAAAACACTATTTTGCACTTTGTTTTGTCATATTAAACTTAGGATGGAGTAATGCCATGACTTGCGAAATATAAAGATGTTTGAAATTTTGTTTTTCTGAAAATCCGTCGAGAAGTTTACAAGATACATAATAAATATATTTGAAAATCATAGGCCTCGTTTGGGTTTATCGTACTAGGAAGAAAAGGTTCTGTTCCCAGTGGTAAATAAACTAAGATTAATGGTTTCACGTTGTAAACATTATTAATCATAGGAAAGGTGAGTGAAATGTATCACTAAGTAAATTCAATATGTCTTATTATCAATATTATTTAATGAGGAAATATTAATTTTTGAGGATGTTTGGAAATTGTTCAACTAATTTTGTTTTATGTTTGACACCATTGTAAAACTCGGAATATTTCTGTGTAGCACCACACTGCGCCCGTCACCCTGAGACATAAGTTCTTAAGTCTCATATACCCAGTGATTACGCTAGCTCTCAGTGCTCTTCAGACCGAAACACAGTAATGCTTGCACACTACTGCTTCATGGCAGAATAACTGGCCCTGGGGTGGTACCTACCTAGACGGATTCCTGCATAGGAATCCTACCACCAGTGAGTTTTCTAAGGTAGGAGTCCTCTAAGTTTTCTTTTGTAAAAATATGATATTGAATCTGTTAACGGTGTGTACAGTGTTAGCTGAATCCTAGCCTGAGGAGTCTGAGTGGGGGCCTGGGGTGAGGGTGTCAAGCGGTCGCGTTTCTATTTGGTCGGTAGTTTGCTGCTCTAACCACCAGCAGGGTGTGGACGGCGTGCAGCTTTTTCGAAAAACCGCCGTGATAATTCTCTGAATTGTTCAGAGATTAGTGGCACTTCACAGTCGCGGTCAAGGTCTACATTGCGCATTTGTTTGTCGGTTTTGGACGCTCTATGCTGAACATAAATGTTTGGCTGTCGCATGAGCGGAAGCGGTGCTTGCATAGGTTATCACGAGTCTTATGCAAGTCTTGTAGAGGCGAAGTTTCGACTGTCTTAGAGTCAATATCACTTAATAACCTTAGATCTAAGAGTGTAACAATAGAGTTTAAAAAAAAATTATGTCTCATTGTATTGCCTATTAGTGATAATGGTGTGGTGGTGGAGAGCATCTGGTGGCGGTCCCCGGTGGCGGACATTCGCAATATAAAACGCAAAAGAATTATGTTAATTACATACATTTTGCCATTGAACGGCACGGCGTACGGAGAGACGTACGGAGGACATCCTTACATTACCGTAAGGTTGTGGGAAGTCGACCCGTTTATGGACCACAGCCAGAATACAGCATAACTCTATTTTAATCCATACTATATTAAAAATACGAAAGTCCGTTTCTCTGGTCGTTAAACTGATCTTTACCAAATTCGGCACAGACACAGAGACACAGTCCTAGAGACGGCTATATACTTTTTATTCCGAAAAATCAAAGAGTTCGCACGTTATTTTTAAATACCACGCGGACGTAGTCGCGGGTTTCAGTTAGTAAAATAAATTTAAAACACAGCATCTGTTATGGGCAAACGTTGCACTTACCATCAGGTGAACGTTTTGCTCGTCTCGACACTTTATCAAATAAAAAAAAAAAAGATCTCGTGACACACGTCCGACGCGAGAGTGTAATGAATTAGAAGAGGGAAACTTTAGGAGCATATTTAAGTATATATGTTTGGTTTGAACAAAGCATTAATGCTTAACATGGAGTCGCGCAGAAAATTACATCTGGATTGTGTGTTGTTCGGTGTGTTAAAATTTAAGAAACCGGAATATCTGTATTCTAAAATTAAGTTATCTTCGTTTCAAAAGTACAGCAATAGAAATTCACAGAAATGTCTGTCGTACTATAGACCCAAGACTTGTAGCTTTTACAGGTAGCTTTCGATATCAAGCAACAAAGTGTTGGAATGACATTCCACCTCCGTTGCGTAGAATCAATACAATGGTTAGTTTCAAAAAATATTTTAAATCTTTCCTGTTAGAAAAATAAATGATGCTCTATCACTTTGTCGTTTGTCGTGGCTACAGTTAAAAAAATTAACCTCTTGATAGTTAGTATAAGTAAAGTTTTGAATACCTTTTTTTTACTTTTTTTAATTATAGAGACGTTTGTTTTACTTTTTATATATTCATTTATATTTAATTATTAAATACCTTTTTTTACTTTTTCTGCACGCTGTATTAAACATCAACTCATTTTTTTTGGAAAAAACAATAAATTAAAACATTATGTAAATACTGGCAAGCCCGCAACCGTTCTACTATGGGCGGTAGCCGAAAACCAGTGTTTTGTCTCTGAAGTGAACATTCCATGCACTGAGCTATGGCCTGTTTGTATCATTGCAGTGTACATATCTGTACTGTGTGTAGCAAAAATTGATGTTTTAGTACCTGTTATTGTTTTTAAAATATAGTATGTGTGTATTGTAATGGCCGTGTGGTGGCGGCTCGTTAAAAGGATACTACCACTCCATCTCATCCAATCGATCTCGTAAAAGGCGAGTAAAGAATTAAACTGCATAGTGCACCCAACAGCGCATGGTGGCGATGGGCTCACCACCTATCACACCAAGTGCATTATATTGTTTTGGTGAAACGTGGATTGTAGCAGTCATCTGTTTTTGCAGTGAGTGCCCAGTCTCTGACTACCCCTTATGGGATACAGTCGTGATCTTATGTATGTATGTATTGTAATTTTAGAAATAAACGGTCTATCTATCTATCTTTCAATAACCTGGTGGTGCGAGCACAGCCATCCAATGAAGCTGTAAGAGCCAAAAAGGCTAACATCAATGACATCACCAAAATTATATATACGTCAGTCTACTTCAATTGAAATTTTGTATGCGGATCTTAGCAAATTAACTTTCCTTTCTTTATGAGAATTAGGTCAGATTTCACCGCTGAAAATAAATTCGATCAGTTCAAGCTAAACGAAGTTTAAACGTTTAACTAAGTTCAATGCAACAGATTGCATTTCGTCAACATCAAATGAACGCAGAACAGCAGAACATCAGAGAACGCCCAATTTTCGACGTTCAAGTCTTTAAACGTGTTAAGAGAGCTGTCATTGTCAATTTCATAACTATGTTGACACAAAATATTTATTATTGTTTATTGTTTGCATACTTATACATAAAAACAGGCTGAATACGAAATACATCGAGTTTTTGTTTTAGATCGTGACGATATTTCATGTTAACTTCGTTTTCTAAACTGCGATCAAAATGGAGCTGGTGAAATCGGATAGACGAAAACCGATATCAAGTGATACATTTGTACTCAGTTAAGTAAAACGTGGTTTTATTAAAATCGGGTCTTAGAGACGCAGCTGTTCGCAGTGAAGATTCCATTACACTCCTCAGAGGTGACACTTTTATCTACATATATTTGATGATGAATCAACACTGATAGCGTTTTCACGGCCTCGGTGACTACTTCCATAATGTGGGACGTGTCCTTAACTGTTACTTATATACTAAAATAAGTTTTGGTATTATTTCTTATGTTAGGATATGGAACTTCCTAAAAATAAAAAAAAATAGTAGTTAACGCGTTTATTCAGATCTACCTTATTTTTTTTTTTTCAATTTAATAAACGTCACGGAACGAGCAAAACGTTCACCTGATGGTAAGTGCAACGTCTGCCCATAGCAAATGCTGTGTCACCCAGAACAGTGTGACACCGCAATGCGCCCGTCACCCTGAGACAACAGGTCTTAAGTCTCATATGCCCAGTAATTACGCTAGCTCTCAGTGCCCTTCAAACCGAAACACAGTAATGTTTGCAGACTACTGCTTCACGACAGAATAACTGGACATGTGGTAGTACCTACCTAGACGGATTCCTGCATCGCTCAGTCATTTCCCAATAGCATAATATTCAAACGTGTTAATTAATGATGATAAATTCCCTAACGCGGTATAAAGCATGAAACATATACAGTGTAACGTAGAAATGTGGTAATTAAATTTCAATTAAAATACAATGAATGCTAAACAAAATGTCTAGTCATGGAAATTACTCATAAAATGGAATGTGCATGTTTGTTATTTTCAATTAATTTATAATACGACTGTTTTACAACATCAATCGTCAACACCTATAAACGTTTGGATATTTGTTGTTCTCGTAACAGGGTAAGCAATATTAATATAATATTTCTAGTAAATAAAAGTAATTTCGGCCAGTTCTCTACGAATAAATTCAATTCAAAATTTAGCAAAAAGGCAGAAAACTTTGTTTTTCTGTAACGAATAAATCATCACTATTAAACTACACTGATTGGGAAACAAATGCCTGTGTACTAGGAAGAACCAGCAAGAAACCCAGAATTATAACAATTCCGTTGGCTGAAATCAGGCTTCGACGACGAAATCGACATGACAGATGAAAAACAGATTATGTGATTCCTATAAACGTAAAAAAAAAACATCTTAAGAGGAAGTGGATGAAAAGTGGTAGAACTATGCTTAATCAGCACTCCCGGTGAACTGTCACGCTCTTATATCTTAGTGTAAAGTAGCAGCAATGAGAACCAAAATTTTCTTAAAGTTAGGTATTTGATAAAAGTAACGGCACGAGCAATACGTTCACTTGATGGTAAGTGCAATGTCTGCCCATAACAAATGCTCTTTCATGCAGAACATTTTTGCGCCCTTTCACCCTGAGACATCGAGTTCTTAAGTCTCGTATGCCCAGTGACTACGCTAGCTCTCAGTGCCCTTCAAACCGAAACACAGTCATGTTTGCAGTACTGCTTCACGGCAGAATAACTGGCCCTGGGGTGGTACCTGCCTAGACGGATTCCTGCATAGGAATCCTACCACCAGATTATTATTCTTATTATTCGACCAGTTTTCTCTTCCGTTTGTAGCATCTATGTCGCCACACGAGTAGCTAGCATAAGATATCTAATATGTCCAACATCCCGCTGTTGATGTTTCTGAGATGCGAACTATATCAACATCCAAAGATTACTGGTTGGGGGAAACGTCATGAAATCGGACCATTCGATCTGGCGGGTAGCTACACGTTTCTCTAGGCACATCATCTGCTTTACTTGGACTACGCTAGTACTGTTTAAGGATTTTTTAATTCTAAAAACTTTTTGAAAAAAGCTGAGCTCACTGCAGGATTTTCTCCTGTATCATGATTACATTTTACAAACATACATTTCACATGCACATTCCAACCGAACACGAAAACCAACAATTTGTGTTTTTGCTGGCTCCGGCTGTTCGACCCCATTACTACTCAGAGATAAATGGTATGTTCTTTAGTCAGGCGACCATCTTTTAAAAAGTAGCCGTGGAGTCCTTTTTACCTCAAGCCTTTTCATCGATACTTAAAGACTCAAATATATTTTGATCTGGGGAACGGGAAACAAAGATGTTCAGTATTTTTAAACAAACACGCCACTGAAATTCAAAATTGATCTTATAATGCAAACTTCGAAAGGATTCAGTTGATTCGATTTAAAGATAAGAACTTTACCAAAGAGATACTATGAGTAACTTTCCAGAAAATAGGTCTTATTTATGGAAAATTCTGGAATGCTCTCTTACATTGTGGGTATTCGTGTTACGGTGGTTTTTCACCAGTTTGCCTTGAATCGATCATTGGAATAAGGGTTAAACATTTTATATGATTATTATTTTCAATAAGGTGAATATTCACAAAAATAAAACTAACTATACAAAATTTAACAACTGTCAACTAATCATAAGTTTATTGAAAGCTATAAATTGTTTGAATTGCTAGAAATTGGTTGAATCTCAACTGCAGTCAACATTTAGGAAAAATATAAATTGTTGATTTTCAGGTCTGGATTTATTGTGTCTGTGACATTTTTGTCTGTGGCTAAATGCTTTTCGTATAGCATATTGTATTGTGTACTTGGAATATGTATTTGAGCTTTTTTTATAATATATCTACCGATACAGGAATTGGACCCGGTATATTTCTATTAATGCAACTGAAAGCAAAACTCTACAAAATTCAATATACAACGTTCAGGCTTTGGATCTCATATGTCAACGCTTTAATTGACTGTTTGAGAAACTTGATATGAAGTGTGCTTCGAGTCTTTTGACACCTTCATAATGGCAATTATTGGACTATAGATGTTATCTAAAATGCTACTCGTACGAGTATATGTTTTTTTACCAATCCTAATTCATCATCATCATCATCATTTCAGCCTATCACTAGTCCACTGCTGAACAAAGACCTCCCCCATAGATTGCCACAAAAGTTGTAGCTCTCAATTTGGGGGGATTTTGCCATAGTTGCCACGCTTGGCAGGCGGGTTGGCAACCGCAGTTTATTTATTCAGATGTTCCAGGAGATGCTGCTATCCATCTTCTGATTTATATTTTCCCTCTGTCGACTTTTACGACACCCACGGGATGAGATGGAGTGGTAGATTCTCGTAAGCCGCTACCACCAATCCTAATTAGAACAGTATAAAAGGTAGGGTGTATACTACATATATCTTTTTCACACCAAAGTTGACGACGAAATGTGTATTCTATATTTTTTTATTTTATACACATATATTTTCTACTTAACTTTATAAGAAATGAAAATATACATTTTATCTTTTCGTCACATTGAACACAATCATCTTCTTCACAATCACAATCACAGCATCTTCCTGGAACCTGGGCAACTAGGGCAAATGGACTAGTGATAGGCTGAAATTATGATGAGGAAGGGAACTCTTTAATAAAAGTTTAATGATAATCTTTTCATTATTATTAAACTATGATTATTACGCGAACACTACACATTTAAATGAAACTAATTTTACGGATTTTATCGCGTTTTATTTTATTATTTATAACCCGACGTTTCGAGTGCTTTACAGCACCCATGGTCACGGGCGGACTGAGGTGACAGATGTCCCGATGTCATAGTTAACCCGGAGTACCTTCAGCTTTTAATTATTATTCCTTGTCCGATCTACGCAGAAAGAGCTTACTGTGTCTTGAAGTCTTGCAGTGGTATGCTTGGTTTTTGATTTAATTTTATTAATTATAGGATCCCAAGCTGGTGGTAATACCCAACCATCTTCTCTATTAAAATTAGGATGTTTTTTAATTTCAATAGCCTCGCGAATCATCCTTGGTAGGAATCGGTGTTCTTTTGCGAGGATTTGTGGTTTATCAAATCTGATGTAATGGTTGGGATGATCCAGAACATGGTCACAGACTGCAGACTTCCTAGAGCGACGATGCTTCACGTCAGCTATATGTTCTTTTACGCGGGTTTTAACTGATCTTTTTGTTTGCCCTATGTAAGAGAGACCACATTCACAATCCAGCTTGTATACTCCTGCATCTTGTAGAGGGATGTTACACTTGACAGATGGTAAAAACTGACTTATCTTCTTAGGCGGCTTGAAAAATGTTCTTATGGAAGCCCGCTTCAAGATATAGCCAATCTTGTCCGTGACTCCTCTGACATATGGTAGGACTGCAGGTACACGCTCGACTGTGGCCGGCTTCACTCGGTCACTGCGACGAAGGCGCGGAACCCGAAGCTTGTTGTCTTGCAAAACTTGCTTGACATGCTGAAGCTCGGCGGCCAGGTGTTTACTGTCACAGATCCCTTGTGCTCTCTGAAACAAAGATTTACCCACGGTAGCTAGCTGTGAAGGATGGTGGTTAATAGAGAAGATGGTTGGGTATTACCACCAGCTTGGGATCCTATAATTAATAAAATTAAATCAAAAACCAAGCATACCACTGCAAGACTTCAAGACACAGTAAGCTCTTTCTGCGTAGATCGGACAAGGAATAATAATTAAAAGCTGAAGGTACTCCGGGTTAACTATGACATCGGGACATCTGTCACCTCAGTCCGCCCGTGACCATGGGTGCTGTAAAGCACTCGAAACGTCGGGTTATAAATAATAAAATAAAACGCGATAAAATCCGTAAAATTAGTTTCATTTAAATGTGTAGTGTTCGCGTAAATATAAGAAATCATTATGTGAACCAGTACGGACTGGAAATCGCAAACAAAATTCGCCGGTTAGAAGATCTCAAGACCAAGCGCGCAAGATTTATAACATCTTTAAATTTCTTGAAGAGATGCAGAGACCATAATCTCATTCCTACGTGTGTCAAAATATCAGCTAAAAAGGACATTCGAGGAAGCGCTAAGATCTTAAATCAGGCAAGTAAAAAGTTGTTACGAACGGTGATTCAGCATAACCGTACCGATCTGCATAGAATAAATACCGCCATAGACAATTCATCCAGTGAACTAAAAACAATTTTAACGACATTTGATTTTAATAATTGCATCGAAACCTTAAATAAGCGCGAAACAACTAAATATATTGAATGCAAAAATAAACATATACAAAAATATCAAAAGTTAACGACCAAATTAAATGTCAAACTTCAATCTCAACGAATGAACGGAACGCGATCGTTGAGTAAAGACAAAGATCATAGATTACGCGCGGTCTATAATCTGTCAAAACAAACACTGGATGAATCAACTTTACAAGTATTATCGAAGGGAATGAATTTCGCAATAACACCGCGAAGAATACCGTATGAAGAAATTATTTGTAGTGTTGAGGATTGTCTGTTTAAAAATAATATCGGTAAAGAAGATTTGGAGGCTATACGTCAAGACATTTCGTCTATGTTACGTCGAAGTTCTGTGCCGAAACTGAATCTTCCCAAAGACCAATTAAAAGCGTTAAATAACTTACGAAACAGACCCGAACTCACGATTCTCCGCGCAGATAAAGGTAACGCTACGGTAGTAATGGATACGTCGGATTATAATTTCAAAATGCAAGAATTTTGGCGGACGTAAACACCTATAAAAAGGTCAAGACAGACCCAACGACTAACACGCTTAAAATAACTAGCGATCTAATAAAGAAACACGCCGAGAAATTAAATCTAGACGTAAATTCGATAGTACCTTCTTGTGCCAAACCACCGAAGTTGTATGGGTTACCCAAAATACACAAACTCAATGCTCCGCTACGTCCAATAGTGAGTCAAATCGATTCACCAACTTACAGATTGGCTCAACATGTGGCTAAAATACTCTCCCCACTTAGAGGACACACAAGAGCACACACAAAGGATTCCTACCATTTTGTCAGTGAGATAAAAGACCTACATCTTACTGACAATGAAACTATGGTCAGTTTTGATGTCCAGTCGTTATTTACATGCCTACCTGTTGAAGACTGCATCTCAATTGTAACTAGGAAGCTAACAGAGAACAACATGCCAGTAGAACATGCAGAATTACTCAGATATTGCCTAACATCTGGCTATCTATTGTGGAAGGAGCAATACTACCGGCAAGTAGATGGTGTGGCGATGGGCTCCCCAGTATCTCCCATTGTTGCTGACATCTTCATGGAAGACTTTGAGGAGAAAGCCCTCCGTACTTCTCCAGTAAATCCAAGGTTCTACAAGCGGTACATAGATGATACTTTCACAATACTACCTTCTGATAAAGTCACTGCATTTTTAGACCACCTTAACTCCATTAATTCTAAAATACAATTTACAATGGAGTTAGAGACAAATAACTCTTTAGCTTTTCTAGATGTTTTAATTATTAGAAATCCTAATAACACCTTGAGTCACACTGTGTATAGGAAAAAGACCCATACAAATAGGTACTTAAACGGTGAATCTCACCACCATCCTTCACAGCTAGCTACCGTGGGCAAATCTTTGTTTCAGAGAGCACAAGGGATCTGTGACAGTAAACACCTGGCCGCCGAGCTTCAGCATGTCAAGCAAGTTTTGCAAGACAACAAGCTTCGGGTTCCGCGCCTTCGTCGCAGTGACCGAGTGAAGCCGGCCACAGTCGAGCGTGTACCTGCAGTCCTACCATATGTCAGAGGAGTCACGGACAAGATTGGCTATATCTTGAAGCGGGCTTCCATAAGAACATTTTTCAAGCCGCCTAAGAAGATAAGTCAGTTTTTACCATCTGTCAAGTGTAACATCCCTCTACAAGATGCAGGAGTATACAAGCTGGATTGTGAATGTGGTCTCTCTTACATAGGGCAAACAAAAAGATCAGTTAAAACCCGCGTAAAAGAACATATAGCTGACGTGAAGCATCGTCGCTCTAGGAAGTCTGCAGTCTGTGACCATGTTCTGGATCATCCCAACCATTACATCAGATTTGATAAACCACAAATCCTCGCAAAAGAACACCGATTCCTACCAAGGATGATTCGCGAGGCTATTGAAATTAAAAAACATCCTAATTTTAATAGAGAAGATGGTTGGGTATTACCACCAGCTTGGGATCCTATAATTAATAAAATTAAATCAAAAACCAAGCATACCACTGCAAGACTTCAAGACACAGTAAGCTCTTTCTGCGTAGATCGGACAAGGAATAATAATTAAAAGCTGAAGGTACTCCGGGTTAACTATGACATCGGGACATCTGTCACCTCAGTCCGCCCGTGACCATGGGTGCTGTAAAGCACTCGAAACGTCGGGTTATAAATAATAAAATAAAACGCGATAAAATCCGTAAAATTAGTTTCATTTAAATATGATTATTACCTTACAAAATAAACAAAAAATTTTAAATTTTTTATCGACTAGTATTAATTATTTAGAAAAAAACAATACTCGTTCACTCCGTAACTACCCAGCGCGTTCAGGGTAATTACGGACATCGAGTGAGGTAATTGCGAACTCTTTGGCAAATTACAAACAGGTTTACATGTCATTACAAAAATCACAAAAACCATTTGATGCTGAACCGCGTAGACAATCTTCAATTTTCTCATTTTTCTCACATACTCATACTTCTCATCACGAATAATGCAAAACTTTCATAGCCATTTCGGTTTTCTAAATAGATACGAGTAGCATCTGGCAGGTTTTTCTCACCTTCAGCCGACTAGCAGAGAACGATCTTTTACAGGTAACCTTTGGAATAATGAAAACTTAAAAAAAAACACAAAGATGGCGGCGCTCACTAAAAATTATAATTTAAATCAATAACAAAAATCCTCCACACTATATAATATATTAACACGTATATATTGTGATAGACGTACAAAATTTTACACATATATATGAATACGAAAGAAATCATAATAAATAATAACTACTTATGGCGTACTCACAGATAGCGATGATACGAACAGATAGTGTTAAGTTACCAAGATTTTCGAAATAAGCGGAGATTTGACATGTCTGATAGGGAAAGGAAGGCCATTCTTTAGTTGAGTAGCCTACGGCACGAAAGAATTACAGTTGTTTCTGAAAGAAAGTTTGTCATTTCCAAGCTTTATTAGAATTAACTTTATTTTTCTCTTCATAATAATTATATTCATTCAGAATATTTTTAATTGGCATAACAGTGGTAGGCCCGAGTGTCGTGCGTTAAATGTGCGTCTTACATTTTCAAGAGTGAGTTCGATCCTCGTTGCCGGCCCCTCTGAAATACTTTTGCAATTTTAAGTGCTAATTTACCACGTGCCCAGCCGTGAAGGAAAACATCTTGAGAAATACTGCATGCCTGCGGAATAAAATAAACCTTGATTGAGAATATTTTCTACGTATTTTGACGTTGTTTACTATATACTAAAATATTTAAGTTAATGCTGTTTACATTGTACTGGTTAGCAAATTTATACTATTATAATTGTGTAATTGAGACTAATCTATTGATTGTAAATATGGTTAGTTAAATGATTTTGTACCAAAACTAAACAAAAAATATATAAGAATATATAAAAAATACTACAGTCGTTTATTATTACATAAGAAATAAACAGAATACAAAAATATTTATACCTCACTAAGATTTACCAAGATATTAAGCCCGGGAGGTATCATTATGAGCGACGAAACAAAATAATAACGACCGTTTTATCATAATATGAACGTTATGTTAGGGAATAATAATGTGGGAGCCATTTAATAAGACGAAATATTTAAGTCAATTCTAAATATAACATTTATTGGCGTAATATATTATACCAGCTAATGCCCACAACTTCGTTCGCGTGGATTCGTCTTCAGGATTCAAGCTACCTCAGCGCCAAATTTCGTCAAGATCGGTTCAACGGTAGGAGCGTGAAAAAGCAACAAACATACAGAGGGACAAAGAGCGTTATTTTCGGATTCATAATATTAATCATATCATATTCGTCGTTCGTATATCGGATTCATAATTATTCATAATATTAATAATATTATTCATAGTTATTTGCGTAAATTAATTATAGTTATACTTAATGAACCTTAAGCGGAATATCCCTGTCTACAGGTACGAAGATGCATTGTAGTACAAAATAACAGATTCCCTTTCCGTACTTGTATTCTCAGTATTATGAAGTTCTTTCTCAGAATACGCAGAGCAACAAAATCACTTTTTGCACGATGTTCTATGAGGTTCTTGTACCTCTTTTTTCGCTTTGAAATCCGCTTTGTATATAAACAAATTAAAACAATTTTATTTCTTTTCTTAGCACGATTCAAGAAAGTCTTTTAAGGCATTTTCTATTGCTTCCCTGCAATAAAAATGTTTCTATTGCAGGAAGTTGCGCTAACCCCCGAAAAGGTGGTAGTCGATTTAGGCTAAGTACGACGAGTATGGAGGACGATGTTTCTAGCTGAAAGTCTTCTACTGTTTATATGGTTTGTAAGGGAGTATGACGTCTCAAGTTATTGTGAAGAAAGTGATGAAGATCAGTTGATAATGAAGGAGCTGTTTTTCTACCAATTTCGCCGTTATTCATGGTATCGCCGGTATTTTTATTTCTATGAATATTAAAAGTGATTATTAACAGTACCTAAATATTACAATAGTAATATATGAAAATCTATGTATGTTAAATAAGCAAACGCCTCTAGGCAGCCACAAATTATTTGAAACAACGAATACCTCATTCCTTATTTACAAAAATAATAGACTATAGTGTTTCTCGAATACTCGAAGACTTGTAATTTATCCAATAAGGAAATATTTGGCCGATAAATTTGGGATGAGAGTATTAAGCAATGCTGCAGGCAATCAATTATCAGTATTTATAATATCTTCAATTTAATAAAAATTGTTTTTTATATTTGGTGGCAACTTTTAGGGGTTTGGTGTACGAAAGGAATCTTGTAAACGCCACGTATTTATTTTACTATTCTTGGAAGATTCTACTCACAGTCCCGTGGTTTACATATTTATTGTGTTCATTTTTACGTCACAGCTTATATCACCACGTAAATCACTTCTTAAGGATTGGCAAACGCAATGCTAGATGGCACGCATCTTATACTCTTCGACTGAACGGACAGCTTCCTGTCGCGTGCTTCCGTTACCGGTCTAGTCTTGATATTTTTGTTCTGCCAATTTATGAAATGAAAATTCCAGTTTTTTTGGTATTTTCCCTAGTCAACCATAACGATACCCACGGAACGAAGACTTCTGAACTAGTACAAACGTTGTACAATCGGTGACTTGCGAGTCGTATCGGATAATTGTTCGTTTTCCATGCGTTCGAGTATCGTCCCAGAGTTGAAACTTGGTACAATTGTTGGTGGCACTTGCGCGGAATTAATTAAAAAAAATCATAATCGTTCATTTTGTACAAGGTTTGCTTTGTTCCGTACCAATTCGAACAAATTACAAAAATAAAATGAACTAAGGAATACGCATGGCAGGCATTAGCTATTAGTGACACATTCAAATAACTTGTGAATTTTGACATTTTTCATTTTACAATATTTGTTATTGACATTCTTTCATGTTCCAATATAGGTTTTAGTTTCTGCCAACAATGTTGCGCGGATACTCGTATGTCTGAAGTAAATAGCATTCAACAAAATGTAGTTTCAGTTCTCGTATTTAGTTAGTGTACATTCGCTTCGCTAGCGACTTTCATGACATTTAGTACTGGATATGGTTACATTTTCCCAAAGGCTCTTTCTTCAAAGAGGTCTCTCGGCTGTCTTTATATCCGTTTTGGCAATGTTTAGTGTTTGACATATATATGCTTGTGATTTGAATCGATTAATTTAAGTAGCTAAAATTATTAAAAAAACCGAGCGAACTTCAATACACGTAACAGAACAGTAGGTATACCACTTAATAATGATAATGCCTCGTTTTGATGTGAAACACGTATTGTGTTCTCGACTTCAGTAGTATGTTTTGCCTAGTGGTAGGGTTTGTAGTAGTGAATGGCATCTGGCTGCGGTACTAGTGTGTTTGTGCACGCTATTGAGGGCGGTGCTTTTCAAAAACTAGGTAATACGCGCCATAATGATTTCTTATATTTACGCGAACACTACAAATATATATAAAACTAGATTTTACGGATTTTATCGCGGTTAATTTACTATTTATATCCCGACATCTCGAGCGCTTTACAGAACCCATGTTCACGAGAGAACTGAGGTGACGGATGTCCAGATGTAAAACAGCGCTCAACACATCAATGACAAAGCGCTCGAAACGTTGGGTTATAGTAAATTAAGCGCCATAAAATCTAGTTTTATTTAAATACACACCATTTTAAATTTTGCATGCGGATTTTAGCAAATTAAGTTGGTTTCCTTCATTAATTATAGTAGATGCAGTTCAGATCCATCCCATTGAATTTGCAATGAAATGAAATTTTCTTTATATTTTCGCTTACTAAATTGCGGTTAACGGTGCTGGAAGCACAATAAGTAATAATTGTGTACAACTTTTAGTTATAAATTAAAATAATAAAGAAATAATGACCAATCAAGTCGTTCTCAGTACTAATATATATTTTGTAGTACGGGTAATAAATTTTGATGAACAAATTAAATTTTTGATTTTTTTGAACAATGCCCGATGTATTTTAACATAATTTACTTTAGTTATTTAAGTAAAAAAAAAGTAAAGTTTCAGCCTACAAATGTCCCACTGCTGAGCACAGGCCCCCTTTTGGAGCTAGGCAGAATACGCCACGCTGCTCCAATGCGGGTTGGCGGACTTCACATGTCCTCGAAATATTTCTATTCCTCGGACATGCAGGTTTCCTCACGATGTTTTCATTCACCGCTAAGCACGTGGTAAATCAGCACTTAAAATTGTAGAATAATTTAAGAGGTGTTTGCACCGGGGATTGAACCCAGGTTATTCGATTACTATGAAATTAAAGGCAAGCATCAGGCCCCTGAGCTACCACGGCTTAGTTGTTTAATTTATACATAATGTATATTCTTAAGAACCGAACATCAGAAATAGTGATTGTTGTTAATGTAAACCACGATCTTTCACAGGACTCAAATAATGTCAGGCAGTCTATTTAGTTTCAATAATAAATTCTCAAGTTTTAATATTTAATAGTCACGGTGTTAAGTAAAAGTAAACAATTCCAGTACCGTAACTTCTAATAATTCTATCATGTGACAGTAAAACTAATAGTTCGTTATAGGGTGACCAAATTAATTTTATTCAGCGAAAACAATTACATTAAATTATAGCCAGTCTATGTTATGCACGATTCGCAACTGCGATAGCTCTGCGATAACTTTTCTCTTACAAAGCGGATTTAAAATAAGGTTCAACGTGTATGTTATTTCGGTGATGTAATTGCTGTTATCCTTTTTGGCTTTTACAGCTTCATCGGATACTGTGCTCACGGGTCAGGGGCCCGCGTGCCAGGTTTGGTTTGACCCAAACATAAATAAACTCTTACAAAAACATCGAAATTCGGACTGTCGCGTGGTTCAACGTGTAGCAGTGGCTTATATGGCAATCCATAATCCCGTTAGGTTTAAATGAGGTCGGGAACAGGAAAATACCAAAAGAATCTCGTGTCCGTGCAGAAGTCACAATAATCATTTAAATTATAATATTAACAGGTCTACCTAAACCTGTTATTACGCATACCGGCTGCTGATGTTTTTTTATGGAATAAAGTGAAAAACGGTCACTTTATGGCCCTTAGCAAATGCTGTGTCAACCAGAACATTTCTGTGTCCACACTGCACGCGTTGCTTACACCCAGGAATTACGAGTACATTAGCTAACAATGCCCTTCAAACCGAAATACAGCAATGCTTCGTCGTCGTCGTCGTCGTTTCAGCCTATCACAAGTCCACTGCTGAACAAAGTCCTCCCCATAGACAGCCACAAAAGTTTGTAGCTCTCATATTGGAGGGATTTTGCCATAGTTGCCACGCTTGGCAGGCGCGTTCGCAATCGCAGTTTATTTATTCAGTTGTTCCAGGCTGATGCTGTTGCCCATCTCCTGGTTTTAATTTCCCTTTGTCGACTTTTACGAGACCCACGGGATGGGATGGGTGGTAGATTATCTTAGGCCGCTACCACACGGCCGCTTGACGACCGAATAACTACACTCGGCGTCAAAAATATAGCACATCCGAAAAAAATAATTTAAATACTATTTTAACACAACAGGCCAATGGCAATGTTGTGGTTTGAGGGTATCATTCGAAAGGTAATTTCATTAGCTTTCAGGAATTTTAAATGAATTTTACTTTTATAACGAGACGAAAGAGAAATTAAAGAAAAAGACAG
This sequence comes from Luehdorfia chinensis, assembly GCA_019845155.1. NCBI lineage: Eukaryota > Metazoa > Arthropoda > Insecta > Lepidoptera > Papilionidae > Luehdorfia > Luehdorfia chinensis. The sequence continues at coordinate 3,078,711 of JAHVAK010000241.1, read as the reverse complement.
GGTATGTACAAATTTGCAAATTAATAATTTAAAAAAAAAAACTTAATAAATATAAAAAAGTTCTTAAAACCTAGTGTTACACCCCCCCCCCCCCCCCCCTTGCCTTGATAACGGCTTCCATGCGATCTTTCATGGACCTTACAAGGATCGCAACAGCCTCTTGGGGTATTTGTTCCCACTCTTCAAGTACCGCATCTTGGAGCTCTTGAAGAGTGGCTGGAGCTGGATCTCGAGCTCGCACGCGCCGTTTTAGGTCATCCCACAGATGTTCTATTGGGTTAAGGTCTGGACTTCGTGCTGACCTTTGCATAACAGGGATTCGACCTCCTGTAAATAATCCCGTACAATAGCCGCGGTGTGGCAACGAGCATTATCATGCATTAACATGAATCCATCACCGATATAACCAGCATACGGGACCACATGTTCCTCCAGGATTTCAGTAATGTACCGACCAGCATTTAATGACCCTTGCCCACGGCCACCCCGAGTCCGGGAAACGCACAAAAGTTCCGTTTTCCCGTCGACGGAAATTCCGCCCCAAAACATACACGAGCCACCCCCGTATTCGACGGATTCTTCGAAGCAGGGTTGTGTTAACCTCTCCCCCTGTCTTCTGAAGACCCTTCTACGTCTGTCATTGCAGAAGAGACCCCTCTGTCTCTTCTGCAATGACAGACGTAGAAGGGTCTGTCTCATCAGAGAAGAGTACGGTCCGCCACTGTTCTAGAGTCCACTCGCAATGATTGCGAGCAAACTCTAGGCGATCTCTGCGATGCTGTGCAGTAAGTTTTGGACCTTTAGCAGGTCTATGGGCTGTTAAACTCTTTTCGTGTAACCTTTTTCTTATCGTAGAAACACTCACAGATGTTCTCCGAGTTGATCGAAGCTGTTGTTGCAACTCAACAGCATTTGTAAAACGGTTTCGTAAAGATGTCGTAACGATGAAACGGTCATCTCTTTCTGATGTGCACCGTTTTCTTCCAGATCCCGGTTTTCTAACATAACCACCAGTCTGCTGAAAACGTTGGAACACCCGTCGAACTGAAAAACGAGAAAGGTTCAACTGTCGAGCAACGTCACACTGCCGCATCCCCGACTGCAATAGGGCAATCACTTGAGCGGCTTCTTCAGAGCTGGTGTCCATCTTTACTTGTTCTTACTTGGGTTACTTGTTCACGTGTGTTCACTGCAAAGTCTAAATTACGACTGGCCCATATTTCATCCAGATCGACCCTTTTATACCCTTTTTAGGTGGTGTAACTAGCGTCCTTACTAACGAGCATTTGACAGTGTTTATTTTTGACGCTCTATAATGATAAATGTTTTAATGATTTCATGATTTTTTTATTAATTATGTAAAGCTATTCAAATACCCATTTCAAACATACCAATATTTATATAAATATAATTCGTTTCTAGCCATTACAGCCATTTTTCGCGCAAACTCAGAGAGGTGCGATTTTTGTGACGCTGAGTGTATTACCTATTTGCATAAAAACCGTACCATCAATCTTTTTTTTTATTTGATAAAGTGACGAAACGAGCAAAACGTTCACCTGATGGTAAGTGCAACATCTGCCCGTAGCAAATGCGGTGTCACCCAGAACATTTCTGTGTGATGTCACACTGCGCCCGTCACCTTGAGACACCGAGTTCTTAAGTCTCGTATGCCCAGTGATTACGCTAGCTCTCAGTGCCCTTCAAACCGAAACACAGTAATGTTTGCACACGACTGCTTCACGACCGCATAACTGGCCCTGGGGTGGTACCTAGACGGATTCCTGCATAGGAATCCTACCACCAGTAAAAAACGCTGAAGTGTTTGGTGATTGCAACAAATCCTCATAACTTGGCAGAGTCTATATCTAGCAATGGACTACAAATAGCTATATATATATTAGCATGTTTTATGCAAAAAAACTAAACTTCATTTATTGAAAACGCTCATCCGAAAAATATAAAAAGCCAGGTCATCGGACTACACAAGATTGGTACTTATTTTCATTTCTGACCATTAAACATGTTTTATTTTTAAAACTATAATAATAATTTAGGGGCGTTCCGCTCTGACGGAGAAAATAAATGGTCATGTTATGTATGATGGGGGTTGAAATCTTAAGACTCCATAATTTCTGTTCTTAGATAGGTTGGGGTTCAACAGTCACATAATGAATTCTCTTATCAAACTACAAGAAAGTCTGTTAAAAGTATATTTTTACAGTCATTTTCATTTCAATGTATATTAAAATCATAAAACTTTATTACAGAAAAAATTCTCGTTTCAATACCATTGTTACAAAGAAAAGCGTGTAGATATAATGAAAAAATAATAAAATAACATTATTTTCATTCCGCCTATTACATTATAGCTGTTACAATTCAAATTCCAAATAAATTATATAAGCTTTCTGAAATGTTAATATCTCAAAGTTATACGTATTTTAATGGCGTATTACTTATGTATTTGAGACATGAGAACATTTCCTAAAATCCAGATTCTAAAACCAAGATTATGAAGACGTACATTAAGGGCAGGAAATACCTTTCTTAGAAGCTGACAACGCACTCACCGACATCCTCTGGTATTGCAGACGTTCATTGGCGGGGGTGGTACATAGCCATGTGGTGGCGGCATAAGAGAATCTACAACCCGATCTCATCCCGTGGGTATCGTAAAAGTCAACAATGGGAAAATAAAAACCTGGAGTAAATAAACTGCGGTTGCCAAGCGTGGCCACTATGGCAAAATACCTCTAAAGTGAGAGACAAACTTTTGTTGCAATCTGTGGGGGAGGCCTATGTTCAACAGCGGACTAGTGATAGGCTGAAATGATGATGATGATGATGATGAAGAGCGGCGGTGATTATTTATCATCAGCCGTTTGCTCGTTTGCCCCCTATCTATATGTATTAGTGGTCGCCAAATGGTCTAATTTCGATAGTAATTCATTTTTTTATTGAATTTATTTTATGTATAATGTTTCAAATGCATAAATTGTCGTGTTATTTTAAAATATAAAAGAAGAGGCTAACTCATATTAAAAAAAAAAGAATGGAGATGGGCAGTAGTATATTATTGTAACATCTGAATAAATAAACTGCACAGCAATCCGCCTGCGAAGCGTGGCAACTATGGCAAAATGGCCCAAAAATAAGAACTATTAACTTTTGTGGCAACGTATTTGGGAAGACTATCTTCAGCAGTGGACTAGTGATAGGCTGAACTGATGAACGAGTTTTATTGACATTTGACATTAGAGACGTGACGTGTGAAGTCCATCAACTCGGACTGGAGCTGCCTGGCGGACTGTTCCCAGTTACCTCTCAAAAATTAGGTCCCCTATGAGATAGTGTGGCTTTGCTACAATTACTAGATTAATTATTAATAGTGTCGTCCCAGACACTATCCATATTAAATAACTTGAGGCTTTTGCATAGCGTTGTACTGAAAATGTAACTAAATGTAATCAATAAAAACTGGTTAATTTTTTACAAGATTTTATTTAACTTGCTTTTGTAGCGACATCTATGTCGCCACATGAGAAGCTCAAGAAATATTAGCATACGTCCATAATCGCGCTATGAAAGTTTTCTGAGATGCGCCCTATATATACAACATCTAAATATTACTAGTTGGAGGAGACGTCCTCCCCAGATCAGACCACTTGATTTGGCGAGTAGCTACCCTTTTCATTGGTAATATCATCCGCCAAACTTTCTTCGTAAGTCTTTACGGTTAAAATCTTGTAAGTAATTTTGACCTACTCGTACTTTCCGATGTTCGATTGACCTAATGTATGCTATACCTATGTGGCTTCGGTGACAATGCAATAATATAGACCATAGTGATGAAGCCAGAACCCATAGGAACTACTTAACTAAGAAAGATAACTTCGTAATCTTTTGGGCGCGTTGGATTTGTTTTGACAAGTACAAGTATAGCCTACTGGTGGTAGGATTCCTATGCAGGAATCCGTCTAAATAGGTACCACCCCAAGGCCAGTTATTCTGCCGTGAAGCAGTAGTGTGCTATCATTACTCTGTTTCGGTTTGAAAGGCACTGTGAGCTAGCGTGATCACTGGGCATATGAGACTTAAGCACTTATGTCTCAGGGTGATAGGCACAGTGTGGTGTCACACAGAAATTTTTTGGGTGACACAGCATTTGTTATGGGCAGACGTTGCATTTACCATCAGATGAATATTTTGCTCGGTTCATCACTTCATCCAATGAAAAAAAATAGCAACATTTCAAGTGCATTGCGGCACATAGGTGTCACACGTAAAATCTCGTAACAATAATATGTTATTAAGCTCTTATTTACTTCAATATTTTAAATCGTAAATATCGTAAATCGAGTATCTCTTATAAATTTATAAATAAAATGTAACGAACATCAATTAGTAAAAACAATTTGTAACAGTATCGTTAAATTCAGTTTATTTTAAGACATTTGATACAATGCGATATCCTTGAGAGAGCTTTATTTGCTACCCAGAAGACAGACCAAAAGCCTTAAAACGATTTTTCAATTTTCAACGGCTTTTCAATTTCATCAATGCTTTATAATTTATACCAATCGGAACTTGGCGCATTATAAATACGCCTTCAATTTGAATTCTCTTAAAACCTTTATACATTTATCTCACTTGACGGTACCGATTAAAATTGGTATATATATTACACTTCGAAAAAGTGCTTCGGAGATTTTGGACCTATCATGAGGAGTTTAACCTTAATCCCAAACACGTACATATTATAATGCAACGACAACAGGGACAGGGTCCACTACTGTCGCCACAGCCACGGCTGACGCAAGGTCCGTATCACATGTTTGAATGAACTTTTCTTACTCATTACGTTTTTGATTAACGTTCGTAAAAACTACGAATATTATAATAGGGAAAAAGTTTGGTCGCATAATTAAAGACTTTTTTCAAAGTTTATTTATATTTAACTACAGCATATATGTGCCATTTTGTTCGATGGCTTTTTGCCATCTTGAAGGTAGTGACATGACGCAGTAGAAATTTTGGGACTTCTGAGCAAAAATACGCGACAAGTAGTTTTTGCAGTCCTCCCTTGATGTTAACCTGACACTACCTAAAGAATTCTGAAGAGACCGAAACAGGTGAAAATCTGAAGGTTCGACCTTATACTTTATGGCGGATGCTTTAACACCTAAACTCTACTAACAGCTAAACTCGAAACACTCTTTCTATTTATCAATTCCGGCCGCTTTCTCTCAACTTCTTGCTTTACTCTCATCAGTTGTTGTCTCAGTAGAGATCCGAATCAATAGTTCTACCTGGCGATAAAAGCCCATAATTAACAACGCCCTTCCAATCCCAACATACAAACAGCACCACCTTATTGCGAGTTAACACGGGTTTCGGCACAGTCTGTGAAGCCTGACCGACCTTTGGCCACGACCTTTTCCGCACGTTATTATCGTACGTGATCCACTTTTCATCACCAGTTATGAATCTTTTCAAAAACGGTTGGGTTTCTTACGTCTTAATAACGAAAAATCTTGTAAGAAGTTATCCAAATTCCGGAAAAAATAATAATCTGTTGTAGCATGGTCCGGGGAGTACGGTGGATATCGCAGACATTCCAATTGCAGCTCCTCTAGTTTAGCGGCCGTGTGTTTTGCAGTGTGTGGTCTAGCGTTGTTCTAAAGCAGCAGTGGACTAGAGTAATTGACCAGCCTTGGTTGTTTAACAGCCAGTTTTTCCATCATGGTTCGCAGTTGCTGACAATAAATATGCCGTAATCGTTTGACTAGATTTTAGAAAGCTGTAGTGAACGACAGCGGAACTAGTCCCCCAAAACACTCAAAAGTAACATTTTCTAAATAAATTTTTGCTTGGGACAGGATTTAACTGGCTCTCCAGGGTTCAGCCATTGCGACGAGCACTTCTGATTATCGTACAAGATTCACATTTCATCGCAGGTAATGATCCAATTTAAAATACCTTCATTATTGTGCCGGGTGAGCAATGTAACGCAGCAATCGACGCGTGTTTGATGGTTTGCTTCGCTCAATTCATGAGGACCCACCGTGCAAGCTTTTTTACTTTCCCTGTTTGCTTCAAGTAGATTAAAATAGATTTATCACTCACAGCCAAGCCTGCAGCTAACTTTGAAGGGGTTTGCGATGGATCCGCTTTCACAAGGAAAAAAACAAATGAATGTCTGTTTTTGAAACCCAAATATACCAGCTAAATGGAATTATAAATTTGTATTTGGAATTCTTAACCAAAGAGGATATATTTCAGATCAAAGTGGCCAGTACGACAAAACGCCAATTTCATATGTAAGGACCTAATAGTACAAAGTGTAAGCGTAAACACAAACGCATACACTTGACGTAACCTACGCGCGTCCGAAGCATATCCTACGCTCGTGACATAAGATCATAGAATTAACTTAACTTACCTATACATGTTTTCTTGGCCCAACCTCGTGGTCATATTTCCTCTTGATGGAACTGCCGACTTCTATATTATCTTATTTTAACTCCACTTTATTGAACCCCATTACTGGTGGTCCACTTTTAACTATTAATCTATTACTAGATTTGAATAACCAATTGATCAAACCTATACCGACACATTTTTTTTGCATTGTTTTTTCGAAGGGTTTTTTCTGTGCGAAATATGCTTGTCGGCGGCGGAAATCTAATCATATTTGTTAATATAAATTAAGATGTGGAATCTGTTCTTAAACAAACTTCGCAATTGTACGTACAATTTGATGTCGAATGCTGTTATAATTATATTATACAGTATAACTATTACAGTTCAACATTAGATTATGCAAACAGAGAAGCATATCTAATTACCAATGTTGAATCAGTAGAAGTTTACAGCAAACGTTAATCCTTTTGCGGTTACACTTGATGCTGTTTCTTGATAATTGAGTTCAGACAGTTTAACACTATGAGTATCATATTTTTATAGTTAATAGAATCAGGCGCTTGTTTGCGGAAATCCATTATAATGAAGGGAACAAAGTTAATTTGCTAAGATCCGTATACAAAATGTAAAATGGTGTCTATTACCTAGTTTTTCAAGAGCACGGCACGCCCTCCCTCAACAGCGTGCACAAGCAAACCAATACCGTCACCGAGTACACCACTCTACGACATTCTACGACACTACTCACGACCACTCTACGAAACTCAGTAGCCGAGTGGCGGATGACTGTCGTAGAGTCAAGTCAAGTGATATACTTGATAATGCCTCGTTTGGAGGTGAAACACGTGTCGTGTTCTCGACTTCAGTGGTGTGTATTGCCTAGTGGTAGTGTTGTAGTGGTGGATGGTATCTGGTGGCGGATCCCGGTGGCGGTATTGGTTCGCTTGTGAACGCTGTTGAGGGAGGGCGGGCGGTGCTTTTCAAAAACTGGGTAATACACACCATTTTACATTTTGCATGCGGATTTTAACAAACTAACTTTGTTTCCTTTATTATCATATTATTTAAAGATAGTAAAAACTCAAACTAGGTAAAGGGTTATATCATCATCATCATCATCATCATTTCAGCCTACCATAGTCCACTGTTGAACATAGGCCTCCCCCATAGATTGCCACAAAACACGGTCCTGAGCCACCTGCATCCATCGACTTCCTGCAAAACCGTGTAGGTCGTCGCTCCATCTAGTGGGGGGTCGCCCTACACTGCGTTTGGGTTATATATTTGTTTGTTATTCAATCACGCTCAAGCGGCTATGGAGATTTTAATGAAATTTGGCATAGAGGTAAATATAAAGATGAAAAATGTTATAGGGTAGTTTTAATATCAATTGTTTATCATATAAAATCCATAGTTGTACTAGTATATACTAATATTATAAATGCGAAAGTAACTCTGTTTTTTGTTACCTTTTCACATTTAAAATATTAGTATTCGTTTCGCATTTATAATATTAGTATGTATAAGAATATAAGTATGGATACGATCCCGAGCCGGTGGTAGTGTCCAACTATCTTCTCTATTGCAATAAGGATTTAATAAAACTACTTTTACGGATTTTATCGCGTTTAATTTTTTAAAATATTTATAACCCGACGATCAGAGTACTTTACAGCACACATGGTCACGGGGAACTGAGGTGACATATGTCCCGATGTCATAGTTAATCCGGGGTATCTTCAGCTTTTAATTATTATTACTGGTCCGATCTACGCAAAATAAGCTTACAGTGTTTTGTGCCGTGTGGTGGCGGCTCGTTAAAAGAATACTACCACTCCATCTCATCCAATGGATCTCGTAAAAGGCAAGTAAGGAATAAAACTGCACTGTGCACCCAACAGCGCATGGTGACGATCGGCTCACCACCGCCACCACCGTGGATTGTGGCAGTCATCTACTTTTGCAGTGAGTGCTCAATCTCTGACTACCCCTTATGGGATACAGTCGTGATCTTATGTATGTATGTTAATTTCAATAGCCTCGCGAATCATCCGTGGTAGGAATGAGTGTTCTTTTGCAAGGATTTATGGTTTATCAAATCTGATGTAATGGTTGGGGTGATCTAGAACATGGTCACATACTGCAGACTTCCTATAGAAAAAAAATTAAACGCTATAAAATCCGTAAAAGTACTTTTATTAAATAGAGTAAGTGTAATATTCGCGTAAATATAAGAAATCATTATGCAATGAGGATGTTCGACTTGATCTAACTATGACATCTGGATGACAAACATCGAAGGACTGAGCCTCCCATGACCATAGGTGCTATTGCTTAAATAAACGCAATATAATCCGTAAAATTCAGTTTTATTTAATATGGAATATTCGCGTTAATATTAGAAATCATTATATATGTATATATATATATATATATATATATATATTAAAAGTGGCAACATAATCAGGATAGAGCATTAGTAAACTTTTTTACAAGAATAAGTGACCATAGGAGCAAAACATTTACCTGATGGTAAATGCAACTTCTGCCAATAAATAAATTCTCGCATGCTCAGTAATTTCAATAGCTACAATATCCTTCAGACTAAAACTCAGTAATGTTTGCACACTGCTGCTTCACGGTAGAATAATCCTCTGCGGTGGTACTTGCCAAGTCGGATTCCTGCATAAGAATCGTACCACCAGTGGACACCTTTTTTATTTTTATTTAATATAAGTGACGGAACGAGCAAAGCGTTCACCTGATGGTAAGTGCAACGTCTGCCCATAACAAATGCTATGTCACCCTAGAACAGTGTGACACCACAATGCGCCCGTCACCCTGGGACATCAGTTCTTAAGTCTCATATGCCCAGTGATTACGCTAGCTCTCAGTGCCCTTCAAACCGAAACACAGTAATGTTTGCACACTACTGCTTCACGGCAGAATATCTGGCCCTGGGGTGGTACCTACCTAGACGGATTCTTTGTGGTTTAACTAGCGAACAGAATTTACTTACGTGTATTGTAAAATTCAATATTCTTCAAACTGATGTATGTTCGTAATATATTGTTACGCTCTTGCGAGGTACTTTAACGTGACAATGCATAAATTTATATTTAAGGTGACGTCGTAAGGCATCGACTTAATATATGAGAGGTTGAGATATAAACACCCACAGGGGTACATTTTTTGAATACCATATATTTGAGCTGTTTCATAGACTAAAAACTGTAAGTTTTAAGTCCATTTAACAGCGCAAATAAATCATATACGACTTATTTACACAGCAAAATTTAAGAATTTATTTTTACCCTTTTATTTATATATTTTTAGACGTAAGTGATGAGACGAGCAAATCGTTCTTCTGATGGTAAGTGCAACGTCTGCCCATAACAAATGCTGCGTCACTCAGAACATTTCTGTGTGGCACCACACTGCGCCCGTCACCCTGACGCATCAGTTCTTTAGTCTCGTATGACCAATAATTACACAAACAGATTAGAACAGAATAGAATAAAACATACCAAATAGAACAGAACAAAGCACAGAATAACACAGAACCGATTATAATAGAATAGAACAGACCAGAACAGAACGAAACAGAACAGAATAGAATATAATCTTCCTAGAACACTGCCAAGTGTGGCAAAAATGGCAAAATCCCCTCAACATTAGGTCTAGAAACTTTTGTGGCAATCTTATGGGGAGGCCTATTTTCACCAGTGGACTAGTGATAGACTGAAATGACGATGATAATGATGATGATTTAATATAAAAAAATATAATACATATAAGGAGGTAAAAATAGCTTGGCAGCGATCACCTCATTCCCAGGGGTTATCATCATCCATGTATTCTTTAACATTCATATTTCAGTCATATTTGAATATTACACCGTATGTCACTCCTACAACTAAGACGAATCTAACTTTATATATCTGAGATGTTAAAATCTATCAAGCCGTTTACGCTACAGAGCGAGCCAAAGGAATACACATACACACATATAATCGCTCAACAAACATTACCCTCCACCAGAGAAAGCCGGGTAAAACGGTGACAAATCTATTGAAGTTATCATCATTTGCTTCCACCATCATCGTCATCAACATTTCAGGTTATCACTTGTCCCCTGCCGATCATATGCCTCCCCCATAGATTGCCACAAAAGTTCGTTGCTCTCGTTTTGGGAGGATTTTGTCATAGCTGCCACTTTATTTATTGCAGTTTATTTATTCAGTTGTTCCAGGAAGACGCTGCGGCTATGTACTGGTTTTTAATTTCCCTCTGTCGACTTTTACGACAGCCACGGGTCGAGATGGGGTGGTAAATTCTCTTAAGCCGCCACCACACAGCTTTTTATAATGGCCATTTACTTTATATAATGATTATTCAAATAACAGCCATGTATTATTTTAATTATTTAAAATTCTCCGTAAATTAAATGTCATTATTTGACGTGGGTAGACTTTTCCTCAACATTACCAATATCGCCTCCACTTTAAGAGAAGAAATAAGGTTTTAATTAATTATTTTACTTATAAAAACACTGTTTAACGGGATATAAACAATATTATATTCTGCCTGTCTCAACAGGATAATTAGCTTTATGCTAATTTTTTGCTAGTAAGGTTGAGAAAAGAACACAGTCCTCCTTAAATCTAAAGTCATTCTTAGACCTAAATAGATTTTACTGAAGTTAAAAATAGGTGATGTGAAAGTATATGATTATGTAACCGTGTGGTGGCGACTTACCATCCCATTTCCTCCCGAGGGTGTCGTAAAAGTCGACAGAGGGAAAATTAAAACCAGGAGATGGGCAGCAGCATCTTCTTGGAACGTCCGAATAAATAAACTGAGGTTGCCAATCCGCCTGCCAATGAGAGCTACAAACTTACGTGTTTTGTGGCAATCTATGGGGTAGGCCTATGTTCAACAGTGGATTAGCGCCAGGCTGAAATGATGATGATGATTATTCTTATAATCCACTTTTAGCTCGTCTCGTCATTTCCCTTTATAAAAAAAATGTACAAACGAACTGCATTCAGCAAAAGTTCAAAGGGAAGAACTATGGCAAAATAGAACTATGGCAAAATACCCCCAAAACAAGAGCTATTAACTTTTCTGGCAATCTATAGGGGAGGCCTAAGTTGAGTAGTGGACTAGTGATAGGCTGAAATGATGATGATAATGGCAGCTTTTCACAAAATTTGAATAAAATGATTTTAAAGTTACACATAAACGTAATGCAGAAATGTGTTTATTATTATAATTGTCATTATGAAATTATGTTAAATTTAAATTATGTTAACTTTTGAAAATGGATTAACTGTTATAGTAAATTATCCCTCATCCTATTATGTATAGTAAATTAACCCTAGCTTTATATAAGACGAATGACATATCTGATTTGGATATTATAACTTCATGCATTACTGAGATGAACTGTCAGACCACTTAACAGCAAACATGTGAAAGCCATTAATAACCTTTTCGAGAAGAGCATAGTTTAATTCAGTCAAATGGTCATGAATAATCTGAGAACATATGGTTTTATACTAAATCTTTGGCAGAAGTTACTCCGATATAAAGAATCATGACTGCAGTTCTTGAATTCATTTTGTTATAATCACAATTTTCATAGTTAATAGAATCAGGCGTTACTTTGCGGAAATCCATTATAATGAAGAAAAGTAAGTTACTTTGCTAAGATCCGCATGCAAAATATAAAAATGGTGTATATTACCTAGTTTTTTGAAGTGCACCACCCGCCCTCCCTCAGTAGCGTGCACAAGCAAACTAACACCGCCACCAGGAACCGCATCCAGGTACCCTCCACCAACCACTACAATACCACCACTAGATAATATACACCACCGAAGCCGAGAACACGACACATGTTTCGCCCCAAAACGAGGCATTATCAAGCGTAATAGACTCTACGACAGACGGCCGCCGAGTGAGCGGCGCGGTCAAAGAGCTGCCTATTTATACTACAGGTGACGCAAACGGCCCCCACCTACGACATTGCGATTACAATATCGCGATAGCGACCGCTTGCTCACACAATCCACCACCCGAATTACATAAGCAGCCGTTTGCGACCGAATTGATAGCAAACGACTACTTCGAGTATATTTAAACTTTAAGTACTGGATTTAAAGATATTTAAAAGTGGTGAATTCGAGACGTTTGTTTGTTCATTCAGCAGTGCAATGTTATTATTTTTATTTTTTATTATTTCTAATTGTTCCAGCACACACAGCCGAAGCCCCTTGTCGCAAATATGTAGGACTTTAAATGTGTGGTCGCTAGTTAGGTTATGCCCAGTTTCCAAAAGATGTTTTGCGAAGTGTGATCTGTCGGGATTGCAATTTCTGTACGCGGCCAAATGCTCCTTGTATCGGGTCCCGAAATTGCGACCAGTCTGACCCACGTAAACGGCGCTGCATTCACTGCAAACAAGTCTATAAACGCCGGATTTTTGGCGTTCATCAATTTTGTCTTTGACGTTACAAGCCCCACTCAGCGAATTGCTTGTCCTGAACGCAACGTAAATATCGTTACGCCTAAGAGTCCTTGCTATTCTCTCAGATACAGGACCCAAGTAGGTCAAACTGCTCACATATCGTCGAACACTTCGGGATGTAGCCGCGTACAGATCTTTGCGAACTATATGAATTTGTTTCTTTTTTATTATGGTGTTAATAATATTTTTTGAATAACCGTTAGAGACCGCAATCTGATAGATGATTTGGAGCTCCTTGGCATAATTATCCTTATTCAGAGGTACGGTCAATAGACGATTAACGTAACTATGGAAAGCGGCCAATTTATGTTGCCAAGGGTGACACGATGACGCGGGGATGACAGAATCTGTATGGGTCGGTTTGCGGTAAATTTGAAAATCATGGGTGCCGTTTTTATGGGATATTGAAATATCTAGAAAGTTAAGAGTACAGTCTTGTTCCAATTCCATCTTAAATTTTTATTTTGGGGTGAATTTTGTTTAATTTATTAAAGAAAACGTCCAGTTGTCTTCGGGTACCTGTCCAGCAAATGATAATGTCGTCTACATATCTGTAGTAGTAAAGGATATTTTTATTGACTACTATGTTTAGTTTTTCATAGTTATCCATAAATACATCCGCCATAAGAGGACTTAATGGGGACCCCATTGCTAGACCTTCTCTTTGTAAATAGAATTGGTTGTCAAACCGAAAATAGTTCTGTTTCATACAAAGAGAAGTCAAATTTAGAAGATCTTTTGTTTCCCCGGGATGTAGACGACGTTTATTAAAATGATCTGCGAGTATACGCAAACAGTCTTGTGGGGGGACATTTGTAAAAAGACTCTCAACGTCTAAAGATAATAGAATGGATTTGGGGGGTAGATGAATATCTTTAATTTTAGAAATGAGATCTAAACTGTTTTTAAGACTATAATTTGGACTGAAACCAGATTTCTCCCGAAGGAGGAAATTTAATTTCTTACCTAGGGAATAGGCTGGGGCACCGATGTATGAGACAACTGGACGCATAGGTACGTTTTCCTTATGAATTTTTGGTAGACCGTATAAAATAGGTGCTCTGGGATTCATTGGAACAAGACTATCCCGGGAAATATTGGGACTGGGAAAAACGTAGGAAGCATTCTGTATGGATTCTTTAATGTTAATTGTAAACTTATAAGTTTTAAAGAATCCATATTATAGAATTGTTCTGGGTGAAAAATATAAGTATTAATTTATTTAACTGTCATTTATTCTTTCAATGAACCTTGACAATAAAATAAAATGGATCCAATAAAATTACCATTTGGCTATAAATGCAAAACTAGCACTGAGTTCCACTATGTCCACACAATAATTTGTCTTCGCAAAACCTTACGGTTGTCGCGACTATTTTAGCTATTTTTTTGATGTTCTGTATAAGTAACCAAAACAATAACATGGATACTTTAGGTAAATTTAATAGAATCGAATGTTAATGGATGGATATCCATAATTGTAATGGTAAAGAAAAAAAATTTGCTAAGAGTCGTTTGTAAGACCTATCTAAAATTGTTAAGTGTAAATTTTTGAAGCGCACAAATCTGCCGATAATTGATGAGTGAGTAATTAAACTCAACTTAGTGAACGTTGACTATCGCAGACGCAGAGTCTATGTATACTGCCTAATTAAAAGACGACGCACGCGTTGTGTTTTTGACTTTAGGAGCCTGTTTTACTTTCTTTTTAATGTTAACTGTGTTCCGAAATTAGAACCGTACACAAAACGTGTAAATAATTTAAGAAATTCATTACAATTATCATAGTTTCCCAAAAATATTGCACTTCTGGACGTAGGCCTCTTAATATTGCCACTAATGGTAAAATAAAAAAGGATTATAACATAGTATCTACCTAAAGTGAAGCAACGGCCTATAAGTTTCTCATTTTGTGGCGCAATGGATACCTCTCATTTTTTTAGAGAATTTTATCGTCGAGAAGAGTGACATTCGCCACGGTTCGATACATACACATATATACAGTCACGCCTCTTTCCTATTGGGGTAGACAGAGACCACATCTTGACACTGATCCTGATCCTGACACACATTTTTTGCTTCTACTTTCATTAGTGTTTTCATACAAGCTCTTCGGTTGCGGGTACTTTTGATGTGGCCTTTTCTTAAAAAGTCTATTAACATAAACACTCGATACGAACTGGCGGATTTCACATGACCTCAAAATATATTTATTCCTCAGAAAGGAGTCCTCACGATGTTTTAATTCACCAACGAGCAAATGGTAAATCATCATTTAATATCTTAATATTTTTAAACTAGGTCGGTCATGTATAATGAAAATTAAGGCGAACGTCCTGAATTAAATCAAGAATCTATATATAAAATGTATTTATAATAAATTCCTTAAAAAATATAAAAGGGAGATAATATTTTTTTTATCCTACTTTCTTCAAATAGCATACTTATTTTTGTTGCGGATTATTCCAGTAATCTCCTTGAAGAATCTCATTGGAAGAGAAAAATTGGAATTGAAAATTAATTTTCTTCATAGACTAACTCCACTTTTATAACGGAATTAGATAAAGTGATTACGTCATAGAGACACAAATATTTAAAAAAATCTGTTCATATCAATTTGATAACATTTTTTTACGTCGGTTTACGTCCACGTTACATTACGTTATTTATACACGTAATATGATTACAATTTTTGCTTTTTGAATATGTAATATATTCAAAAAGCAAAAAATTGCAGTAAGTGTCAGAGCAAACTTTTTTATCTCGCCGTTGTCACCTTTGTCACTAGGTGTTTTCATTATTCTTTTGTATTGACTATTTTTTCATTCTTTTACTTTTTATCGAGGGATTGTTCAAATACACTTTTTTAATGGAGGAAGTGACGAGACGAGCAAAACGCTCACCTGATGGTAATTGTAAAGTCTATCCATAACAAATGCTGTTTCATCCTGAACGTTTCTACGTGGCAGCATACTGCGCCTGTCACCCTGTGACATCAGTTCTTCAGTCTCATAGGCCAAGTAACTACACTAGCTCTTAGTGCCCTCATCGTGATCAATCAATCAGACTTGAAATATTAATATTTTATATGATATTTCTACTCATATCTATTTTTAAAAAAACGATGTCCCACATTAGGATATCTCCTGTGTCGTGGGTGCGTTTTACAGACACATTCGGACACCGAATTGCACATTCAGCTATTGTCAGACCCGAAACAATTATTTGTGTGTTTGTTCTATGCGGGAATAAACTTGCGACCCGAAGCACAGAAAACAATAACTTAGCCACTGGGGCAATCGAGACAAAAAGTTTCGAAATTTTTTAACAACACGGAATAAAAAACTATTTACCTTAGGCTACCCTTTTCCTTGGCAATATCATCCGCCATAAATGGTGACCCCGGTATGAATATCCGCAGCCAGCTTCTCCGAACGAACAGCAACAACGTCATGGGCACCCATCGCAGTCATAGCACCAGACTACTGTCGGCACACCGCGTGCTTCCTAGTCTCTCAGCCACTGAGGATCATCAACAGGCGGCCCGTCTCCTCAGGCTGACTCCTGCGGCATCAACACCTGTCTCCATACGTCTCGACGCACTGAAGACCTGCACACAGGTTCACCGCAGTGCCAGACTGCAGCTCATCGCCTGACGTCTGAAGTTCTCCACGCTGGCTACAACTTCCAGTCTCTGCAGGGAAGTGATGTAGCGACGTCTATGTCGCCACCTGAGAAGCTTAAGAAATGTTCCCAATCGTCCACAATCGCACTATAAAAGTTTTCTGAGATGCGAACTATATATACAACATCTAAATATTACTAGTAGGAGACGTCCTCCCCAGATCAGACCATTCGATCTGGCGGGTAGCTACCCTTTTCCTTAGCAATATCATCCGCCAAAAGGATAAACGACTTTGTATATATTATGTCTAAAAAGTATGGCTTACATCCATTAACTTTATCTGTATACTTCACACTACGCATCGTTTAAAATTGCCGACGACCACGTGAAATCCGAAAATCGACAATTTGTATTTTTGCACGAATGCCTGCCGTGACTCCGGCCCCGACTTCAACGCCGCGGGCTCGAATTCCAGCTGGAGTCAACAAGCAAAATCCTATACAGTGAAACAGTAAAGGAAAGAAACAACGTCCTTTTCTTCTCTTTCTTATGGAAAATTATAGTCCCGCTCTGTTTCGAGTATGTCATGCTCGCTTAAAAGCCTTTTCTTGCAGCTGCGTCGTGTGGCGGGCCGTCCACTTCCCATGAATATAGTCGAGGTGGGCGATGGCTGCCACATGGGTCATACTTGTGAACTAGTGATGTTGGTGGAGGCTGGTCTCCTCAAGTGTGCAATACACTTACGTACACGACTGATGGTAGGATTACTTTGCAGTAATTAAGGCCAGTTATTCTGCCGTGAAGCTGTAAATATTACTGTTTCAATCAGAAAGGCAATTAGAGCTAGTGTAATTAGTGGACATATGATACTCAAGAAGTCATATGAGTCTCAGGACGACGAGCGCAGTGTCAAACAAAAATGTTCTGGGTAACACTGCATTTGTTATGG
Organism: Luehdorfia chinensis; assembly: GCA_019845155.1. Taxonomy (NCBI): domain Eukaryota; kingdom Metazoa; phylum Arthropoda; class Insecta; order Lepidoptera; family Papilionidae; genus Luehdorfia; species Luehdorfia chinensis. The sequence goes on along the minus strand of JAHVAK010000241.1, from coordinate 3,061,179 downwards.
GCAGACGTTGCTCTAACCATCAGATGAACGTTTTACTCGTCTCGTCACTTCATCCAAAAAAAAAAATACCCAACATGTGTTATTTTTTTCATATTTTTTATTAATTGATTAATTAATATCATTTACATACTACACCTTTACTTATTTTTGTTTATTCACACTTTTTTTTATTATAATCAATTGTACTCGTATCTGCGACATATACCGAGTTTCACGGCGACAACTACCGATTTTTTTTTATGGAATAGGGGGCAAACGAGCAAGCGGCTCACCTGCAGGGCTATTGCGTATCCAAAGTGATGATCACTTATAAAAGTGCTGAACGAATATCTGCGAAATAAGTGTCTGTATACTGGTTATAATTAACAAAAAAGACGTCATATGAAAAATAATCGTCATTTACCTATAACCAGTATGAAAACAATTATTTGACAGATATTTGTTCAACACTTTTATACGTGATCTTCACTTTGGATACGTAATAGCTCCGCAGATGGCAAGTGATCACCGCCGCCCATGAACATCTACAATACCAGAGGAATAGCAGATGCGTTGCCGGCCTTTGAGAAACTGCGCAGGAGATATTTATTATAGTGCCACTAGTGTAACGCGCAAACACAAGGGCACTCACTCGTTACAACCTACCCGTGGCCGAGGTAACGCTCACGCGATAAGATCCGAGATAGGCACCGGGTCAGACAAAGCGACAATCACAACACAACCAGACCCTAAAACCAACAATTTGTGTTACACTGGAAACCGGAAAATAAAGATCAGAGAGGGTTTTTAGATTAACGCTAATTTATTTATTTCATTTAGGACCATCAACAGTAGATACAATACAAGATTATATGGAGACAAAGTTTACAGTAACAGATGATCACAGCATGCGCTTATGAATTAATTAAATTCTGAACATTAAAAAAAACTACAATAGAGCTAAATGGTAAAACTACAAAACAATAAAAGAACAATATTCAGGGAAAAAAAGCAATGAAAAAAAATTGACTTAAATTACATTAAAGTTCATTGCATTAACATTTTGCCTAACATTACAATTCCACTTCATTGTACGAGTATAGTTATAACATCAATAAAGTTAAATTAAATTAAAGAGAGAGCATAATAGAGATAATAGAGAATCTACCACCCCATCCCATCCCGTGGGTGTCGTAAAAGTCGACAGAGGGAAATTAAAATCAGGAGATGGGCAGCAGCATCTTTCTGGAACATCTGAATAAATAAACTGCGGTTGCCAACACGCCTGCCAAGCGTGGCAACTATGGCAAAATCCCTCCAATATGAGAGCTACGAGTACGAACTTTTGTGGCTATCTATCGGGGAGGCCTATGTTCAGCAGTGGACTTGTGATAGGCTGAAACGACAACGATAATAATCACTACAGTAAAATTTCAACAATTGTTTACCTATTGTTGCTATGTACACAAAAAACAAAGTTCGAAGTGCACAGATGACAGCTTGCGAACGATATCGGAGTGCTCATAATCGCCCTGAGGGAAATCATGCTTATGGCAAAAATGTTAAAATACGTGACGACCATTAGAAATAAATAACAAATGTAGTGCATCTTTCTCTCAAAAAACTTGATGACAATATTACTTATAGAATTAACTATTACTTAACGAATTACCTAGTATTAAAGAATTAACGAATACCATCATAATATGCAATGCTGTCACTATACTGCTTGTGTGAATGCAATGGTAAGTAAGAATTTTTTGACACGTACCAAAATGGCAGGCGTGCATTCTTTCACTGAACCACCGATGCTACTGACTGTGTAGTACTGTTGTGTACTGACCGTGGTAGCTCAGGGGCCGGGTGCTCGCCTTTAATTTCATAGTACGCGAGTGACCAGGGTTCGATCCGTCGTGGTGCCAGCACCTCTAAAATTGTTCTCCAATTTTAAGTGCTGATTTATCACGTGTTCAGCTGTGAAGGAAAACATCGTGGGAAGCCTGCATATCCGAGGAAAAGAAATATTTCGAGGACATCTGAACCCGCATTGGAGCAGCGTGACGGACTATTTCCCTCTCCAAAACCCTCTCAGAAATGAGAGGAGGGCTGTGATCAGCAGTGGGGCAAATAAAAAGTAAATTTACAGGCTGTTACTTTAGTTTTTTTTACCAAAATGGCGGCGACGTGGTTCGCCGCCGGTCACTTTTTGTTTTGCGCGGGGGCGAAAAGTGATCTACGGATGTGGTCTCTGCCTAGTACCAACGCAGGGCCTGTGATTCTGCCGTGAAGCAGTAGTGTGCAAACATTACTGTCTTTCGATCTGAAGGGTATATCAGAATAAAAAAAAATGATGTCTCAGAGTGATGGGCGCAGTGTGGTGGCACAGCATTTGTTGTGGGCAGACGATGCACTAGATTTATTCGTCTCGTCACTTTCTCCTATAATAAAAAAAATTAAATAAATTTTAGATATCATTTTTACCTTATTATTGCGATTATTGTGACTCATTTTGTAGTTATGCGGGATTTTAGTATCATGCTATTTTAAACTTTTTCAATTAACATGCTTACTAATTATTTGTTTCCCAAATTTAGTCACTAATAAAACTGAAGGGTCATTTATATGTAAATATTGAAGTTTGATCTTCACGAAACAGGCTCGCCTGGCATTGGCACTGGTGATGGCAATGGCAGACGGCAGATTTAATTATGTAACGCACATTTTTCTTAAAGCAATGGACATAACGCTTTGAGTTTGTTGTTTATAATTTTAATATAAAACAATGTCCCACAGTTTGATTTCTCCAGTAACGTGGATTTAAGTTTGATTTCTCCAGTAAAATGTCTGTAAAACATACCCGTTTTACAAACTTACATTTTACAGGCTTAACACGAAAACAACAATTTGTTGTTGTTGGCTCCAGCTGGGATTCGAACCCAGTGCCCAGAGCATAAGGGTCTGGCACTCTGACCACTAGGCCACGCGGTGGTCAAGTGTGTTAAAAACTGCGTGTGAGTGAAGCGAGTGCCGGTCGAATGGTTTTTTTTTAATACAAATTGCTATACATGATGATATCCTCTTGTCCGATTTTAGACCACGGCGACAATTTCTAAATACTGTCGGAAGCTATAAACTGCGTAGGAGGTATTATAGAGCCACAAGTGCATGCAAACACAGGGGCACTCACTCGTCCCAACATAACGATAAGATCGGCACAAATGTTGCACAAATTTTGGCTTCGGCAGGGATTCTAACCCAGGAGCTGCAGCGGAGAAGACAGGTACTCTAACGACACATATTTTCCCAGTGGTTAAGAGAATCTCTTAATAAAGTGAATACATTAACTAAATGAGTATAACTCTGTTTGATGTTATAATGCTTATCCTTCAAATTATGTTAAAAATAAATATGTAAGGAAAAGAGAGATAGACGAAAGCTGGTCTTCACACCTTGCACTGATAGAAAGTAGAAGAAGTCTTTGTGAAGATTTTCATGAGATTACCAAGCGAAAATAACTAAATCCGCAATAATATACTCGTAGGTTACAAACGTAGATTTTCTACAAGTTAATTGTAATTGATGGAATGCCGTGTGGTAGCGGCTTAAGAGAATCTACCACCCCATCTCATCCCGTGGGTGTCGTAAAAGTCGACAGAGGGAAAATGAAAACCAGGAGATGGGCAGCAGCATTTTCCTGAAACATCTGAATAAATAAACTGCGGTTGCCCTCAAAATGGGAGCTACAAACTTTTGTGTCGATCTATGGGGGAGGCCTATGTTCAGCAGTGGACTTATGATAGGCTGAAACGACGACGACGACGATGGAATTGCGTTTCGAAATATCTAAAGTTAATTAATTTCTGTTCTAATTTATTAATCACTTTCAAAGACTTTTATTCAATATATTCGTATTTAGGTAGAAGCTAAAATTACACAAATTTGAAGCGGGAATGGCGACAAAATCTGATTACGAATTACTAACTTTTCGGGGCACGGGGAGACCAATATAAGTTGTCTTTGATTAAGTTCCAGACTTTCGATCACAAACATGTCGTTTCTGCAAACGTTGAATGTTCTTCAATGAGAAATTTAATAATAAGTTTTGCTTCGTATTCATGTCTGCAACTAAATACTTTCCCAAATTGGAAAAGTCAGACCGCTAACTCAATTAAAATTTGTATAAAATCTTAATTTACATGCGCTTATAATTATGACTAGTGGTCGCCTAATAGTCGAAATTCGACCGTAATTCATTCTATTTTTTTTTAATTTAGTTGAATGTATTTGTAAGACATGTAGCATAGGCATAAAATAGCCGCTCAAGAGAATCTACCACCCCATTTCATCCCGTGGGTGCCGTAAAAGTCGACTGAGGGAAAAATAAAACCAGAAGATGGGCAGCAGCATCTTCCTGGAACATCTGAATAAACAAAACTGCGGTTGCCAACCCGCCTGCCGAGCGTGGTAACTATGGCAATACCCCCCAAAATGAAAGCTACAAACTTTTGTGGCTAACTATGGGGGCGGCCTACGTTCAGCAATGGACTTGTGATAGGCTGAAACGATATCAGATTCGGTTACATACATACCATGTAGACGTGGTGACGGGTTAGGTGGCCAACTAAACCGAAAATAAATTTTTCAATTAGTTGTTAGATTAATTACTTATAATGTAAATAAATTTAGGATTTTTAAATAAACTCACCTGAATTTAAATTGTCATAACAACCACAGTAGGATTTATTAAAGTATCTAAAATTCCGTCAACGACAGCTCGATGGCACTTTTTAATCTTTAAAGTAGCCTCCGTCCTCTTAAAATATATTTACGAAAATGCTTTCCTAATTAATTTAATAAAAGAATAAATAAGTTTTTATTAACTCCATCGCTAATATCATCTCTTCTAAATTCCATCTTTATGAAGACGATTTGCAACTATATCGGCATTTTCCCGCGTCTGAAATCAATATAGCAATTAGTGCGATGAATCACGATCTAAATAAAATCAGTAAATGGATCTAGATCATTTGGATTCGTTGTTAATCCAAATAAATCGCTAGCTATAATCGTAGGCAGTAGATTTTCACGTGCGTTACATGATTTCTCCTCTCTTCCAATTTTACATATTAACGGCACTACTATTCCTTTTTCGGTCACAGTTAAGAACCGAGGTCTAACTCTTGACGCTAATTTATCTTGGGGCGCCAACATAACTGAAATTGGCAAGAAAGTCACTTAAGTCTTTCATTCATTAAAATGCCTCCAAGGTTTCCTGCCCTTGTCAACTAAGTAATTTGTAATGTGTGTAATTTCTCTCGTTCAGACTCTCATTCTGCCGATTATTGATTACGCCGAAGTTTGTTATTAAGATGCTACAGAGGAGCAATTAAATAAGCTTGAGCGCCTACAAAATTTATGTATTCGATTTATTTCCGGACTTAAAAAGTTTGATCACGTCTCATGTCATCGCAAGCAGCTCAAGTGGCTCCCAATCCGACTTCGCCGGAACACTCGAATCGTTTGTTTTCTTTTTAATATCCTACAAAATCCCGCTTTTCCGTCGTATCTTCGTGATAAATTTACCTTTGTCCATTCCCCTAACTCCTTTTGCAGATCTCATCTCAAAACCGTCTTAGCATTTCCAACCTTTAGAGCTAATTCCTACTCCCACTCTTTCTCCGTACAGGCAGTCAGACATTGGAATGAACTTCCTCCTGTAATCCGCGAGGCTAAGACAATGTCTTTCTTAAAAAAACAAATTAAAGAGCACTATCTTTCCATACTACCACAATAATTAATTATTGTAAGAATGTTTTTGTATATGTAGGCATATTTACGTATGGATGTATATGTAAGTATACGTATATGAATATTTATACATGTTTATATATACATTTTTTATTCTTATTTATGTATGTATATGTTTATGTATATGTATGTATGAATGTACGTGTCATGTCATGTGATGTTGCTAAGTGCACACTAAGTCTGCATCTCTTCAGGCCAGCTGTAAGAAATTTCTAAATGAAATAAGCTGTGCCTTTGTACTAAATTTATTCATACTTTTTCTTTGTAATCATTGTTTGTGTGATCATAAAATTATTAAATAAATAAATAAATAAGTTATTATGCTGAGAAATACTGTGTCATTTATAATGTCAAAGGTTATTTAAAGTTTATCGTTTGTAAACTAATATTAGTCGAGCCTTAGGTTATTATCGACAAGATCGAGAGAGCATTAAAGTTTTACAAGTCAATTACAGCATTCGTCGGAAGAAGTAATTTTATCCATATTTGTTTTGATAAAACTTCGAAGATTTAGTTATTACTATGCAAAAATGATCGACACAAAGTTTGATTTAAACGTAATAATTTCTTATATTTACACGAATACATGTAATAAAATTAGTTTTTCGTATTTTATAGCCTTTAATTTTAACTATTTATACAGTACCCATGGTCACGGAAGGACTGAAGTGGCAGACGTCCTGATGTCATTGTTAATCCAGGGTACCTTCAGCTATATGTGTATAGAAATAAAAGTTTTTTTAAACTGTAACCCGACTACGGAAGAAAATAATTATATTTAAAGAGAAAAGTTCGAAAACCTTTAACCCGACTAGTCATAAATAAAATAAACTAAAAAGTAGGAAATAAGTACTCGTACTAGGTAATTTCTTTCTAACAAACTTATTAAGATCATGTAGCTTTTTATTAATAAGACCCGAAGGTTTATAAATGTACCACGGCTGGCTAGAGTTCTGGAGCCGGTAACATTAGTCTACAGTGGCGTTAATAAGTGCATTATCATTTCAGTTTGCGCTATTGCATGTTCCTTGCGCTCAGGAAGATACCTGATCTTTGGGGAAGGCCTATATTTAATAGTGCACTTGTGATTGGCTGTAATGATAGCAGTAGCAGTATTGTTAATCTAAAATATACAAATAAAAAAAAACCGTTCGATTTTTGACGTAGTCACTTGATATAAAATTAATATATTGAATTTGATATATTTTTTTAAATAATATACGGTTGTATCTTATCACTATCGAACACTGAATGAAAATTGGTTAAAACTCGAAAGAAATGGTGATAAATCGTTCCCGTCTAGTTCAATGGTATGAAATGAAAGCACCGCGCAGTTGAATGAGCTGTCAGAGGATAGAGAGACAACACCATATAGATATACATTTATTGTTCTGTGTTCGTTTTCCTACAGTACGAAAGTTTTTTTTAACGAATTCAATCCAATTATTATTTAATCACAAGGAAAGAACAATAAAGCAAAGAATTGATATTTTTTTGTACGTGCAAATGTGCTTTCAATTGCATTTTTTCCTTTATTCCTTTTATTCTATTTTATTCTATATTCCAGGATATGGACAGCGGCATCTTCTAGGAACATCTGAATAATTAAACTGCGGTTGCCAATTCGCCTGCCAAAATGTGAGCTATAAACTTACGTGTTTTGTAGCAAGCTATTGGGGAGGCCTACGTTCAACAGTGGATTAGCGCTAGGCTGAAATGATGATGATGATTATTCTTATAATCCACTTTTAGCTCGGCTCGTCACTTCCTTTAATAAAGAAATATGCAAACGAACTGCATTAAGCAAATTCCAAAGGACATCTTTTTTCCGATAAGCTAACACATTTGCACGAACTGCGGTGGTACAAGAGTTTCCTGCCTGTTCTTCATCATAATTATTGTCGTCGTCACTTCAGCTTATCACTAGTCCACTGCTGAATATAGGCCTCCCCCATAGATTGCTACAAAAGTTAGTAACTCTCATTTTAGAGGGGATTTTGCCATAGTTGCTATGCTTGACAGGCGGGTTGGCAACCACAGTTTATTTATTCAGATGTTCCAGGAAGATGCTGCTGCCCATCTCCTGGTTTTTGTTCTCCCCCTGTCGACTTTTACTACACCTACGGGATGAGATGGGGTGGTAGATTCTCATAAGCCGCTACCACACGGCACTCATAGTTATCGGTATCCCAAATGATTTACTCGGTAAAGCGAAATGCATCACATAGTATAGTTTTTATATTTATTTTATCGCACCGTTTCTTTTACCGCTTGATGAAGCCTTTAGTTTGCACGTTTTTAGTTCCTTTTGTGTACTACACTACTATGGAACTTGTAATAAAAATAAAAGTAGTCTTTGTTCTCGACGACACCGCGTTATCAAAGCCGTTAAAGTCATTTTTATTGTCGTGGTGCTTCAAGACGTTACTTTTTAATGTTTTTGTCATTTAACAAAAGTAATATAAATTTCTTGACTTGGACAGACAGACCCAAAATGCAGCCGTGGATTGTGTACGGGCGAGATGATAATTAGTTTAGAATATAATTTTATTGACATACAAATGAATATTTTATTTTTTAATCCGTAATTGTTACTACCTTGGATGGTACTTATTTTTTGTATTACTTACCTGAGGCCATTTTTTTTGTTAGAAAATATTATATGTATGGAAATAGAACCAGACGTTACTTTGCGGAAATGGATTGCGTTTTTCTTCTTTTCTTATACCATGCTCTCTTAGCTGATTCTCGACTACGGAGAAAACTTCTAAACACAGTCGGAAGCTATCAACTGCCACCAGTGCTCGAGCAAACACAGATGCTAGTTCTAACTTAACTGCTACCGATTTAACGCTCATGCGATAAGATCGGAGACAGGCTCTAGCCTACATTCTAATGCAGTGTCAGAGATATCGGGTGAATCACAATCGCGATGTAGGACGTATGAGATATTTCTGGAGCTTCTCATTTCGTGACATAGGTGTCACTACATCTCACTCACTCACTCACTTCAGCCTATCACCAGTCCACTGCTGAACATAAGCCTCCCCTATAGATTGCCATAAAAGTTTGTAGCTCTTATTTTGGGGGGAATTCGCCATAGTTGCCACGCTTGGCAGGCGGTTTGGCAGCCGCAGTTTATATATTTAGATGTTCCAGGACCATGCTGCTGCCCATCTTCTGGTTTTAATTTTCCATCTGTCGACTTTCACGACACCCACGGGATGAAATGGGGTGGTAGCTTCTCTTAAGCCGCTACCACACGACACAAGTTTAGTTTACTACTATAGTTAAAAAGTGAAATCTTAAATAAGATGCCGAAAAATTGCCTCTTACTGCTATTCTGTTGACATGTTCGCTGAAATTCTCCGCATCCGTCGCATGCCAATCTTCGATTCGTGTTATTGGAAGGCTGACATATTAGAGGAATGAGAAGCATACATATAAACATTCCACAGATAAATTATTACAAGTCACAGAAATGCTTTCCATTATTAGATGTTGCGTAATTCCTAAAGGCGGCTAGGATAATATGCTATTATCATACATATTTATGAATCAGCGAAATAATTGGGAGGCAACTGACAATGGTGACAGATAAGAGGATGACAGCACATCCAAAAAAAAACATTATAAAAATAAAATTAAAACTGTATACAAAACATTATTTATGTATGTTTGTAGTTGTGGTAGCTCAGGGACCGGGTGTTCGCCTTTAATTTCATAGCATGCGATTGACCTGCGCCGTGTGGTGGCGGCTTAAGAGAATCTACCACACAAGCGTGGCAACTATGGAAAAATCCCCCCTCAAAATGAGAGCTACAAACTTTTGTGGCAATCTGTGGCGAGGCCTATGTTCAGCAATGGACTTTGTTTTATTTTTATTTGATAAAGTGACGAAAAGTGCAAAACGTTCACCTGATGTTGTACGTGCCACGTGGTAAGTACGCCACGTCTGCCCATGAAAAATGTTGTGACACCCAGAACAATTCTGTGTGATACCACTGCGCCCGTCAGTCTGAGACATGAGTTCTTACTTCGCTAGCTCTCAGTGCCCTTCAAACCGAAACACAGTAATGTTTGTACACTACTACTTCACGGCAGAATGACTGGCCCTGGGGTGGTACCTACCTAGACGGATTCCTGAATAGGAATTCTAGCACCAGTTACATTGTAATCCCTCAAGTATGGATGACTAACTAATATGGCCATGCAGTAGAAACAATTGAAACCATCTGAATAGTGTAAGCGACGCGGCAACTGTGACTGCTCCTGGTCTGCCCGGTCAGGCAAAAACCTGTTTTAACATATAATTAGACTCCGCCCCTATTTTTAACGAAATAAATCGAAACTTTTATATTAGATTTCCGTGTGGTGGCGGCCTAAGAGCTTAAATAAACTGCGGCTGCCAACCCTCCTTCCAAGCGTGGCAACTATGGCAAAATCCCTCCAAAATGAGAGCTGCAAACGTTTGTGGCTAACTATGGGGGAGGCCTACGTTCAGCAATGGACTTGTGAAAGGCTGAAACAATATCAGATTCGGTTACGGTTTTTATTATTATTGACTTGATTAGATTGACTTAGATTTTTATTGGTTCACATCAGAGATGTTATGGAGCGCCGTAACCGTAAGCGAGAGTATCGGATATTCAAAATAAAAATCTATCGTAAACCGTAACCGAATCTGATATAAAATATGTGTGTGTGTGCGAGTGCGCACGTGCAAGTGAATATTTACTTCACATTTTTTTTTATTTTTTTTATTTGTTACGATTACGAGACGAGCAAAACGTTCACCTGCTGGTAAGTGCAACAGATGCTGTGTTACTCAGAATATTTCTGTGTAGCACCACACTGCGCCTGTCACCTTGAGACATTAGCTCTTAAGTCTCATATGCCCAGTGATTACGCTAAGTCACAGTGCCCTTCAGACCGAAACACAGTAATGTTTGCACACTAGTGCTTCACGGCAGAATAACTAGCCTACCTACCTAGACGGATTGCTGCATAGGAATCCTACCACCAGTAAAATAATAAAACATATTCTTAAAGGAAGTTAGGTTTTCTTAAGGCTCTTATGGGTGTCGAAATCTACACCGGTTCACAAAAATTACACTGTCTCAGAGTAAAATTGGTAAGAAATTCCTGGGGGTCAGTGACACAGCATTTGTTAGGGTCAGGCGTCGCACTTAGCATCAGGTGAACAATTTGCTCGTCTCGTCACTTTCTTCCATAAAAAAGGCTTTAGTAAAATACTTTCAGTGACGATTTTATGTTCTCAATAAGGGCACTACGTTTAAGACTGAGCAAATGAACCTACGATTTCCATTATGACATGTGTTGATAGATAAAGATAAATTTTAGAATATAAAGCAAAGCGAATTAATAAAATGTAGTAACAAGAATTAAGTAATAAGTATTTCTAGACGGTATTTAGATTATAAATTTATTTAATCGAAATTATTAACTAAATAACAATGAAATGAGTGGTTAAAGAACAATAAAGTACACATCTGAGATTCGAAAATTAAATAATGTAAACTATTTATATCTACAAAAAAAGGAATGAACAATAAACGTCCTGAAATATGAAATATAAGTAAAGCCTATAAATGTCGCATTGCCGCTTGCCTTCTTGTATTTTTGAGAGGGTTTTATAGCCGGAAAGAGTTCGCCACACGGCTCTATTGCGGGTTGGCAGATTTCACGTATCGAATTTATTTGTATTTTTTTATATAATACTGTTTATACGAGTTTTCTTAGACAAGCAGCTTTCTTAACGATATTTTCTTTCACCGCCGAGTCCGTGGTAAATCAGCACTTAATATTGATGCTGGCCGGTGTAATAGAAAATTATTTAACACGTAAAGAGTATGAAACTTAAAGCGAACGCTGTACCCCTAGGTTGCCACGGTTTCTAACTACCACGGTTTCTACAATATGGTCATCATCATAATCATCAATTCATCATCCTTTCATTACTCCACTGCTGAACATAGGCCTCCTGGGGGAGGCCTATGTTCAGCAGTGGAGTTCCACAAAAATTTGTATCATTTATATTTATTCAGATATTCCAGGAAGATGCTGCTGCCCATCTTCTGGTGTTAATTTTCCCTCTGCCGACGTTAACGACATCCACGGAATGAGATGGGGTGGTAGATTCTCTTAACTCCCACACAGCGAGATAACATAGTACTTTAAATTATTACGTTACGACGTATCAAAAATTCCGATATTTGAATAACATTTTCAATAAAGCGACGTTTATTGTTTAATGCCTGAATTACTTCGTAATGTCGGAAACCAATATTGAACGAAATAATGAAATCGGAATGTTTCAGAATTTAGTCGAATTCTTTTTTGCATTTCCAAATATTTCCAAATGCGAAATAGCTGCGCAATGACATTGTTTTGCAGAATGATAAATAAGAATTTGTTTACAGCGTAGTATTTTTCTGAATCATACTATTTTAGGCTTCAGTGCCTGACAGCCAAACAGAACAGTTTTGGGAACCTCTACAGAAAGAAAACTGCTCGGCTGCGTATTTTGCTAAATAGATCCGTCAAATATATTATATTATTTATTATATTTTATTTATTTTCCTGTTTTTAAATTGTTTAATGTTAAATTTGTACAAATATTGTCGGTTTTTGTGTTGTTTTTATTTTATTTTTCTTTGTATGTATTTTGCTGGTACCAATAGACCTTTTCTTTCTTTCTTTCTTTCTTTCAAATAGCAGATATATATACTTAATAGAATCAGGCGTTACTTTGAGGAAATCAATTATAATGAAGGAAATAAATTAAATTTGCAAAGGTACGATTGCATGCGGATTTTAGCAAATTAACTTTCTTTCCTTCATTAAATATACAACGTTATTCATAATTGGTATAATATCCCGGCACCTACCCATGATACTTTGATCTGTTAAACACAACGGTGAAGCTTTTATGACAAAATTGAATACTAAAAATGTCCATACAAAACTTTAAAATTATTTGTTTTGTTAAACTTTACGCGACCCTAACTCAGAAAGTCGTTGCCCCGAACCAGACAAATTCAAAATACGTTTTTTTCTTCATTTAATTTATGTCACCCTACTACGGCGTCATACGAACAGATTTACTTCGCAATAGATATCCTTAAGCTTCATGTTATCCTAGTCTTACTTGCGAGTTCTTTCGAAGGCAGATCAATGGAAAAACGCCCAATTAAATTTATGAGTTCATTGCCTCGATCAGCTGTATAACAGGGTAGTCACCTATGAGTTTTAAGCAAATTCTTTAAGTGTAAGTAAGTAAGTTCTTTAAGTAAGTATATTTTTTGGGGCACATACATCATCCCTAAGCCCTGCGTGCCGGGATGTACAGGATATTACGAATGACCCTGTATATACACTACAAGACTTGTTTTCGTTTTTTTAGAAAAAAGATTAAAAGGCGTTTATTGACAAATATAGGCATTATAAAAATGACATGACACATTAAAAAAACTATCATTAGAAAGGAAACGAGACATAATTACACGGAGAAAACAAATACCAAATTGAGCTGCTAAAAGATTTGTTGATTCCAAGCAGCACCGTTTTTCAGCCACTCCCGGTTCTCCAGGTTGTTGTGTGAGAATTAGTGTCATGTAGTTAATATAATATAGGCAAGTATTTTACAAATAATGTCTCAGGGTTATTATTGGGACAAGCGTCTGACGTGTACACTATGTTTAGTACGCAGAATTGAGAAGTTTGCGCAATTTATAATATGCGCTTTCGTAATTCGCCGAGGGCATTGTTTTAAAATAAAGTAAAAAAATCTTGTATTGTTCAATGTTGCGTGGGAAATGTTCACTCAGTTTAACGCCAAGTTTCTTGGTGGTATCTTACCAGCAAGGCAAATCTTGCAGGAATCCGACCAGGTAGGAGGCACCGCTGTAAATAAACTTAACAACTGATGTCTCAGGTCGTAGTGTGGTGCCGTACAGAAACGTTGTGGGTGAAACAGCATTTTATGAACAGACGCTGCATTTAACACCAGGTTAACGATTGGTTCGGCTCGTTAGTTTCTTACAAAATAAAAAAATGACGTAACACATGATGATGTGACATTACTATTTTTTCTGTAACAACATTATCTATCTTTATATGTGTAATATGTATTGACGCTGGAAGTTCTTTGGAAATAGGATAATAAAACAACAAATACATTCCGCGAAATAAGAAACAATAATGTATGTTAAGTACTCAGTATTCAACTACCCTTTTGATATGATTGGGGATGGCGATAGCTGCCACTAGCGTCGTACTTGTGGAATGCTGTTTGCAGAGGCTGGCCTGCTCAAGTTTGTAATCGTTATCAATAACATACTTTAAGTCGAGTGTTAGAATACCTAGTGGTAGGATTCTTATGCAGGAATCCGTCTAGGTAGGTACCACTCCAGGGCCAGTTATTCTGCCGTGAAGCAGTAGTGTGCAAACATTACTGTGTTTCGGTCTGAAGGGCAGGGCTGAGAGCTAGCGTAATCACTGGACATATGAGACTTAAGAACTTATGTCTCAGCGTGACGGGCGCAGCGTGGTGCTACACAGAAATATTCTGAGTAACACAACATCTGTTATGGGCAAACGTTGCACTTACCATCAGGTGAACGTTTTGCTCGTCTCGACACTTTATCAAATAAAAACATAAAAAAAAGAATAATACACCCCCTCTATCATAACAAAGCCTAGAGAAGGCCATAACCAGCCAAGAGAAAATTTGCCGAAATCTCAAGGCTCGGAATACGAATTGATGATCACAGTACCGTTACGGGCGCTGACTCTTTTAAATGATTGAAAAAAAAAAAATTGTCCGCAGGGTTTATTGCTGATTCCGCCCAGGACATTAAATAAAATTATGACTTACGCCGCCACCACACGTTGATGTATTTAAATTATTATTCTGTTTTTATTTGTTTTTTTTTAAATTTATTTGTTGAAATTTTCTTTTGTCTCGTATTGAATTTATTTAGTAAATTCTAAGGATACTTCAAGGATAGACGGTCCTTGAAGTATCTTACAAATTTAATAAGGCTTTCGTAGGTTAGATTAAGAAAAAATATTTTAGAAATTCAAAATAGAGATCATTTGTATAGACAACTGATAAGTTAGTGTATGAGAAAGTAGCAATGGACATTTATCTAGTCCATTTCTATTTTTCTGAATTTAAAGGAACGCAATTATTATGACACCTACATTGATAGTTGACTTTTGGCTAAACCTTGAAAAATGACGATAAAGTTTTCTTACCTTGTTTAAGACTTTTGGCGACCACTCGAAATGTGATGGTAGTGTTTTAATTAAACTTTGTAATTTCTGTATAAATTTTTTAGTTTTGATGTATAATATTGATTGTTTTTTATGCATCAAGTGCTTGAAAGTCTAAAGTGATAAGAAAATTCAATTTAAGACTAGAATTGTACTTTTCGTTTTGTCTCCATCAGTCAAGCAAATCTTAAGTCAACTATAATTTTACTGTTGATCGACATTTTGAATTATCTATTGTCCCTCTCTTGAATGACTTGACATTGGCAGAATTCTATTGAAAGAGGCCAGAATTAAAAGACGAAGAATTTGTTTAATGCTTGGGGTGGTGTATTATGTGACGAACCGGCCGTTATCGCCATGACGTCATCGCATTACCTTAGATAAGGGTCGGTTGCGTCACCAAGACTATAAATAGGCAGTTCTTTGACCGCACCGCTCAATTCAATCGCTATTCAGTTATTCAATCCGGCGACGCTGTGAAAACCTTTGGGTTAACAATGACCATCACTCCTAAAAAAAATATACCGCGCCGCTCACAAGGCGGCCGACTGTCGTAGAGTCAATATCACTTGATAGTGCCTCGTTTTGAGGTGAAACACGTGTCGTGGTCTCCGCTTCAGTGGTGTATATTGCCTCGTGGTAGTGTTCTAGTGATGGAGGATATCTGGTGCCGATTTCCGGCGGCGGTGTTAGTTTGCTCGTGTACGCTACTGTGGGAAGGCGAGCGATGCTCTTATGTAATATACACCATTTTATATTTTGCATGCGGATCTCATCAAATAAACATTTTTTCCTTCATAATATGTAATTATAAAAATATATAACATTTCTTTTGATGTGTTTAAAATTGGTTTTCTTTCGTGTCCCTCGACGCGCTTAAAAAGTTTTTATTCTAAGAAATGTAAAACTATCTCGACGATGTAAAAATCTGGCGAGTGTCCAAACACTTTAGAGAGAATTCTCCGGTAATATTCTTTGTATTTCAAGGAAACGGCGAATTTGTTTTTATGTTTAAGTTGATTTCTCCTTGCAAAAAAAATGTTACGACTACGTCTTATCTCAGAAGTATTTCGTAGCGTTTCGGCTTGTCGATAATTTATAGGATTGTAAACCTTACGAAACTTTGCCCGTTTTATGTCATTGGTTGTATTTGCTCTCAAGCAACTGTGTACTGAAATATTTTATGATTATAATAAGTTGTTAAGTAATGATGGAGCAAGATTGTTCAGGATTCGTCACGTCTTCCCAGAAAAGACGCAAAGGGTGGAAGTGGATAAATGACGAAACAGTGAAAACTGGTCAATATGCCAGAATTATTTTTATATATAGAATTTTTAAAAAAACATGCCTAATCTGTAAATCAACTCAACGTTTACAAAAGTATTTCCAACATAAATTGAGGAATTCTGCTTCATTAAATCATTACGAAATTGCTTATTCTTGGTTTAACGTTCCGATAAAACGATAACGATCGCGTAATTTGAATTTAACAACTAGTAACATTGTTTTCTACGCGAATTAGTATTCGCTTAACGTCCCATAACTTTTATTGTTTTAATGTCATTAAGGTTGTAAATAATTTATTACAGGTATGTTTTTGTTATTTCCAAATCAATATTTAATTATAAAGACAACGAATATTTTAAAATATAATTTTAATGCTTTGTAAAATTATTCCCTTCATAATTATATGTTTTATTTTGCTCTGTCGTAGATTTATACCATCGTATAAATTTGGAATTTCATTTTCAAGGCAAAAGACGCCATTATTCAAAAAGCAAAAAGCACAAGATGCGTTATTATTCGCGTGAATAAATTATAATGAACGCAGTGTTACCCGGAACATTTCTTTGTGGCACTTCAGATCGAAACACAGTAATGATTGCACAGTACTGCGTGATGCCACAATAATTTAATTGACAATTTATAACTTACCATTCAACAATGACCGAAACAAGTTTACGTCATGGTCAATCAATATTCTTTATGGTGCATGGTGTCACTTTTGATGTCTGAGCGCTACTGTGGTCAGCCTACCTGCACTACACTGAGTTCTTAAGTCTCACATCCCCAATAATTTACAGTAATCAGAGCTAGAGGGCCTTTCAGACCGAATCACAATGCTATTTGCATATTACTGCTTCACGTCAGAATAACTGGTCATGCGACCTACCTAGACGAATTTTTGCATGGGAATCCCACCACCAACCAATGGGCTACCCCTTTCCTTGTCACATATGCCATTATGGCATAATTTAATTTCATCTTAAAAGACTTCGTGGTATTACTTTAAGGTACACACATTTTCAATCGATTATATTTATTATATGATCGATATAATTTAGCCATGGAGAATCTATTAACACATCTCAGAATATTTCGTCAGTAAAGACAAATGACTGACGTACTATGATTTTTTTTATTGGAGATAGGAACGCGACAAGCAAAATGTTTATCTGATGGTAAGTGCAATGTCCGCCCATAGTAAAGGCCGTGCCACTCAGATTATTTCTATGTCGTCTATCTGAGACGTCACTTCTAAATCTCACATGCCCAGTGATTGCACTAGCTCTCAGTGCCGTTCTGATAGAAACACCGCGATTTTTGCACACTACTGCTACATTGCTTAAGTTTTACATAGTAAATAAAAATACGTTTCTATAGCAAATGTGTAACTTAATAAAACTAATGAGAATAGGATATTGGCGACGAGGATGTCGAATTTAGAAATAAAAAGACAAACAGCAAAGACAGTTTTATTTTAGTTGAATAAAAGAAATATCAGAATTAATAATTAAAGATTACATACTACTATCAACGTTATCACCAGAACTTCACCAAACAATACATGACTTTTGTTCTCCAATAAATAGAATAGTAAATCAACAGCCTATAAATTTCCCACTCCTGAACAAGAGCCTCCTCTCCTTTCTGAGAGGGAAGAGCCGGGTAGAATCCGACACGCTGCTCCAACGCTTGTTGGTGGACTTCACATGCCTTCGAAATATTTATTATTTCTTAGACGTACTGGTTTTCTCACGGTGTTTTCCTTCACCGCATGTGGTAAATCAGCGCTTAAAATTGCAATTAACAATTTTAGTGGTACCGGCACCGAGAATCGAACCCAAGCCACTCGCGTATTATATTTATATTACTCAAAATAAGCTTTCACTAGGAGTAAGTGCTTATTTACCACGTGCTCGACGGTGAAGGAAAAGATCGTGAGGAAAGCTGAGAAATAAATAATATTTCGACGATATATGAAGCCCGCTAATCCGCGATGGAGCAGCGTGGCGGACTCTTCCGGCCTCAAAAATACTTAGGAGTGAGAGAAGGCTTATTCTCAGCGTGGGACAGTAACTTGGTGTTAATTCACTTTATTATACGTATGGAAGAAGTTAAAATAATAATTTACAATCTGTCTTTATCAAACGTGAACTCCATACGATAACGCTTGAACGTTAAAAAATTTCCATAGGGAATATTAATTGCATGCAGATCACGATAGAGCTTACATTGTAACCAACGTTTGTACATTTGTTTCGAATAATGGTCTATTGTTGATAGTTTGTCGGAATTGTAAAGTGATGTCAGGCAGCAGTAGCTTTAGTTCCTTTTCTCCTCCTTCAACGCTGTTATTAAATGTTATATCATAGTTATTAAAAAAAAACCTCAAAATACTCAAAATATATTCGAAATATTCATCATCATCATCATCATTTCAGCGTATCATTAGTGCACTGCTGAACATAGGCCTCTCCCATAGTTTGCCACAAATGTTTTTGTAGCTCTAATTTTGGAATGATTTTGCCATAGTTGCCACGCTAGGCAGGCGCGTTGGCAATCGCAGTTTATTTATTCAGATGTTTCGGGAAGAAAAAAAAAGATTGGGTAAGATGCTGTTGCTCATCTTCTTGTTTTAATTTTCCCGTCTGTCGACTGTTATGACACCCACGGGATGGCATGGCGTCTACCACCCCATTCCATCCCGTGGGTGTCACATTTGAGATTGTCATAAAGGCATGTCGAAAACTCCGAAAAAATATTTCTTTATTCACGCGATTTTCACGACTTTGCCATTCGTTTCGTTCGTTTGTCGAGCTACGTTTCCGAGTTATGTTGTGTTACAACATAACTCGGAACTCGGTACGAGTACATAAAAAGTACCGTCGGAACGAAATGCGGAGTATGAATTTTTTTAATCGTACCAAAGAGCGGCGACGTGCTTTCACGCGAGGGCGAAAAATTGGGCCAAGTTAGTGCTCTGCCTACCCCTTAAATGGGAAAAAGGCGTGACTTTGTATGTATAAAAAGTTAAAATGTTATAGTGACCGATAAAAAAAAAGATTGGGTAAAGGTTTGGCATATAGCATACCAACTTTTACATTTTGTTTATGAAATAAAAGAGAAAGAACCAAAATTGCTAAAAAAAACTCAAACCGGTTACTATCACTATAAATACTGTACGAGTATTAGAAATAATTGCCAAGTACCTTAGTTTTAGGTTCGATTGAATCTGATCAAATCGAAACACAAAAAACAAAATGATCGAAACCGATTAAGAACTAACGTATTTCCAATGATTAGCTGAAGAGGCCGGAAATTAGATTTTTTTCACAAAATATTCCGACTTATTTATTTTACAGAGTGTACTAGACATTAACTG
The DNA here is from genome assembly GCA_019845155.1 of Luehdorfia chinensis. Taxonomy (NCBI): domain Eukaryota; kingdom Metazoa; phylum Arthropoda; class Insecta; order Lepidoptera; family Papilionidae; genus Luehdorfia; species Luehdorfia chinensis. The sequence goes on along the minus strand of JAHVAK010000241.1, from coordinate 3,041,426 downwards.
TGTGGTTATTTTCTTAAGTATTGCTATATGAATTAATATATGAAATTACGCGTACGCTTTTATGAGTTTTATGAGTTCATTATTATGAGTACGCACTAAAAAAAATTCTTTTATTTTGTGCAAAAATGCTAATTCTTCGTTTTCGGGTCTGGTTGTGTTGTGCCACGATACGGGAGAAATTCTACTGTGGATGTGGATTTTTATTAAATAAGAATCCCAACCGAAGCCATTTTCATAAGTGCAAAAACATAAACTGTTGGTTTTTAGGTCTGGTTGTGTTATGATTGTCCCCATGTTTTTGACATCATAGCTTATCTCCGATCTTATCGCATGACCGTTTCATCGGGCGCGGATAGGTTGGGACGAGTGACTGCCTCTGTCTTGGCGCGTACACTTGTGGCACTATAATTTGATAGCTTGCGACAGTATTCGGAAGCTTTCGCCGGATTCGAAAATCGGCCAGGAGGATCTAAAACTTGAGTAAGCTCAATTCGTCTGTAAAACTATCACGAAACAGGAGAAATTCTAGTGTGGAGCATCCTTCTTTTTTTCATGTTAAACTTCGTCTTCTTTCTGGTCTTTGAGAGGAGAAATACTTAAAAGTGTAAATTTAAATACAGTTTTCCCTTCATCAATATTCACATATAATCCCTCAATCAATGGAGAATTAGTTTAAAATTAAAATTATATATTTTACAAAATATCTAATTTCCCGTAATTACGAGTACTTTCTGGCATGAACATAACGATATTGATTGAAATTCCAGTAACAAGTAGTCGGCTAGAAAAATCTTTTAAAATGTTAATTATGGCATACCAACTTTTAACATTTTTTCCCGTCAATAGAGTATTCGGGCAAGATTTTTACCGTTCAAAGGTCTTAAAGGGGTATTTTATTTCAGGAGATTACATTCGATTGATTACTAAAAGAAGTATTATATATATAGCATGTATTAAGTTTCATACATTAATAAAACTTTTTTTATTGGTAATAGTGACGGGACGAGCAAAACATTTACGTTATGTTAAGTGCAACTTCTGCCCATAAAAAATGCTGTGTCACCTAGAACAACGAGCACAGTGTGATGCCACACAGAAGCTCAAAGTGCTCGTTGCACTGGAACATCGGATTTTAAGTCTCTTATGTCCAGTAATTACTTGTTATCTGTATATGTGATCTTTACGTAAAATTGGTTATACCAAGCGTAACAACTCTTGCATATTTGTTTCTTGTCGATTCAGTTACTTCTTTTGCAATTGAGTGTATTTCAAATATTTCAATCTTGTCGTTAATTTCAACATTATTATCAATTAAGCTTTTCAAAAGGCGCTGCAAAACAATACCTATCTAAGTCGCGCTAAAAATCAAACAAGCATTTGTTGGAAAGTTTCTCTCGCGAAGCTGTCACAGCTTCTTAGTATCTCAGACAGACATCTGTCGGAACACCAATAGTTCAAGAAGCGGCTCCCCATCATCGGCCTTTAGAATTCAGGTTCAAATTACATCATACTATGTACACATTATGTACACTTATTGTATACATACATTATGTACATAATCCTGCATCAGAATAAAGCCGTCATCATTATAGGGGGTAAATGGCAAAACGTGTTCTTCTAAAATATCCCTGATGTACCTATCAGCAGTCATATTCCCTCCATCGACCATTACTAACTGCGTACGAGCTCCGAAAGTTATCCCTCCTCACACTATAACTGAGCCGCGCCCATATGACACTCTATATTCTCTGCCTTCTATCGTTCTGGTTTAAGAACACTCTACACTCATCAGTGAAAAGTAAAGTAAGTAAAGTTTAACCGATGTAAACGATGCCGCTAGACTGCAGCGATAGATCTGTAGGTTTGACCATTTCTTCGCATTTCATCTGCCCTAATCATCTCTAGTGGTGTTAAATCGGGCTTTTTTAGTTTATTTCAACTTAGGTGCCTACAATAGACACGGAAAAATAATTTTAACTAATAAAATTGAGAATTTATAGAATTTATAAAACTTTTAAATTTCTTAGCCGTGTGGTGGCGGCTCGTTAAAAGAATACTACCACTCCATCTCATCCAATTGATCTCGTAAAAGGCGAGTAAGGAATTAAACTGCACTGTGCACCCATCAGCGCATGGTGGCGATGGGCTCACCACCTATCACACCAAGTGCATAATATTGTTTTGGTGAAACGTGGATTGTGGCAGTCATCTGTTTTTGCAGTGAGTGCCCAGTCTCTGACTACCCCTTATGGGATACAGTCGTGATCTTATGTATGTATGTTAAAATTTCTCCACAGACCGAACCACTAACAAATCAGTATTACCGGGAAACAGAAACAAATCGATGAAAAAAATAACTTACGCTTTATCTTCCATTTTTTAAATTAAAGTTTTAAATAAGAAGGTATAATAACTGGCCAATCTTTAATGAAACATTATGAAAAACAATGTTTTTTTGTATTTTGCTAATTGTTCCGGTGTGTGTACGACGTGGTATTTGTCTAAAGATTAGATTGAGGTTAAAAGATTTGCGGATAGTTGTATAGTTGGGAGGTAGAATTCTTATATAGTTAAATGTCTATATTCTCTATTTTAGTCAAATATTATTCAATGCTTAAATAGAACTATAAATATACTATATAATATAAGAGATATTATATATAGTTAAGAGGGACTTCTTAGATAAGAAAGTGTTCCACAGAGCGGTCCCCTGACAGCGATGAAAATGTATTTATCTACTTTTTTCCTTTGTTTGTATAATGGCGTACCTCGTTTTTATTATTTAACACTAGCTTTCGCCCGCGGCCCCGTTCGGCGTCGTTTAACCTATAAAATCTGTCCAATTTAAGCTTCATTGGTCAAATAGTTTTCGAGACGTCGTCTTTAGCCAGTGAGTAAATGAGTCACATTTTGCTTTTCAGGTTAAATATTGCAACTTGTTTTTTTACTTTTTAGTTCATTTTTAATTTACTGAGCACAGGCCTGGCATTTATGAAAGTGGTTTGGAAGTGTTTTTTATAATTGTACCACTAGGACTTTAATAATTGCAACACCACATTTTATGACTCGAGAAATCTCATTATGCTTTCGGTTGTGTTGTGGTAACTGTTTATGTATTGTCCAAATTCTTTTCTCTTTAAAATTTTGTTTTATATATTTTATTAACATGTTATTAGGTAGGTTTAAGCGGTGGCCGTGTGGTGGCGGTGGCCGTGTGGTGGCGGTGGCCGTGTGGTGGCGGCGTCAGAAAATCCGCCACTTCATCTCGTCCCGTGAGTTTTGTAAGAGTCGACTAAGGGAAATTGCAGGATAATCCCATGGTTTCCGACGGGCGGAATAACCATCTCTAAAAATGACACACTTAAAATTTACTAACCCGTGACCGGCAGCAGCGTGTGAAGTGTGACGACTGATACTGCAATCACCGTGCAGGCGTGGGGATTACGGCAAATTCTCCCTACCGATGTCCAGGATTATTAACAGACTGGTAAAGAGGTTTTTTTAAAACAAGTATAAGCTAACATCTCATCCCGTGGGTGCTGTTAAAGTCGACAGAGGGAAAATTAAAACCAGGTGATGGGAAGCGGCATCTTCCTGGAACATCTGAACAAATAAACTGCAGCTGCCAACCCGCCTGCCAAGAGTGACAACTATGGCAAACCCCTCAAGTTGAGAGCTACAAACTTTTGTTGCAACCCATGAGGAGGCCTATGTTCAGCAGTGGACTTGTAATAGGCTGAAACGATGATGATGATGATGACGCTAATAGTTTACATTGTGGACTTTTGTTCGAATAATTACTTACGCTCCAGTTTCTTGCGATAGATATACTCGTAATTTTAAATAATTAAAATCCTGTAATGGTTAATTGGAGAGGTCTCCAATTAAGCTTAAAAACTTGTGTGAAGATGATTCACTGCAACAGTATAATGATGGGCTCGAATTACGGAGGTATATTTCGTAGTTTGTACCCTTAATCATTATGCTACAGGCTCATAATTACGTGTAAAAGAGCCTAAGCAGACCGACTTACTGAATAAACCTTGAAATTTTGAACGCAATAGGCTTCTGTGATCTCTTAGTTACGTAAACTATCATTGATAGATTGAGTAATATAAGTATATAATGATTTACAAACATAAAAATTCAATCAAAGTAGATACCGGTACCGTTTCTAAGATATTTGGATTTTAATTCATCACATTTTCCAGCTCTTGCTGTGATTGCGTTGAAACCTAATGCGTCTCCTTAAGATAGATTGCACGTGTGTTAAGTTATTTTTGTCTTCATGGTATTGATGTACTTCGGGATGATTAAAAAAAATACGACATCTTTCGCATCCGCTCAAGATAAATTATAGTTACGTAAGTTGTGATACAAAGTCATTAACTCATTCACTCCTCATCCTCCTGTATCCGATTTAAAGCCTGTATAACATAAAATAATAAAAATAGTAAACCTGACCCGTGTAATACTCAGATGTAGTTTAAGAGACATATGTAATGCAAAAAATAAGTTTAATAGATTTTGGCTTCAGTTAAGATAAAACCAGACAGGGTCCTCAACCCAATAGTACACCAGTATAATTTCGGTGATGTAATTGCTGTTAGCCTTTTTTGGCTTTTACAGCTTCATCGGATACTGTGCTCACGGGCCAGGGGCCCGCGTGCCAGGTTTGGTTTGACCCAAACTGTACACCAGTACGCAGGTAACTTAGCCACCTTATTTCTTAACCGATAATTGCTTGAGAAAAAAGTAATACTTAGTACTTTTTTCTATTGCTCTTTTTATATAACTTAGCTGATTTTTCGTATTTACATCAGGTACAATTTGCTTCATTGACAATTTTTATGCTCTTGTATTCATAATTTTTAGAGTAATGCTCGTTTTCATTCCTGCACGGAGAAAATATTTGTATGGATTTGCCCTAGGTCTAGATGTTTGAGCAAGTGGAATTTATGTCTGTGAAAAGATGCCTTCTGAGATGATGATCTTGATGAGCCTTATCATAAAATTATACTGTAGCTACTAATTAGCAGTGGAGATCAAATATCATTTGTATTGTATATTTAATGAAATAATCCTTATGTAATATTTTAAATATTCAGTGTTGGAGATCACCGAAAACTAGAAAAATAACTTCGGCACAGCGCCATCTAGATATTCTGCAAACTGCCGATGTAAAAATTGTGACAGGGTTGAATTTACATCAATTTAACATTTGACAACCTTTACTCTTTTGTTTGATCGTTTAAGTTCGTTTCAATCTTGCTTAGGGTTATTGTAAACCGACCTAGTTCTTAGTTCTCTTATAAATGTTGCAGTTTATAAAGTAATCAAGTAATGGCTTTTAGATAAAGTTTTCTTACTAAGCGACTGCGACAAGAATAAATCAATCAATAGACCAAACTGATAAGGCATAGCAATATTACACAAACTTTTAAATATAACGTGTTTAAATATGTAGTTTTATACACTTAAAAAATATAGTAATTATCATTTTATTTATACTTTGTATATAATTTTGTTAGAATCTAATAGACGGTTTGGTAAATATCATTGATTCTTTCATCATTCGATCAATGAGTCTTTGTGCTGAAAAATGTGTTAACGGCTTAGTAGCAAAAATATCGAATTGGATATAGTAACGAAACGAGCAAAACGTTCACCTGATGGTAAGTGCAACGTCTGCCCATAACAAATGCTGTGTCATCTAGAACATTTCTGTGTGACACGACGCTGCGCTCGTCACCCAGAGACATTAGATCTCACGTCTCATATGTCAATTACGCTAGGAGTCAGTGCCCTTGAAACCAAAACACAGTAATGTTTGCACACTACTGCTCCACGGCAGAATAACTGGCCCAGGGGTGGTACCTACATAGATAGATTCCTGCTTAGGAATCCTACCACCAGTAACTTGCGATATAAATCAACATCGTCGTCATTTCAGTCTATCACTAGTCCGCTGTTGAACATAAGACTCCCCCATAGATTTCCACAAAACACGGTTATGAGCCATCTGCGTTCATCAATTTGCATTTTTACCTTTACCCTACGCTGCATTTGCGGGTACGAGGTTACTTGGCAGAAACTTTCTTTCCCAATTGTTATTGTTTCTATGAGCTATTTGGCCAACCTATTGCCAAATCAGCGTGCTAATCCTAATGTGTAGAATAGAATAATTATTATTCAACATAGATTATTTAGATACTTATTGAAATAGATAGAGTACTTATTGAAAGTCATTACTTTTTTCTTTTTTTTAACTACATTGGTTCGCAAAAAATGCTTCTGTCCTATTATTTATTTTGATATTTTTTTCAGTAATTTTAAAAATAATGTACAATAAAAGCAGTATTATAAATATGTAGAAATGGCTTGGCGGCGATCATCTCATTCCCAGGGGTTATCATCATCTATCTATTTAATATCATCATCTAACTATCTATCCATATATTTAATATTATAATAACCCTTTTTATGAAGTCTTTGTATAATATGAAATTTTAACTTTTTGATTGAAAGACTGTGTACTTTCTGGGATGTGCACAAAGTCTTGTATGAAGTCTGGGATGTATGAATATATTTTGATATTTCACAATTCAAGGCCCACCGAGAGAGACATACGAAAGCCCTAAAAGTTAACGATTAAGATAGTTAACTATGAGCTGTAAAACAATTTATTAATTTTCCTAGAGCGAATTTACGATTAACCGCCAAAAATGTTCAATACCTGTTTTGAGTTATTGGATGTCTATAAAATATTAATTAACAAAATATTTAAAAATTTTACAAATTTAAAAAGTAAACCTTAAGAAATTTAAGATATGAGACAATCTGAATATAAATACCAAAACCAACAACCAAAATCAACATTAAGAAATAACATTAAAATGCAACGAATATCATTCAATTCTAAAGAACAGCTGTGAAGTTTTATTAAGCTTTCATAACAGAGCGAAAATGACATCTAACTAGTTCATAAAAGTTACTACATAAATTATAGCAATATACGAGAACATTGGTAAACTTTGGCTGCCTCTAGAGAAAACGTTGTTATCGTTTTGAACTGTAGAATAAATCGGTGTAATAAAATTAATAATCCGCCATAAATACGAAAATTGTTTAAACTCGTAATAAATTCGCAGAATAATTAGTATTCATAAAATTTTACTGCAATAGTGCTACAATATTTCTTTATTTATATAAACTTTATTTGCACACACAAAAAATAGACGTACAAAAAGGCGGACTTAATGCTACAACATTTATATGTTATTGTTAATATTTTTAGAGCAAACGTATTTTGTAGTAAACAATGTATCTTATATATTTTGATTTTCAAAAACAGTTACAGTTTCCGCTTGCTATTTGCAAACACAGTGCCAGACGTCTCAATTTTATTTTTATTTTTTATTTCAGTAAAATATAATAAATAAAAATAATAAATAAACACAGTGCCAGACGTCTTAATCCTCTTTATTAGTCTACATAATTACATCAGTTGAGATGTTTATGTTAATTTTTACATAAGGAAATGTCCAATTCAAATTAGTCGTTTCGTCGTTTCAGCCTTTCACAAGTCCACTGCTGAACATAGGCCTCCCCCATAGATAGCCACAAAAGTTTGTAGCTCTCATATTGGAGGGATTTTGCCATAGTTGCCACGCTTGGCAGGCGGCTTTGCAACAGCAGTTTATTTATTCAGATGTTCCAGGATGCTGCTGCCTATCTCCTGGTTTTAATTTCCCTCTGTCCACTTTTACGCCACCCACGGGATGGGATGGGGTGGTAGATTCTCTTAGGCCGCTACCACACGGCATAATTCAAATTAATCAGGGATAATTGCCAAAAGATGCCTAATTATGAAATAAAACATCAACAGCTACTAAGAGAATTTTCTACAACGTCTTATTATATTGTCTTATTATATAACACTTTCATACCTTCCAATATAGGTATGAAAGTGAGAGAATAAAAATCAATTTGGATCAGATATTTCTTCAAAAAGTAATTTTCTTTTTCTTATAAGTTAGTTATCTATATAGTGTTCAACTTGCGGTGTGATGGCGGCTTAAAAAGAATCTACCACCCTATCTCAACCCGTGAGTGTAGTAAAAGTCGACAGAGGAAAAATGAAAACCAAGAGATGGGCAGCAGCGTCTTCCTGGGACATCTGAAAAAATAAACTGCGGTTGACCACCGGCCTGCCAAGCGTGTCAACTATGGTATAACCCCCTCAAATAGACAGCTACAAACTTTTGTGGCTATGTATGGGGGAGGCCTATGTTCAGCAGTGGACTAGTAATAGGCTGAAATGATGGTGATGATAGTGTTCAACTATTAATATGACGATTAAATTTATTGTCGCATTTGTTATATAAAGAATAAGATCGTTAGACTACAACACCAACGGTGATGAAACATGGGCTACGAAGCTGAAAAATATAAGTTGATCGAGATCCAGATTAATTCGTCAGAAAATGGCGTCACTAAATAAAATATTAAAAAAAGAAAATTCACATTCAAAGTGCATTTCACAGCACAGCTTTGCTTAGTTGACGGATGGTGTGTTAAAATGCGACGTTAAATCGCAAATAATTTACTAGAGATCAGTTCTTAAGTCACATATGCTCAGTAATTACACTAGGATTCCTATGCAGGAATTCGTCTAGGTAGGTACCACCCCAGGGCCAGGTATTCAGCCGTGAAGCAGTAGTGTGCAAACATTACTGTGTTTCGGTTTTAAGGGCACTGTGAGCTAGTGTAATCACTGGGCATATAAGACTTAGGAACTTATGTCTCAGGGTGATGGGCACAGTGTGGTGTCACACAGAAATGTCCTGGATGACACAGCATTTGTTATGGGCAGACTTACCATCAGGTGAACTTTGCTCTTTTCATCACTTTATCCAATAAAAAAAATATCCTAAAAATATAATTGGTCCATTGGTGGTACCTCCCTAGGCAGATTCCTGTGTAAGAATTCTATCAAAAACCTGTATTTGTCTGTTTTTTACTTTGTAAAATGAATGACGATCACATTCATGTTAGCATTGCTGTAGTGTTTGTAACTAATCCATAAAGCACCACCTTAAAAAGTTTGAAAGTTGCGACTGTCCATCAAAAGTGACTTCGATCACCAGCCGCATTCCTTCTGAGGGAATGGTATTTATACATTCTTAAACTACTCAATTTATTTATTTAATCAATGACCTATGTCATCATTATCATCATAATTTCAGCCCGCACAAACCGTGCAACATTGTTGCTACAAAACACGGTCCTGAGCCACCTGCATCCATCGATTTCCCGCAAAACACTCGCATTTCGTTGCTCCATCTAGTGGATGGTTATCTTACACTGTTTACCGTTACGAGTTGCCTCTCCAGAACTTTTCTTTCCCGACGATTAATGGTCCTTCGAGCCGCCCCGACCGCCCATAACCGTTGCGATGTGACCCTGGTTGGTTTCGAGATCGGTTACATTTGATCCCATTAACCAATGAATGAGCTTTATTTTGGCGTATGAACCTTATTCATTGGTTGATAGGATCAAATGAAACCAATCACGAAACCAACCAGAGTTACACAGTTTACCCCTGTTTGAATTGGAACGTTCTGTGTGTCCACTGCGCTAGTCATCATGAGACATCTGTTTTATGTTTCAAATGCCTTGTAATTACACGAGCTTCAGTGCTCTTAAAACAGCTATATGTGACGGTAGAATAACTGACACTGCAGTAGTATTTAGGCGAATTTCTGCCACAGTAACCCAGCGCTCCAACTAGCTGAAACTCTTAGAGCTCACTTAGCGAAGTACGATCTTATTTGCCCGGATTATATCCACTCGTTACTCTTGTAGAGTAACGAGTGGATATTTTGAAAAATCTAATATATTGGTAATTTCTCTTATTTGAACTTTAATACTGAAGAAAGATAAAAGCAAGATAATCGTAGAAAAAGTATCATAAAACATTTTTGGGTCATTTAATTACGTTATTAATTCATATGATTTTAATATAGGGCCGATATGTGCCCGGCAGAGTGGAATAGCACCTACATCTTTCCAACTGAGGTGTAAGTGGCGACCAACGTATTGCATAGACAGTCATTTTTCGTGCAGAGTAACATCATAATATGCAATGCTGTCACTATACTGCTCGTTTGAACGCAACGGAGAGTAAAAATTTTTTTTTACCCGAAATGGCGGCGACGTGGTTCGCCGCCCGTCACGTCTCGTTTCCTGCGAGGCAAAAACGTGAGCTTCATGTGTAGACTGTATGTTTGTTTTTAAAGATAAAATAAATAAATAGAGGAATAAATTAAATTAGTTGAAATTTCATGATAACAGAATTAACTAATCTATCAGATCCTTCAGATAGATAAACGTATTCATAACTGTCTAAAAAATATCATTATCATTATGCAATCACAATTCTGAGCTTGCTCCAACAACTTCCCACAAAACCCATTAATGACTTATTGGCTTTGAGGACAATGGCTGCCAGATGTGCCATACTTGTGGAGGCTAGTCTCCTGGAGTTTGAAATACACTTATGTATATATTATTCAACCTATTTGAAATTATGTTTTAGAACGTGCTTCGGTTGTCTATGAGACTATTCTTTGTAAATTTGTTTATAACTGATTTGATTTTCCGGGACAATAATATCCTTTATCCGTCTTCGAGATAGCAGCTATCCCTGTGCCAAATTTCGCCAAGTCGGTTCGACGATTGAACTGTGAAAAGATAACAAACAGCCAGATGGACAGTAGTATGTACGGATGACTAATGACTAAAAAAAAATGCGGGTTTGCGGACTATACATGTCTTCGAAATATTTTTTATTTCTCATACATGCAGGTTTCCTCACGATGTTTTCCTTCACCGCCGAGCACGTGGTAAATAAGCACTTAAAATTGCAATTAACAATTTTAGTGGTGCCGGCACCGTGAATCGAACCCAGGACTTTTCATCACAGGAATCTCATTACGAAAGTGTGGATTGTATTAAATTATTTGTGTCATACTACATTTACATTTTTTACGTTGAAAAACAAATAATTTTAATTTCATTTCATACCATCTCTACTTACTTAACGTTTACTCGTACACAAAACGTTGCTAATGTTTGTTTAACTGTCCTCGTGTATCTAGACTCCAGATATTTCTTTGAATGGGAAACGAGTCTTTCACAGAGGGAATATAAGCATATAGCGCTAAACCCCATCGAGACTTCGTAGCGAAGCGAATGCTACATTTGTATTGAATTACTTTGTTCCAGAGTGCATACCTAAACAAGACTAGCGGCAACTGCATTTTGTTGTCCAATGCTATCTACTTTAAGTATATTCGTGCAATGCTCGAAACTTATATCATTAAACTGAGATCACTGTACCAAAAACGTCGTAAAATGGAATATTGTAGAACAGTTTATGAAATCTGACTGGCCTTACCATGACAATTTATTGGCTTTCGATTTATTTGTTTATTTTTATTCAAAATTTAAAAGATTACTTACATAATACTCATTAAACGTATTTTTTTTAAACTACACTGGGGGTTTAAAAGAACTAGCAAGTAACCCAGAGGGATTTTTTCTTTTCAGTCACTTTAAAAATAATGTAAAATTACATCAGTATTATAAAGATGTGGAAATAGCTTGGCAGCGATCATCTCATTCCTATCATCATCACTGTATTCCTTAAAAACGCTTATTAAAAAGTATTTCTTTAATAAAAAGTTTCAACTTTTTGATTGACAGACTATGTGTACTTTCTGGGAGGTTGTTGTAAAAACGTATATATTGCCTCATGAAAGAAATACTGACTCTGTGCAGTCGAGTAACTGGCATTATTTATTTGTGCTGGTATTTACATTATGAACATCACTTTTTTATTAAAGTGATTTATATTCTTTCGTACATACATAGCATATTGTTTTCATACACATATTGAGAGGGCAAGGTTGGGATATTTTTTTTTAATTTATCTCTTAGAGACGCTTTAGATTCAAGACTGTAAATAGTTTTTATGGCCCTCTTTTGCAAAACTAAAATAACCACTGCGTCAGTCGCATTTTCCCATAGAGAAATACCATAAGACATTATGTTATAAAAATAACTAAAATTAACTAATCTTGCAGTTTCAACATTAGTCAAATTGCTCCCATTGAAGTTTTGCGTCAAAAGTTAATAAAATAAAGGCGGAATAACCATTTGAATTAATCTAGATTTTTAATATGTGAGGAAATCCTGCATGGATCTTGCCTGGGGATAGCCGGGTTATGTTGGACTCTTATGGACTATAACCCCACGTTGGTCCCCATCAGCGCTGAAGAGGGGTCGCGGGATCTCCGTTCGGAACGCAACCGTGGCTCCTTCATCGATTAGCTACCGCATTGTCTACGGCTCGCGGCTTCTCTGGTGAGCACCCATCTTTCCAAGAAACACTTAAAATAATTGGTTTCTTAACAAACAGCGTAAATAACAGTCCTAAGTACCAAAAGATACACCTCAAGAATGATCCAAAGGAAAGATGAAATAAGTTTTCTGGTCACAATTTTTATTTTTATTAATATTCAAATACAGTAGTTACAATATTTTTCATAGATTTATACAATATTCTGGTATGGTTTAACATTGAATTAAGATTGTGACCGAAAAGTAATTATCCTATACATTTCTAATAAGCAGCAGATGTTCGAGATAACTTGAGAGCACCTATTGTGCCTATTCACGTGGATAGGAAACAGACAGACAGGCGCTTATCTCACTTTGATGGGTTTCCGATAATTGGTAGGTAGAATTACTTTTGATTAAAACCTTTGATTAAGAGTGTTAAACAAGGTCAAATTATACGCTGTTACATCAATGTTAAGAGGGATATAAGGTTTTGTATAAATACTTAAAAGGGTTACCAATAAAATATTTGTTATCTTGAACGACTAACAACAATAAACAAGCCAAAATTCCGTTAAATATAAGACCTCAATTAATAAATGCTTCCGAGTAAAATAGGACCTAACACATACTACTGTTTATTACAGAAATCCGTTCATTTCGAATGGTATTATTTAATTTTACACATATTAAATAATACCATTCGACATTTCGATTTACACATTTCGATGTTTTCCTTCACCGCCGTGCACGTGGTAAATCAGCACTTAAAATTGCAATTAACAATTTAAAGGTGCCGGCACCGGAAATCGGATCCAGGTCACTCGCGTACTACGAAATTTAAAGCGAACGCCTCTCTTAATACATAAACACAGTAATTATTAAGAAACAAAAAACTCGACTGCAATACCATATTACGAGTATATACATACATACAGTCACGCCTCTTTCCCATAGGGGTAGGCAGAGACCACATCTATCCACTTGCTACGATCCTGACACACATATTTAGCTTCTTCTACTTTCATTAGCGTTTTCACACATGCTCGTCGGTTGCGGGTACTTTTAACATGACCTATCCTCAAAAGTTCACCGATCTGATTGTGATACGTACGCCTAGGTCGACCCTTACCGGCTTTTTCATTCACACTTGCCTCATAAATCTGTTTCGTCAATCTCCTTTTCATTCATCCTCTCTACGTGTCCAAACCATCTAAACATGCCTTTCTCTATCTTTTTCACTACATCTTCAACCACACCGCACCGTTCCCTTATCACGCTGTTTCTCACTTTGTCAATCAGAGTTACTCCAGCTATACTTCTCAAACTTCTCATTTCCACAGCGTTAATCCTACTTTTATGCTTCTTCTGCCAGACCCAGCATTCACTACCATACATAAGTGTGGGGACCAGAACTCCCCTATGTACAGCCAGTCGTGCCTTTTTAGATACGTTATGGCTACACATAAAGTTATGCAGAGCCCCATTCACTTGATTTCCTGCTAATACTCTTCTCTCAATATCACATTCATACTTTCCGTCTCTCGTAAATTTAGAACCCAGGTACATAAACTCTTTCACTTGTTCCACTCTTTCTCCTTCAATCAGAACTTTGCAATCCGACATACTTTCTTCTCTTTCAAAAACCATTACTTTCGTCTTATCTACATTAATTTTCATTCTTTTGCTTTGTAGAGCACCATGCATAATATTAACCATCGCCTGCAACTCCTCCTCCGATGATGCTAATATAACCTGATCATCGGCGTATAGGAGACATTTGACGGTCAAATCATTCATTCTTAATCCAAACACACTCTCTTTCAAATCTTTTAAGCAATTGTCTATGAATAGGTTAAACAGCCACGGCGAAGCCACACATCCCTGTCTAACACCTTTTTCGATGTTAAACCAGTCTGTGTAAGCCCCGTTTACCCTGACACAAGCACTGGAATCCTTATAGAGTGATTTCAAGACTCGTATCAAGCTGCCGTTCACCCCATACATATGCAATGTCGACCACAATTCAGTCCTCACTACCCTATCATAGGCCTTTTCCAAGTCCACGAATGCGCAATAGACCTTTTGACTTTGAGTCAAGAATTTTTCGGCTATGCTTCGTAAGGAAAAGACCTGATCCATGCATCACATTCCTCTCCTGAATCCCGCTTGTACATTCCATATCTTCTCTTCAGTTTCATTCATCACTCTCTTAATCAAAACCTTTGCATACAGTTTGCCGACGATACTGAGCAAGCTAATGCCTCGGTAGTTTTTGCAGTCTTGCTGCGACCCTTTTCCTTTGTAAAGTGGTACGATAACGGCCTTACACCAGTCTACTGGTACGTTGCCGCTCCTCCAGCAAAGGTTAAAAAGGCGGTACAGCTGACTAGCTACCACGCCCTGTCCTGTCATATTATATACATAAATACATACATACAGTCACGCCTCTTTCCCATAGGGGTAGGCAGAGACGACATCTTATTATATTATATTATATTATTATATTATATTCAAGTTATATTTATGACTTGTGGTAGCGGCTTAAGAATCTACTAGCCTATTTCATCTCGTGGGTGCCGTAAAAGTCGACAGAGGGAAAATTAAAACCAGGAGATGGGCAGCAGCACCTTCCTAAAACATCTGAATACATAAACTGCGTTTGCTAACCCGCTTGCGAAGCGTGACAACTATGACAAAATCCCCCCAAAATGAAAGCTACGAACATTTGTGTCAATCTATGGGGGATTCTTATGTTCAACAGTGGACTAGTGATAGGCTGAAGCAATGATGATGTTGATAATATATAGTATATTTTATTATTTGTTTAACAGGGATCGCATAATACACCATGCAATATTTTCTGGTTCGATACAAGAAATTTTCATTATAATTTTCCCCTCCTATACAACTTGTTTTTCTCTTTTTATGTTATTTAGCAGTTTAAGCCGTTGTTTTTTTTTTGTAGTGAGATGCTTTTGGGCGTGATGAGAAATTTCCAGGTCGAATTTGTGGGAAATGTTTCTGCTTTTGTTGTTTGTTTTTCTTGTGTGTTCTTTTCTTGCTGCTGCTTTAATTAATAATTAATATTAATCGATTAATTAATATGTGTTTACATACTGAGCAGTTAATTTACAGCGGGTAATTTTTTGTTAATTCATATTTTTTATTTTTACTTTAATCAAATTGCTCATGTATATGTTCATATACTCGTATATAAGTTTTACATCTGTCACGCGCTCTTTTGCTTAATCATTTGGTTTACTTTTCTGTTTTTATTTACATATGTTTGACACAATCGTTTTGTTTCTTAATAATTTAGTTTACTTCAAATTTTGTAAGTTTATTTATGATCTACCTATAGTTGTTCATTTAAGTATTGGTTAGTAAATAAGCTCTATGGTAAAGGAAGGTTAACAAGATATGAAGTTTATAAAAAAACGGAATGGATAGAATTTATTTAGATTCAATCTTCGTTAAGTTTTTTTCTGTCAAGTTTAAGTTACTTTAATAAATCAGCCTGACGAGTTAAGCTACAGAGTGTGCCAAAGAAATAGTAATACATGCATACACTCGAAAATCATTATCTTTTCTTGGGGCAGTCGGGTGTGTATATACATAAATAATATACGTAAATTAAGGAATAAGGGTAAAATAAAGAAATGTACCAACAAAATGAGATAAGTTAATGCATTTGGAAAACATATAATTCTATTGACATAATTATATGTTAATTATATCAATAGAATCTTTAATGGGATCAAATGATACCACTCGCGAAACCAACCAGAGTAACAAAGTAGACCCCCAGATCATGCGTACGACAGCTATTTGTCTGAAAAACATTATGATTTATTACTGGTCCCCTCTAGGTCGAGCGAGATAAGGATAAACAACACTAAAAATATCAAATTACTTCGTAGTATAGATATGTCTGCTGAATCAGCGGAAATGCTAACAGAAAACAAGTATATAACACAATATTATACGTTCGTGTTTTTATTCTTTCTAAAATATGACTGCTTAGGTAGTACCACAAAAAACTTTTTTCTTTTTTTTTTTCGTTTTTTATTTGAGATAACGCAATTTTAAAAACACACTGTTACATACATACAATCACGCCTTTTTCCCAAAAAAAGGGGTAGGCAGAGAGCTGACGTAGCCTTTTCGCCCGCTTTTGCGTACACTATAGGTATATTAAAACACACTATTATGTTAATACTTTTTTAAGAATATTTCGTGCACAAAGGAGTGTGAAATATAGCGTAGTTAAAGTAATGAGAAGAAATGAGGAAGCTAAAATTTAGTTTGCGGTCAAACAGTCGCTCAGAGTAGAAATTGTCGAAATAGAATTTTAAAATGTTCTCAACAAATTTCAATAACGAAGTAACTTAAAAAATGTATGAATGACGGACGAATTTCGACCAGTGACGGGCATCTAGTCTATTTAAAAATGCCCTGCATGGTAAGTAAATGGGAAAAATGTGCACAATCCGCACTTTAATTTCAGACACCATTTCCTAAGTATACAGTATATTGTTATAGACCCACTGTCTGATATTATACAGATAGAAAGATTTATCCGCTTTTTATATTTATCTTACCTTGTTTTGTATATGGAGCTCTCTAGTAAGCTATGTAAGGAATCTTGAATAGTTGAGTTAATAACTTACTAAAGTATCGGTGGAAAAGTAAGTCAAAAATTCAAATGGGGTTATAATGTTCAATGAGTAGGTATTGAGGTACAAAATGCTATTAAGGAGCATTTTTTCGCTCAAAATGTTTAATTTGTATAATCTGAATAAAAATAATACTACCACTCCATCTCATCCAATGGATCTCGTAAAGTTGTTTTGGCGAAACGTGGATTGTGGCAGTCATTTGTTTTTGCAGTGAGTGCCCAGTCTCTGACTACCCCTTATGGGATACAGTCGTGATCTTATGTATGTATGTATGAATAAATAAACTGCGGTTGCCAACCCGCCTGCCAAGCGTGGCAACTATGGCGAAATCCCCCAAAATAGGAGCTATAATTTTTGTGGCAATCTATGGGGAAGGCCGATGTTCAGCAGTGGACTAGAGATATGCTGGAGTGATGATGATGATGAATATCACACATGCCCAGTAATTACATTAGTTTTTAGTGCCCTTCAGACCAAACTCATGGGAGCTGCGGTACCTACCTTGAAAAAGTGCATTATGCATCATTGATTTTTTTTTAAAGTTCGAACAGAATCGTTGAAACCAGGTCACATTTACGGTTTCAGTCCAGTCGCAAATTTCGTCAAGATTGCTCTCGGTTGACTTCGCAAAATCCTTAGGATCGAGTTGAGTCACTACTATTTTCTCAACTTTGCATTTTCCACGGTCACTGCCGTCACTATCTAGTATGAACACATAATTTATAACCATCTCGCCCTATCTGAAATAAACTCGTTAGTTTATTAAAAATCTTGTTAGAAAATAACTCAGATTATTATTAACTTTAAGAACGTAACATGGATTACTAATTGTATTTTTATTGAGTCCAATCAAACGCACAAAAATATCGATTTGCCTAAAAAGTGTACGGTAAAGAGTTAAGAACATCCATGGAACTGGTTGTAAATTATGATTTAAGTTTCATTTTTTTTAAATAAAAATAAAAGTGTGGTTCGTGCTCTGTGCCACGCGAAGCCGAAGTTTTATGCACTGTCGCAGCCGGTGATATTACTAACATGAAATTAGTGTCTAGCAGTGCTTGCCGTTAGAATCGCGTTCTTTTTTTTTTTTTTAAAAAACACACTTTTTGGTGCAATGTTAATTTATTAAACTGCAAAAATTATTACAGTAGTACAAAATGAAATAGATAATAGTAAGAGTTTGACTGTCTGCATTGTTTGAAAATATAGTTTATTATATACTTGTAATACATTTTATACGTACTCGTACATACAGTCACCCCTTTCCCATTGGGGTAGGCAGAGACCATATCTTTCCACTTGCTACGATCCTGACTCACATCTTTCGCTAGTTTTACTTTCATTAGCGTTTCCATACACGCCCGTCGATTGCGGGTACTTTTAATGATATCATTATATGTACATTTATATCTGTCATCAATTGAGTCAGCGATTAAAAGACTTGCTACCGATTTATTTTTAGCTAGAAGGAATAGAGGCAACTGCAAATATGTGAAAATCAAAACCCTCCTTTAACTTCGCAATAGTCGAGTAAAAGGGGGTCAACAGTCAGTGGTTAGTCAAGTAAGATAAATGACTTAACGTCACGGACATAATTAATCAGATTTAACGTGAGCGGAATATACTTTACAACGCAAATCTAATTAATCCTGATATTTTACCAATACATAAATGTTTTTTTATTATTACTTTCAGTTATGCTTTATAAATCAACTAGCTGGTCCAGCAGACGTTGTTTTGCCCTTTTTGTTACAGCACGTTATACAATATAATAAACGTTGATTAAGGATCCGTCACATGGAGTGACGGAGTCGACAGATAGATCGTGGAAATGAGTTATTTTGCTTCAAAAGTCACAGTCACAAAGTTTCTTTATTTAGTTCAGACTTGTATATAGCTCTTATCAAAATTAACACCGGTTTAAAAATAGGAATGATCTATTTAATAATACAAGGTTGGCACTCCAGGTTAGGCAACAAACGCAGTGTACGGCGACCCTCCAGTACCTGGAGCGACGACCTGTGCGGTTGCGACCATGTTTTGTGGCAATCTATGTGGGGGGCCCTATGATCAACAATGGACTATGATACTGAATGTGATGGTGATACTGATATGATGCTGAAATGATAATGATTATGAGGTGTTACAAATACATTAAATTCAATAAAAAAAAGTTAATGTTCAATTATGTGCAATATTTCAATAAATAAAAAAAACATTCGAATTTCGACCATTGGTCGACCACTTGACTTGTATGAATAACAAGTTCTTTGTCCTGTCGTGGTCCTGAAATCTTATTATAGTTAAAAAAAAGTAAAGTTTCAGCCTATAAATGTCCCACTGCTGAGCACAGGCCTCTTCTCATTTCTGGGAGGGTTTTGGAGCTAGGAATAACGCAATCACCTATCGAAAGAATATAACAAGAAAATAAATAATACGTACTATGTGTCAGAAAGCAAGAAATAAAATTAAATACTAAGACAATACAATATATGAAGTTAATAAGATAATATATTTATTTACGATTATTATTTAACACACAGCTAGCGTTTTAATCATTTGTCTGCGTTTTCATTAAAATACTTTCATTTTATTTTAAAATGCGCATTTCACTCACAAGACTATAACGGGCGGTGGAATATTGTTGAACCATGAACATCTTATATAAAAATATTCACAAAGGGAGACCGATTACTACAGAGTCTACTACTAAAGATTATATTTCCATTTATTTTACGGTTTTTGACAAACAAAGACGGATTCGGATTTCGTAAGCTTGCTTCTTAGTTTTTTCTTTGATCCTAGATAAGAGAATATTTAAGAATATAAGAACTTAATCCCTTGCTTTAATTCTTTCATATTTAAAAAAAAAGTAAAGTTTCAGTCTATAAATGTCCCACTGCTGTGCACAGGCCTCCTCTCATTTCCTCTCATTTCTGGGAGGGTTTTGGAGCTCGGAAGAATCCGCCACGCTGCTCCAATGCGGGTTGGCGGACTTCACATATCTTCGGAATATTTTTTATTTCTCAGACAGAAGAGAAAGATATTCTAATTTCAGTTACACAAATACATCTAGTAAATATTATATATATTATATACGAAATATGTTATTAAATCTTTCGCTGCATTAATATTAAGATAAGTATTTTATCAAAGAACAATAACATCAGTAACTCTATAACTTAGTATATACAAATTTATATCCTTAATTAAAGTCTTAAGTCGACCGATATAAATTATTAGCTAACACTTGCTATTATCGGAGGTCGCGATTACAGTTACTAAATTATTTGCCCCTATCGTCGACTGTTATACGCTGACCATACAGATTATGAACCTAATTCTTTTGCAACCAATCATATACGTTGTTGCATAATATTTACAAATAGACTTTAAACATTGCATCTGCATTGTCCACATTGCTGTGTTTGAAGGGCACTGAGAGCTAGCGTAATCACTGGGCATATGTGACTTAGAACTTATATCTCAGGATGATGGGCACAGTGTGATGTCACACAGACATTTTCTGGGTGACACAGCATTTGTTATGGGCAGACGTTGCACTTACCATGTCAACCAATCACGAGAAACTACTGTATGAAATTAAAAGCGTAGTCAGTGATACCGACTCTTTGTCGATGATGGGACATTCATTATACATATAAATTTATAACAGTAGAATAAGTTAGTCTAAGGAATGAGTAACGTCAAACAAAGATTTATAAAATTTCAAAATGTCTTTTTTTGAAAACTGTGCTTCAGTTCGACGCGATTTGTCTAAGTGCCTGTGAGTTTTTTCATTTATATTTCCACTGTTTCGCCGTTAAGTCAGGAATCGACAGAAACGTTTTTATCCTGTTATTATTGAAATGTTGTTTTAACTTCAGTCCGTGACATAAAGTTGAGTTGAGACCATTTTGGTACAAAATCTGTTTTAATTTGTTTGTGTTGTATATTGTATCTGTTATGTTATTTGTATTGTAGTTTTTTTCAATTGTGCTTGTAC
Organism: Luehdorfia chinensis; assembly: GCA_019845155.1. Lineage (NCBI taxonomy): Eukaryota > Metazoa > Arthropoda > Insecta > Lepidoptera > Papilionidae > Luehdorfia > Luehdorfia chinensis. The sequence continues at coordinate 3,020,333 of JAHVAK010000241.1, read as the reverse complement.
CGAATAAATGTATTTCTATTCTGTTTCTATTTCTATCCAGTAATGAAGATTTTGGATAATTACCTGACTATTAAAAAGCGTGTGCGTATACGTCTAAGTAGGTACCACTCCAGGGCCAGTTATTCTGCCGTGAAGCAGAAGTGTGAAAGATTTATTGTGTTTCGGTTTGAAGGGCACTGAGAGCTAGCATACTTACTGGGCATATGAGACTTAAGAACTGATGTCTAAGGGTGACGGGCGCTATGTTGTGTCACACAGAAATTTTCTGGGTGACACAGCATTGTTGTGGGCAGACGTTGCGCTAACCATCAAGTGAACGTTTTGCTCGTTTCGTCACCTTACCAATAAAAAAAAAGTAATTAATTGAGGAGAGAAATAAAAGAACATGCATTTCTCTCAACAATCAGTTACTATAACAGTAAATCTTTTTAAGTTTTTAACCTACACGTAGGTAGTGTAGGTTTCTTACAATAATTTGAGCTAATCTTTCTGTCATCCTAGAGTCAGTAAGATTACTCCTACTAACCATACACTTAGCTATTTCGGGGATATAGCTACGTGCTTAAACATGTTTTTTATTAAGTGTCCGGCAACGTCTCGTTTCTCGCGTGGCCAAATGTGGGCTATGGGTGTGACCTCCGCCTATTATTTTTAATCCATTTATCCCGTAGTATTACGCAGCTGTAAGCAAAAATATGGATTCTAATGTATTCTATTGTAATTGCTCTAAGTTCAGTATCGCTAAAATATATTTTTTTATAAAGTAACGATAAAGTTTATTTTACTATTGCGATGGGTCAGGTTTAATCTCATAATGTCCCATTACCGATTGATGACATAGAATATTATAAAGACGGAAATTCTTAAACCTACCTACTAAACTCAAGAGAGCAAATCGTGCGTAAAACCATAGTGAGAACTGAGCCTTAGTATACGTGACACCACTCCAAAATGTAATACACATAAAAGTTATACATCGTAATGAAACACTGCTTTGTTCGTGCCAGGTACTTTAACGTGACATTGCATAAACGTATTTTTAGCGTGCAAGCTCTCCGACTTATCTAATTTATGGGTCGTGCTTTTGGTAAGTTCCATTTTTGAAAGCATGTAAAAGTAGAAGTATATAATCGCAAAGTAGGTTTAGAGAATGCCTATAGGCATTAAGTTATCTAAACGATTGTGATAGAATAAATAAACTATATTATCTACGTGGTACATACATTACATATCTACTGATGTACGAGTATGTCCCAATTTTGAACTCAATAATTATTATATTAATACAAGAATTGATATAAATACTACCAGTTAGCACGGTTCTTTTATCAGTTATATTATCTACGTGGTTCATCGTAGTCTACCGGCACTACCGGTACTATTGCAGTATTGAATATTAATAAAAATCCATACTTTAATATCATAAATGCGAAAGTGTGTTCGTTTGTTAGTCCTTGTTTCTGCCATCAATAGAGCAACTCATCGGTATATAATTATACAAGATTTATACGCTACTATTGAGTTTTTATTGTATTAATATATGTAAATGTTGATTTCTAGTGTCAGGTGAATGATAAATTAAAGTGTTAATAACGTGTAATTAACCGTCATTGGGCTGTTCCAGCGTTAAGTCATTTCTGTTAACTTTAGACAACAATGATGTATCATCCGCAAACAGAACTATATCAGACATTTTTTGTACCAAAATGATAGATCATTAATGTTAACCAAGAACAGAAATGGACCAAAGATCGATCGATTTACATATTAAGTTTTTATGATACACGCAGTCCAATGCCTTTGAGAGATCACAAAACACACCGACTGTGTCATGAAAATTTTGCCAGGCTTGTAGAATGGACGAGGACGAGCCACTCGACCTCGAGTTTGGAGAAGGGGAACGTCTACCTCTGCTAATCTGTGGAGACTGAACATTTACTTCTCTTGCCTCCTCCCTTGGCAAGTATAAGTATAAGAAATAAAGTCGTAGTTTGAGACCGTGTCACTGATTTCAGTATGCGTAGGTGATATATGCATTGAGTCGCCATCAAATCCTTTGTATGGCACCACGTTGTCCGCATGTTTCCTCACTCTTAACTGCAACGAAGGAAGCAGTGCCTGGTACGTTCGTGACCCTATTTTGGGTAAAAATTGTTCCTATAATCCATGTGTGTTTTGTCCCGTTACAATAGTGTCTCTTCACTAGCACTGTATCACAAACATGAAAATTTATTTTTCTTTTTCAACCATACTGTCTACATTGTTCAATCTGTTTACAAATAATATTTTTTTGGATTTTATTAGCATCGAATAAGTTCGTAGTTAAAGTCTTTGCATTCGGCACGATCAGATCTAATCTGCTACGCAAAGAAAGACCTATCATCAACTGTGACGGTGATTCCCCTGTGGTGCAATGTGGAACATTTCTATAATTCATTTTTTTTTAATTTAAATTAAAGAAAAAATAAAAATGTGTACGGGTATCAGAGCCGTGGTAGCTCAGGGGCTAGGCGCTCGCTTTAAATTTTCATAGTACGCGAGTGACCTGGGTTCGATTCCCGGTGCCGGCACCACTAAAATTGTTAATTGCAATTTTAAGTGTTGATACGTGACCACGTGCTCGGCGGTGAAGAAAACATCGTCAGGAAACCTGCATGTCTGGGAAATTAAAAATATTTCGAAGACATGTGCAGTCCGCCAACTAGCATTGGAGCAGCGTGGCGGATTCTTCCCAGCTCCAAGACCCACTCAGAAATAAGAGGAGGCCTGTGCTCAGCAGTGGGACATTTATAGGCTGAAACTTTTACTTTAAAGCCATTGATTTTTTTTTTATTTATCTACATTAAGAACTTTGTTCAAAGTCACCGAGTAATCGCCACAAATTCTTATATCGCCATTAGTTTTTAGTACAGGAATAATGGGAGTTGCAAAATCGGAATGGTCCACTGGCTCAATTATATCTAATTCTAAAAGTTTATTTAATGCTTCATCTAACTAAAGGCACCGAGCGAGCTTTAAGAAATATTGGCTTGGCATCCGATTTAAATGACAATTTAACTTCATAGTTCTTAAATGTTGGGTACATTTTATCAGAAAAAACGTACTATAAATTTATAGCTAAATGTGACATTTGGTTGTCATAAAAAAAAGTAGGCTACATAAATTTATATTAAAAACATGCACAAAATCTCGACCTAAAATCGGAATCGGTGAAAAACTACCTCTGTAAGGAATAACACAAACATCCAGATTTTTATCGTGTTTATCACACGACATCCGCAACGAAATGTAACCTATACGCTGTATCAGTTGCTCGCTATAGCTATGTAAATTGCCGTTGTATGGACGAAAATCATAATATTTGAAAAAGCGTTTGTAAAAATGTTCCGACATTGCTGACACCGCGCTACCACTGTCGACCTCACATCTGACACTACGATCCCCTAATAGTACATCTACAAAAAAAGGTTCTCCATTTTTGCTTTTAATATTATAACAAGGAGTATTGCCTTCGACCTCCTCCGCTGCTGCTGCGGTCATATAATAATTCGTATAAAACTTTTCTTTAGTGTAACCCGAACACATTATTTTTAAGATGACCTTTTTGTCCACAAATTTTACAACTAAAATCTTTGAACCGGCACTTTCCGCACCGGCAACCACAAACTTCACACCGCGTTCTGTTGGGCGGCGTAGGAGCCCGCTCAGGGGCGCGCGCCACTCCATACATTTCGCGGGGCGCCGCGCCCCACTCGCGCTCGCCGCCAACCGCAATAATCGCCGTACGTGCACATCTCACCGACTGCGCCAATTCCAAAGCTTGATTGAAGGTTAATTTCTCAGGATCTTTTATAAGTAGCCTTTCGTGATCTTTTTCATTCTCCAGTCCTAATACAAATTTATCTCGAATAACAACATTAAGTTCCGTCTTAAATTTGCAATGTTGTGCTAAATGATATTTATTTATGTTTGGGTCAAACCTGGCACACGGGCCCCTGGCCCGTGAGCACAGTATTCGATGAAGCTGTAAAAGCCAAAAAAGGCTAACAGCAATTACATCACCGAAATTATATATGTGCTAAATGCCGTTCCCAGGCGGCCTATTCCGAGAGACTTTCTCCCCGTTTTTGTTCTGCCTTATATAAGGAATATCGCTCAGCAAAAACACATCTTTTACTTTAAAACTGTGCATCCAATATTGAAACCAATTTTTTATAATCGCACGTGTCCAATGTCTCTGGTTATACCAAATCGGCCGCTAAACTGAAGGTCTCTTCATTTAAGGCAGTAATCAGTAATGCCCTTTGCTTAGTACATTTTGTATCCAACTCTAAGCCGTAATTTGAAATTATTCTCATCTTGAATACGTGGTCGAGCGATAAATTTCCTCCAATAATTCCTTGTGCCATTACGATAATATACCGCCACAAGTCACTTAAGTTTCCGTAAGTGTCGTAATTTTCTCGTCACCACTTTGACAACAACTATTTATTATAGTTGGGAGCAAGCAATTAAAGAACAGCCGTTCGGTAATAAGTCGTTTAATACACTGGCGCACGTTAACACAGAGTACCTTTTCATATGCTACAAAACGCGTAATGTTGGACATGAAGATAACTATTACTATAATATATATTACACATACATATAATAAATCTAAGCGCAAAACGCTTTTATAATTACGGAATTGTAATATGTTCTGCGTAGATGACATCATAAGCAGGTGGCAGATGTTGCCGTGACCGAAATCGGCCAGAAGGTCATCTTTAATCAATTCTTCTTCTTCTTCTTCTACTTCCTACGCACAAGTTAAGGAGTCTCAAACGTCCAATATTAAACTTTAATTATACCTTACAGAATGTTCCAGTAGAATCAGGATATATTATCTAGGACAAGCGTCACTGGTAGTAAGGCACTGCTAGTATGGCATATAATAAAAAGCCTTGTTAGATTAAGATTTCTAGAATGTTCCATTGTTAAATCAGCAGTTATTATATACGACAAAAGTCTCTAATAAAACTGCCGCATTAGCGTTAATTTAGTATATAAGACCCGACTTTTGTAAAATGCATTATTTACTGCTATTCATTGTAACGCTTTTCAATAAAATTATTTTTTAAACTCGTCCGTTGTCAGATCTTTAATGCACACGTCCTCGTGTTGCATCTTAGTCGATATAAATATGAGTTGATTTCATAATTATATTTTATTTATATTATGATTGCGCTATCGATATCGCTTTGCAGGAATAATCTCATAACATGATCAGAACCTCATCAACATAAAACACTTCAGCCTATCACTAGTCCACTATTGAACATAGGCCTCCCCCACAGATTGCCACAAAAGTTTGTAGCTCCCATTTTGAGGGGTATTTGCCATTGTTGTCACGCTTGGAAAAGCGGAATGGCAACCGCAGTTCATTTAATCTAAGAAGTTGCTGCTGCCCATCACCTAGTTTAAATGTTCCCTCTGTCGACTTTTTACACATTAATGCGTTTTACTGGTGGTAGGATTCCTATGCAGGAATCCGTCTAGGTAGATACCACCCCAGGGCCAGTTATTCTGCCGTGAAGCAGTAGTGTGCAAACATTACTGTGTTACGGTTTGAAGGGCACTGCGAGCTAGCGTACTCACTGGGCATATGAGACTTAAGAACTTATGTCTCAGGGTGATAGGCACAGTGTGGTGTCACACAGAATTTGTTATGGGCAGACGTTGCACTTACCATCAGGTGAACGTTTTGCTCGTTTCATCACTTCATACAATAAAAAAAGAACATACCTTAATTAAAAATATTTACTGATAATTATTATTTTTTACATATTACTGTATTCTTTACACAAAGGAAAAAATTATACTTCATCATCCATTTCTTTGACATATAATTTATCCTATTTAGCGATAATATTTGTCTTCAAAACGTTACCGCGTGCTTCCTTATAAATGAAAGATGTGACAGAACTTTCCGGGGCATAAAAAAGAAATATCAAAAAGAATTATGTGGATGGCTTTATAATAGATTTATGGAGTACAAAAATGTTTCTGGCAGGCGCGAAAAGATTTAATGTGACGTATTGTAAGAGTTTACTTTAACACATATTTCAAAATATTTAAAAAGATAACTACTTCCTTTTCTACCATTACAATTCAATTATTCTTATTTTGTAGTTACGAGTAAGAGTTTTTTCAAAGGCGTAGAATAAATATAGTTTTCTGAGGTTATTTAAAGTTTCTATTTTTGTTCTACCTCAAAACTTATGCTGTATACAAGAAAAACAATGTTGATTAACTAGCTTCTAAAATTAAACAAAGTTAAATCTAACAAAAATAAACAACAACGAACTCTCCGGTATGCTTTCATTATAAGTTACTATTTTGTGTAAGTAGATACAATGTTATGTTATGTTAACAAAAACATATTATTATTATCTATTTACACAACTTAATTATCTTGCTTACGAAGTCATTGCACATTTGTAACAAAAAAGTAATAAGTAAAATAAGTTTGTTATCACTACAGTACTACGGCAACAGATACCTAAAAATAAAACTTTGCTATAATGTAAAATTTCTTCTGTGTCATGGGTGCGTTTTACAGATTTAAATTACACATGCTTAGCAGACTCGGAACAGTATAATACTCGTATTTTTATTCCCAGCGCCGTATGGCGGCGTATGAGAATCTACTACACCATCTCGTCCCATTGGTGTCGTAAAAGTCTAGAGATGGGTATCAGTAACTTCTAGGAAGTTGCTGCGGTTGCCAACCCGCCGGCCAAGCCAGTCGGCCGGTGGCTGGAATAAATCCTTACAATTCCTCCGAACACTCCTCGTGGTATATGAGAAAAAAATGCAAAGAGATGTAACATCTATTCGCAAGGCTAGTTGATCAAGCCGATCAGAAACTACCTGGTCGTCGACTATTCGAGCCGCTTCGTTGAATGCTATCAAATGAAGAACTGGTACTGGGATGCCCCCGCTCAGAGATGAGAATAGTATTCCATGTGGGGACGAACTTTCGCTTTGTAAAGAGAGGAAGGACGGCGTAAAAGTTGGCGATACGTTTGGACGCGAGACGGATGTATTTTTGCACGTCGCGATCCTAGTTCACCGCGTCATCGAATTCGTGCTGAAACAGACATGACTAAAATTTTTGGGTCATGAAATATTTGAAGTTTTTTATTTATTTTTTATATTCTAATTCTAATAAAAATAATATAACACATCTCCGTGGGAACTCATTTATTATTTTTTATGAAGTCGCTGTAAAATTTTGTGTAAGAAAGTTTACTGTTGAAACTTGTTATTTTAAAAGATATAGCTGCTTATATAATGCTTTATGTGTACATTTTTATATTGTAATATGTATTGTTTTAAATGAAAGTGTTGTAACTTTAAGCGTTGCGATAATTAAGTATAACTGTTCTGTGTCGTCATACACTTCCATTCATCTGTGCTGCAGCATTTCTTATTACGAAGAATTTTTGCCCATAGTCGCTTATCGTGAATTTTTGTGTTATGTAAGTTATTTTGTTGCTAATAGATTTTTAATACTTATACGTTTACATTTATACGTATTTGTAGCTATATACAACTGGTGGTCCATTTGTCTTTTGAGTTACTATTATCATAAAAAAATCGCCATGTCTAGCGTAAATTTGTATTGTTATTTCAAAAAAGATTAACTTAAATACATTAAAAATTAGTTTGCTAAATCCTGGGTCCCTCGGCACTAGACACGACGAGTTCTTGGTCGCCATGGAGCGTCACTCAGTGGACATAATGGCCATTAACGAAACATGGCTACGAGAAGGCGAAAAAGGACGTGCGCTTTCTGTTCCAGTCTATACTGCGACATATTCCCCGCCCTGCCTCTGTTCGCTCGCGTGGGGGAGGAGTAGGTTTCTATCTGAGACAGTGCTTGTCGGTGCAAGTTATGCAACATCCTATTTCTCCCATGGTGGAACAGATGTGGTTAATTATTCAACTAAACGGCAAATCGCTTATTGTTGGAACTGCCTATCGTCCTCCATGGTTAAGTGTACAATTTGGATGCAATAAGTGAGTCGTTGGATACTTTCGTAGGGTACGATTATATTGTTTTGCTAGGAGATTTTAATATAGACGTATTGAACAGTAATACTGTAAGTGCAAAAATGTTTTCGGAATTTTTAAGAAGTAGTAATCTTTCGCAATATGTTGAAGAACCGACACATTTCACCGATAACAGTGAGACTCTAATAGATGTAGTATGCACTGATGCACCAGTATTATCTATAAAAGTAGATAATATTAGGGAACTTAGCAGTCATGCTATAGTGGTATGTGAATTTAATATTCAATCCACTCGAGTGACACCTCGGTGGGTGGCGTTCAGACCATTAAGAACTGTCGACACGGATCTGTTGTATCATGATTTTAAACAGGTAAATTGGCGTAGTTTAACGACATTACAAAAGGTAATTGACATGGTGGGAAATTTTAACAGAGCCATACTAAATGTCTTTAATTTACACGCACCACTAAAGACCGTCTATTTAAAAAGATTATCCGTGGATAACGTATAATATAAAGATCATGATGAAAACGCGCGATGAGGCACAAGTTAGAGCTTGTAAGACAAAAATAGAATCTCATAAAGCTTATTACAAGGAATTAAAAACAATAGTTAACACTGCAATATCGTCTGCAAAAAAGCATATTTTAAATTCTATGTTAATTCAAAAATAAATCAGCCAAAAATAATGTGGAAGCATATCAAGCAAAACTTACAGATAAAAAACAATGACTTCTCTCTGCCTACCCATTTCAATGACGTAAATACAATAAATAAATTTTCTCAATGTACTTGGAAATAAAGATATTGCTATGTCTCTTCTCACTTTTTTTGAATTTCATAGTATTTCTAACACTTCATTTGAATTTAAAAGAATTTCAGAAAGTGAGATAGCTAAGATAATAAATTCCTTACAATCCAATGCTGTCGGATGTGATGATATATCACTTGATATGTTAAAGCTATTACCCTCAGACTGCCTTACAGTAATAACATCTATTATAAACAGATCATTTGAAACGAACACCTATCCTGATCTTTGGCAACAGGCTATCGTTAAGCCGATACCTAAAATAAGTAACCCAGTTTATGCATCCGACCTGCGGCCTATCAGCATTTTACCATGCCTGTCAAAGGTTTTAGAAAAAGTAGCATGTTATCAGTTACGAGAATACCTGGAGACAAATAATATCCTCCCAACGCGACAGTCTGGTTTTAGGAAGCATCACAGTACTACTACTGCCGTAATCGAGGTAGTAGATGATATATTAACTGCACAGAGTAATGGAGAGGCTACGATGCTGACTCTGCTAGATTTCTCACGTGCATTTGACACACTTAATGTTCCTTTACTTCTTTCAAAGTTGTCGTATTATGGAATAGGTACAAATGCCGTTAAATGGTTTCACAGCTATTTGCGAACCGCTCACAACAAGTCGAGCTGCAGCAAAATAGTATTAATAAAATTATTTCTGAAAGCCAAAGGGTTGAATGAGGAGTTCCTCAAGGGTCGATATTAGGCCCTTTGCTTTTTATTTTATACAGCGCGGATGTTATCAGCAACATTGAACATTGTAAGTATCATATGCATGCAGATGACTTACAAATATATATTTCTTTCAAGCCTAACGATACGAACATTGCAGTCGCAAAGTTGAACTCTGATCTTTGTCATATATTCTTATGGTTTGAGCGTAACTCCTTGGTGTTAAACCCGAAAGAGTCGAAGTATATGATCCTTGGAACACCTACACAATTGAAAAAGGTTAACTCTAGATCGCCTGCTGTAAAAATTAACAATGAGACAGTCGTGCGAGTCTCTGAAGTAAGGAATCTGGGGATCATGATGGACGAAAAACTGCGTTTCGCGAAGCACATTAGCGATATTTCACGTAATTGTTTCTACAGGCTAAAACTATTATATCGAATTCGTAATTACTTAAGTAACACTTTACGTGTTAGGCTTTGTGAATCGCTTATCCTCTCCAAATTTTACTATGCAGACGCGCTTATAGGACCGCGTTTATTAGCACGTACCAAAAATGTAATACAGAGAGTTCAAAATGCTTGCGCACGTTTCTGCTTTGCGATACCACCACGTGCACACGTGACACCATTTCTGAACGATGCAAACGTCCTTAAGATGGATCATCGCAGGCGACTTCATTTTGTAACCCTTCTGTTTGGTATAGTAAAAAACAAAGAACCTATATACCTCTACAAGAAACTGATTTGGTCCAAAGATCATAATACAACGTATAATACTAGGTCATCTGGTTGTAAATTACTATATCCCTTTCATCGCACAGCCGCGTTCAGAGGCAGCTTTAAGTACAACGCTACGAAGTGTTGGAATAATCTGCCGCCTCCATTACGTGACCTCAAATCGATTGGTGCTTTAAGGCCAGGTATAAATTAAAACTAATTCAAAAAAAGAACTGCCTAAGAAACGACAATATATGCAGATGAGTCACAAACGTATACAGTAAACTATTTAAGTCCATTTTTTTTCTTTCCTTTTAATTTTAAAATGATTTTTATTTATATTACATTGTCGTGTTTATTGAAGGGTTAGGGGTAAATTATTTATAAGACGGTGATGTAGTGTATATGTAATTGTATTAACTATAAGTAATTATAAGGTTAATTTACGTAATTTATGAATTTTATTATTTTCTTTTTAATAATGTTTAAATTAGGTAATTTATGATTTCAATTCCTATAAGCGCACGCAGTTCCCATAAGTTATGGGTCGGACTGAAAACCAGTGTCGGGTTATCACGACAATAGCTGAGTTCGATCCATTTCGTGGGCTAATGCTGCAGCACAGATTTAACATTTGGTCATATTAGTTTTAATTATTTATTTTAGGTTAGTAATAGTTTTTGTTTTTCTTTATATACCTTTTGAAGACCTTAATTATCGTGCTGTAGTTAAACTGCCTGCCTGCGAATAAACAAGTTTCTTTCTTTCTTTCTTTCTTTAAAGCTGCAAGCGGTGGGCCGGCATGAAATACTGTCCCGCTATACTGACCACGCCAAGCTTTTGAGAGTTATGTTATTATGTCCAGGAGTGAACTTTTGATGGCTGAAAGGAGGAGGAGGAGGATTCCCAGATTCCAATTCCCATAATGAATCCATTATCAATTACAATCTTGATAACCTCACAAGGTGAACAACTTCGAAGGCAACTTACCATTTGACTTACAAATGCAGTAACGGCCAAAACCGAATGAAAATTGGTGAAAACTTGAAAAAAACGCTGATAAATAGCGACACCCGTCGGCACAGCTAGCACGATACTCGTAGAATGCAATTAAAGAACAGCGCAGTGGAATCAGCTGTCAGAGGATAATGAAAGAAGACAGAAAAAAATAAAAAGTATTTATTGTCACAGAACTGTCATGCATACAAAATAATATAAGTTGTGTTGCTGTCATGTGTCACTAAGCGTTGTTACAGATGGCGTTTTATAAGGAAAATGTATGAAAAAAATAATCCAGGCGGAGACAAATCCAACAAATTCAATATCATAAAAATCGATCAAGCCGTTCGTGAGTTATAAATGGTGTAACTAACATCACTTTGTTTTGTATATATAGAAGATTAATGCAATGCTGTCGATATACTACTCCTAGGAACACAAAAGAGATTGAGAACTTTTTGACTCGTACCAAAATGGTGGCGACGTGGTTCGCCACCCGTCACGTTTCGTTTTCCGCAGGGCCTATAAGTGGACTGCGGGTGTGGTCTCTGCCTACCTCTTATATGGGAAAAGGCGTGACTATATGTATGTACGTATACATGCATCAGTATTATCCCGTATCTGAAGAACATAATATGATTGCAGGAAGGACCAGGTACAGTATCACATAGTGCATTTAGGCCAATCAATCATTTTTATAATACTCGTTACAATAATCGATAGAAATTGTTATGAATTTGCTAACCGTTAAATAAAGAAGCAGCCTATAAATGTCCTACTGCTTTTACTTTAATTTAAAACTGTTGAGCACAGGTTTCTCAAAATTTTTTGAAACGGCGACTGAAGTTGGGAAGAATCCGCCACGCTGCTCCAGTGCGGGTTGGCGAACTTCACATGTTTCCGAAATGTTTTTATTCTTCAGACGTGCAGGTTTCCCCACGACGTTTTCCTTCACCGCGGAGGACGTGGCACTTAAATTGCAGAACAATTTTAGAGCAGCAGGGATCGAAGGCAAGCGCCCGGCGCCTAAAACTTCGAGATTTTTACACAGAAATTACTACTTTCTTTTTTTACTGAGATTGATTGAAAAAAATAACTCAGGAACATTTCTTTTAAAAGCGACTTTAAGAAAAATAAGGGGAAATGTTTTATTGAATTTAGAATCTTTTCATTGCGGACTTTCAGACCTGCGGCTTGCAGCGGTTAAAAATAAGCGACCATTAATTTGGTAACATCGCTTTATTAAAGTAAAAAGTGGGTACGTGGGTAGTACATTAATATTTCTAAAGTAAAGTACGAGTAAAAGTAAAGTAAAAGAATTTGATATAAGACCCTTATTTCAAATTATATCCACATTACACGTTAATAGGAGTGTATATTTTACTCTAAGAAAATGATATTCCAAAGAAGTGAGAGCGTTAGTCGTTCTTTAGTCTAGACAGGTAGCAAGCGAATCGATTTATAGTCTAGCATTACTTTGTAGCTGATAAATTCATCGCATTTTATACATTTTGTACAATTGAACGCTATTTTAATTTAAACCTTTATCATCACCTGTTTGTTCCAGCTAATCTCCGAAACGGCTGGACCGATTTTGACGGGACTTTCACTGGGGGGTTCTTATAGCGGTAACTTAGGCTATTATATTTTGGAAAAATAATTAGGGTTTCGCGCAAAAAATCGAAACTCTAAAATCCGATTCAAGTACAACTAGTAGGATCAAATTATCAATTGGGGTCGGTTTTATTGCAAGGATGAAACCGCGGGGCATAGCTAGTTAAAAATAAAATTTTAAAGAATAGTCTCAAGGAAAACCAAAGCACGCTCCATATTCAAATTTCGGACAAGATAATTTTAATAAATATATGAGTATATTGTAAACTCGAGCAAACAAGCCTGCACCAACAGCACCTATTCACAAGTATAACGCATGTGGCAGCCGTCGCCCTCATCAATCATTTCAAAGGGAAGTGGACGACCGGTCACACAACGCCGCCGCAAGCAGAGACATTAAGGCGAACATGACATACTCAAGTCTGCCAAACAAATTAACATTACTTAAATGTTGTCTTTTACTTTTACTCGCACTTACAATGTTCAAAAATACCATTAACAATCTTTTTTAATTTGTTGTTTAGTTGTTAAATGCAAATATAAAATATAAGTTAGGCAGGCCAGATAACTTAGATCGTTATTTTGAATACGGTACTTAATATAGATCTTTAAATAAACAAGAATGATTAACGAATTTTTTTTAAACTTTGTAACGAACAGTTTTTGAACTTTGAAACGTTTGTAATTAAAGAAAAAAAAATCTCCTGTTATACTTACGTAAGTCAAACGTCAAGAATCTTACTGTTTTTTGACGTAATTTAATATTTTAAATATTTTTTGCAGGACAATTAAATAAAACCTTTAACGCAAAACTGATGTCATTATATGAAATAACTCCATAATTTCTTGCTTGAATTCGGTTTGAGCATGACCATCAAGTACAAGCCCACATTAAACAATGAAATCTTTCGGTTGGTAATAGAAGTTGATAAATATGCTCATGATATAGTCAGAGCGACGTAGCTTTCAGTGCCCACTTCCACTCTTATTAAATCTCCTATTTTTTGATTGCGTTTGCACAAATATTTATTTGTCTTTTGATTAGAAGCCGATAGGTGTCCGGCCGAGTAGAATAGCACCTACCTCTTTTCTACCGAGATGTCGTAAGAGGCGACTATAGTATTGTACAGGCAGCCTTTATTCGTGCGGAATAACACCATAATATGCAATGCTGTCACTATACTCTTCGTGGGAACGCAATGGTTAGTAGGAGTTTTTCGAGTCGTATCAAAATGGCGACGACGTGATTCGCTACCCGTTTCACGATTTGGCTACGTGAGTGGCCTCTGCCTACCCCTTTTTCTGTGAAAAAGGCGTGACTTTATGTATGTTTGTTTCGAAGCTGAGCCTAGAATTCACTTAAAGTTGAGAAAACTTCGGAGACTTAAAACAATTAAAACATTTTGCAGATAGGCATCCAGAAGACCGCGTGGTCGGTGTCTTCACGCCTTCGAAGTCAACATTTTTATAAAAAAACACAAATCTTTCGATTCCGGGCCTCGTTGTGTTGTGCATAAGAAATAATTGTCTGTAAAACGGACACACGGTACAGGAGAATTCCTAGTGTGAGGAATAATTTTTTAAATCAGGTGAATCATAACATAAAAATCGACTTTCTGTAGTAGGTTTATAATTATAAGCCAACCCGCCTGCCAAGCGTGGCAACTATGGCAAAATCCCCCAAAACGAGAGCTTCAACATTTTGTAGTAATCTATTGGGGAGGCCTACGTTTAGCAGTGGACTAGTGATAGATTGAAATAATGATGGCGATTACTTTGTTTCGGTCTGAAGGGCACTAAGAGCTAGTGTAATCACTGGGCATATGAGATTTAAGCGATTGTGTCTCAGGGTAATAGGCGCATTGTGGTACCACACAGAAATATTCTGAGTCTGCATCTGAGTCCTAACGTACTCGCGCTCGTAATAACGTTTGTGCGAAAAGATCAGACGTAGGTTCGACTACATTTCCTCTCTGGAACGAGGACTACATGGGGATTACAATTACAATACAACAAGGTCAGAAAACATATGATTTGTGTATTTGCATACATTTTTGATTCAGATGGGATTCGAACCACGCTCGCGGTCAACATAACTAGGAATATTATAACAAATTCATAACACTTGAAGGTAAATTATGAATATACGCACGGAAGACGTAAAGTAATGTGGCGAGCGTTGACAAATACTTATTTATTTATGAAATTAATCATAAACGACAGCGGAAAACAAACTTTAAGCGCATCAGAAGTTAAGTCTAAATTATTTAGTTTGTTGTGAATATTGAGAACGTAGGAAGAAATTTTAAATAAGCATGTTTCTTTAAAGGTTTATAACGAGAAAAAATAAATTTCCCCAGAGATAAAGTGACTAGAAAGTTTTATGTAATAAAACAATGGTATAGTGTTACTGCTCGGAAAGGTTATATATACTTGTGGTAGGATTCCTATGCAGGAATCCGTCTAGGTAGGTACCACCCCAGGGCCAGATATTCTGCCGTGAAGCAGTAGTGTGCAAACATTACTGTGTTTCGGTTTGAAGGGCACTGAGAGCTAGCGTAATCACTGGGCATATGAGACTTAAGAACTGATGTCTCAGGGTGACGGGCGCAGTGTGGTGTCACAAAGTAATTTTCTGGGTGACACAGCATTTGTTATGGGCAGACGTTGCACTTACCATCAGGTGAACGTTTTGCTCGTTCCGTCACTTTTATGAAATAAAAAAAAAAAAAATATGAAGCCATCATTCAGTGTGTCCAGTTTTCTTGGAAATATATGTGTATAATAAAATCTGGTGTTATCTTTTCGTCAATTCCTTTTCGTGCACTTTAAAATTGCAATCTGCGATACAAAGATTTTATTATCGTATAACCTTTACAATTTTTAATTTCTAATTCAATTAGTAGTTTTTAGATTACATTGACTGCGAAACGTAGTACGTACGTACGTAGATGGCGGATCAATTGTATTTACTTGTAATGTAGTAGACATCCGTAGTGCATTAGGTTCCAGATGAAAATCAGCGTCAGGTTTTATAGTCTGACTTACAGACACGCACATGGCACATTTGTAATTTTACACTGTTTTCTTTTATTTTAATTTTGTTTTTCTTTTTTCTTATTGTTCATGTTTGACACATGTTATTTTAATTTTCTTTTATTAGTATGTGTTTAATTATTAACTATGTGTTGTCCTTTTGTGCTGTACCAATAAATGCTTTTTCTTTCTGTCTTTCTTTCTAATACTGTTTGAGTCTCAAATGTTACACTTTAGTTTCTACTACAGTAAAGAGATCCACGGCCAACCTTTCGTGTTAACCGCATGGTAAGAACGACGGTGAAAGAGTTCCATTCCCTATCTATACATATTAAAATTTACGTTAATCTAACTATCCGTTAATTAACAGTCAAATTTGTGATAATTTTGATTCAAATACTTTACACACTTTACACAGTAACTCAAAATGGACTTGAAATATTTCGTTTCTTTTGTACAATAGCTTTTAGTAAATCCTGTTACGAATAATTAAAATAAATATTAGAAGATAATGTACAAAGCGGGAGACTGGACAATCCATATACAATTTTATTAATGCCACTAGTATTAAACAAACAGTTCGTTCGTAATAATATCTCTTTCAAATAAATGTATTGCTTTTCCCAAGGTTGGCTTTCAATTGTTAAAATATAATTAATGTTTGTGTATTGGTACCATGTCATTTTAACTTCTGAATAGAGTATCGAAATTGCATTACATAGAATACATTTTCATTTCCAACATGTACATTCATATGGAACTTTATTCAACGTAGACAACATTGGTAAAATCTAGGTCATTCTAGTTCATCTTATTATACATTAAAAAGTCTCTAATCCACTTAATGGGCTGTAAAATTAAATAAAAACCGTTTTATTCATAATGTTTTCAATAAAAAAAAATGTTATGTGTAAAGGTGTTATGGGTCGTGGACGAGACCTAAACCTAAGATATATATATAACATAAGTACATCTGTCTGATTGTTACCTTTTCACTGCCCAACCACTGAACCGATCTTGATAAAATTTGGCAGAGAGATATAGCTGGCATCCTTTTTATCCTACAAAATCAAAGAGTTCTCACGCGATATTTAAAAAATCTATATTCACGTGGACGAAGGCGCGGGCGTAATCTAGTATCTAATATTTTTGTAAGACCATGTTTATTTTTATTTGTTGTGTTTCAATATGTACATGATATTTTACGAATCTACCTGTATTGAATGTGAATATTTCAAATCATTACCACCATCGTTTCTACCTATTATAAGTCCATTATTGAATATTGGCTTCCTCCGTAAATTGGGCAACTAACCCGGTCCTTTATATTTTATGGTTCTTTATAATGGAGAAATGCCTAACGCATACCCGCCGTCGGGGACAAGGACGGGTTATGTCGGACTTGCAGCGACTGAACCAAATGGAGTTCCGCTTTCGCCGCATGTTGGCAGTACCACGGAAACGTTCGCGCACACGTTCGCAATCCCATCGAATCCGGCCGCCTACCGTCAGCGGCCCCTTCCCGGGAGAGGACAGCTCCTCTTCTCATTTCTTTCTAGTACGGCGCGCCGGAACACACGACGCGTTTTCCTACGCGACCTTCTCTTGTTCGCAACGGACCCTCCCGGGTCCATCACGCGACGGCCTACCCGGCAGCGGATCTGGTCTGTGGCTCTGCTGCTACCACATTTCGACCGCGGAGGGCAATGCACAGCTTCCCCCAGCAGTCTCCCGGTCCAGAATGGGCTTTCGCAGCCCACTAGGAGCGACCCCCTCGGGCCAGTCTGATGCCTCAGACCGACCGGGTTCCTCTTAGCTTCACCGTGGGTGACCAAGCCACAGTAACTAAGCCCCGCCATCATTTCAGCCTATCTTAGTCCACTGTTGAACATAGGCCTACCACATAAATTGCCACAAAACACGGTCCTGTGCTAACTGTATACTTTCACTCCGCGAATAATAATCTTCAAGGCTACGTCAGTTACTTTAGTTCTACTGCGACTATCATCGATACGGATTTTATGTCTTATAGAAATATCGAGCATAGCACCTGTGAGAAGGAAAGAGATATTTCATGTAAATATCTCTTTCTTTCTATTTAATTTTTTTTAAGAAAAAGTTATGAATCCGTACCTTAAAATCGAAAACCGTAAAACTGTCATATCTACACATTTCATATTTTGGCTTTTATTTAACAGCTTAAGATAATCTGTCAAATGATCCACTCGGAACATCTTGCCGCAGGAACTAGCTCGTGCTGATGAAGGAATCCTATGTGGTGCTAGCATTCCTATGCAGGAATCCGTCTAGGTAGGAACCACCCCAGGGCCGGTTATTCTGCCGTGAAGCAGTAGTGTGCAAACATTACTATGTTTCGATTTGAAAGGCACTGAGAGCTAGCGTAATCACTGGGCATAAAAGACTTAAGAACTTATGTTTCAGGGTGACGGGCGCAGTGAGGTGTCACACAGAAATGTTCTGGGTAGCCTTTGTTATGGGCAGACGTTGCACTTACCATCAGGTGAACGTTTTGCTCGTTTCGTCACTTCATCAAATAAAAAAAATGTTCAGGAGTGCTTGTAGAAGGTGGTATATAATAGTAAAATAATTTAGTCTTATTTTATATTATCGGTTTCATAAAACAACACTTTTTTATTTATAGAACATTTCGCAGTGACCAAACATTTGAAAGTTAACAAGTCTGGTAAATTACCAGTTAGTTCTGTTTCGTATTCGAGTTTGAAAATTGAGAAATCTGGAACTGGCAACTGGTACGCTGTTAGTTGGAGTTTTAGACATTCCGATTTTGATATTTTCAGTATTCTACTTTTAATGCTGCGGATTGGATTTGAAGTATCGCCAATAATGGCTGAGCTTTGTAAGCTGCAAACGAAAATGATTCCAGTATGCAGATTTAGTCTCATTAACTTTTATGTGGAATGGACGTCGCGACGCTTTTATAGGCATGACGCGTTTTTTTGAGCGCTCTTTAATGTCTTCGAGCATTTGAAATGTTCAAATCGAAATGTCACCGCTATATTCTGCGATCGTGTGTTTTATTATTTTTTATTATACTCAAAACACTATCAAAAGCTATATAAAAATATGTTGATTAGTTATATAGTGATTAAAGTCAGGTATTTATGGTATCATGCTGCTCATGGACTCGAATCCTAGCCGAAGCCAGGGTTGCAAGATCCTAAAAACCGAAATTCGAACAGACCAGCCAGTTAAACCGGACTTTTGGGTAAAATTGTGCAAAAGGACCGGACACCTCAACTATTAAGGAATTTGTGTCTTCGTTTTAACTTCTAATGAAATAACAACAAAGTCTAATGTATCAGTCTTCTCTATTATGTAATATAATTATAATTGCCTTTGTTTCTGCGCCGCGGGTCGGGGGTTCGATTCCCGCACGGGACAAATATTTGTTTGGCCTACGTATAGGTGTTCCGGATCTGGGTGTTTGTGCATGTGGAATTTATGTCTGTAAAACGCACCCACGACACAGGAGAAATCCTACTGTAAGCCCCACAGTAGGTTTTCTCTTGTGTCGTTTTATATAAAAAAAAATATAATTAATACAAAAATAATTAATATTGTAACAAAACAAACTTCTAACTAATTTAATAAAATTTAACGAAACAAAAATAATTAATGTTATTGGTTTGCGGAAACTGGTTCATATTTTTTTAAAGCATACTCGTAGTTTCCTACAAAATTGAGTTGTAAAACTCTAAATGTTGTAGATTCTATGAATTAATTTTACAACTAATATTTAAGGTATGGTGTCTACGTTCAGTCCGTTTTGTTCTTTTGGCCATTGTTGACCAATCAAAGAAAAAACTCTTAAACATTTCAATTGTGACCCGGAATGGCAAAATAATATTGACAAAGAGTAAGGAATTCTGAAAAGCAATCTCTCAATGATCTAAAATAGTTTTTTTACTGTATTTCATTTTGTTCAATTTTCTATTCCAATGTAATTGAATAAAATTGTAGAGTTCATGTTACTTTTTTGTGTATGCAGGAAATCATTTTTTAAAAACCAACCGCTTTTACGTCATAATCCGAGTGTAATATCATCATCGTCGTCATTACAGCCTATCAATAGTCCACTACTATACCCCATAGATTGCCACAAAAGTAGCTCTCATTTTGGGGGGATTTCGCCATAGTTGCCACGCTTTGCAGGCGAGTTGGCAACCGTAGTTTATTTATTCAGATGTTCCAGGAAGATGCCGCTGCCCATCTGCTGGTTTTTATTTTACCTTTGTCGACTTTTATCACACCAACGGGATGAGATGGGGTCGTAGATTCTCTTAAGCCGTCGCAACACGGCCAAACCGCCACCACATGGCAGTGTAATATAGCATAATTTAAAACAATATTGTGTATTTGTTGAGAATAATTATATAAT